>CM062288.1:224532550-224988125 GCA_031216915.1 Pictodentalium vernedei
TTATCAGGACTGGTTGTTCTTTATATTCTCGTTTATAAATTATTCACCATTATGCATTATTTTCTCTTCTCCGCTTTGCACGCGATTTTCGTGAGCCGTGCGGTTTGGACTTAGAAAATTGTCACAATTATTTATATGTTATCATTTTTGATATTGTTAATTGTGTTAGAGTTAGGTGTCAGCGGGGTACTTTTTAAACAGAATTTCTTCTCTCCGTTGAGAGTGGTTCTTCTGTTTTTTTGGGTCCCTGTCGACCACCTAGGGTCTGTTGTGTTCCCGCCAGTCTATTGTCTTCTGTTACCTTTCTCTCTTTGTTGGGGGTGTTCTTCTATCATCTGTTGAATTCACCTTCTTCTCTGCATCTCTCACTTCTGTCATGCCCAGGGCTATACCCTGTGGGCAATGCCTTCTTCCTAAACATGTGGACGATTCACATGCTTCATGCTCTTCCTGTAATGGGTGTTCTTTTGATTGACCCTGTGGACTATGTGGATCATGGTCATCCACTTTTTGGGCGTCTGTGAATCGTGTTGTGCGTTCTCGTGGCTGTGCCCCCCGCGTGTTGTGCGTTCTCATCTCGTGGCCGTGCCCGCTCCTGTAGGAAAGGAGAATGCTGTCATTCGGGGCCTCCTGAAACGACCACGTCTGGTGAGAGTCCTTCCTCCTCCCTGGGGGATGTGCAGTCTTTTTCTGTGGTGGATACTGCGGGAGCCATTGAGTGTTCTGGTGAAGAGATTCCTAATTCTGGGACTGCGGTCCCTCTCCAGTCGACATCTGAGGCTGTCACTAGGGTTGTGACTCCTCTTCGGAGCTGAGCATGGGTACTCTCTCCACAATTCCACTTGACTCAGTGACTCCTGACGTATCTGCTATTACTGCTGCTCCATCTCCTACGTCATCTGTTATCGTTTCAGCTGGCCTCGACTTATCCTTGCAGGGGTCTGCAGGGATGTCTGGCAGTGTGGATAACGGCCACAGCCTTCCCTGACTTCAACTCGTCGAAGTGGCTGGTGGCCAGACCCTCTTCTGTGGTCTCTCCGCCGTCGAGCACCACAGTTTTTTCATTGGATTAGGATGTTCATGGTGGGGCCACTATGAACTCTGCGGCATTTCCGTCCACACACTCTGGTCACATGGCCAGTTTTGCGGGACCAACGCCTTTTGTGCAGCCTGGACCTGCTGTCCCTCAGAGGTCTGCGGAGACTCCTGAGTTCCCGCTCTGTAGATCCTCGGGGTATGTCATACCCCTATTCACGTCTGCCTTCAGATGTTTCGGCTGCCGTTTGACACCCCGCTTCGGATGTATTTGAGGATTGTGACCCTTCGCTGGTTAAAAGGGTCAGGAGTGAAGCCACTTTGCCAGTTCGTTCCCACATCAAACCGGCCGACACTGGCATTGAGCTTAGGGAGGTCCACTCCTTGCTCAGTCAGGCCTGTCCAAGAGCCTTCCCGTTGCTTCCAGCGAGGCATTGAGTGGTTTCCAGGCACGCCCTATGGCGCCGGCTTCCAGGTTTGGAAACCGGCCGTTTTCTGATCCCCCTGGTGTGCCTACACCATGGGAGGCATCGGCTGGTTAGCCCATGATGGGCTATGCGTCTTCCGACTCAAGGGATGAGTCCGACATACCTGACGTCGAGAGCCAACAGTCTTCTGACTTCGGGGCAGCTCTTGACTTTGTGTTTGGGTTCCTTCCGGATCTCAAACCGTCAAACTAGCCAACAGTGTCAGCCAGGAGCGACCTGCTTCTGGGCATCTTCGACCATGCCAGTCGGTACAGGTGGTTGAAGCATTTACAACTTTGGACTCTAAGCTGTGTTCCAAGGCTATGAAGACGTCGTTCTTCACCAGGGTTGACACTTTTTTGCCTCCAACGCGTTATCGTTCCTATGATTCCGCCAATCCGTCAGTCTGCCAGACTTTGACAGTCTTGGCTCCAAGCCGAAGTCGGCCGTTATTCCCATAGCAACTCAGGAGTCTGTGTTGGGCTTATTGTGAGAGATGCTGGGCATGCTTTCTCTCTCAGATCACGTTGTCTCTGCCTTAGCTGCTTATCTGCCCCCAGATAAGTTTGATGATTTACAGTCTCCTTTGCATGTGCTGTCCAAGGTGCTCATGCATCTTACTCACATGCTACTCCTTACGCATGGGGTAAGGGTAGGCGTCGGCAGGTTAGAGGGAAGTTTCAGGACTCTTCATATAGTAGAGAAGGTGGTTTCTCCTCTTACAGGCCTCGAAATGAAGGTCCTCACCTCGATGCATCCCAGGTTGGAGGAAGGATATCAGATTTCACAGACCATTGGGCTACCATCACATCCAATCCTTGGGTGTTAGATGTTGTTCGGTCCGGAATGCACATATCCTTCCGGAGGCACTCCACTCTCTTGCGAGTGCCTCTTCCAACTCCAGTTCCTTCAGACGTTTCACATCGGGAGCTTTTGACCATGAAGATAGACAATCTCCTGGCAAAGGGGACGATCGAGGTTGTCAGGACCATTCAGTCAGTGGGGTTTCATTCCCGCCTGTTCTTGGTGCTGAAGGAGGACAGCCGACTCCAACCGGATATCGATTTGAGTATCCTGAACCAGTCTATCATTGCTCCCAAGTTCAGCATGGAGACTTTCAGGTCAGTTCGCCGTTCCATTCACCAGGGAGATTTCGCTTCCAGCATCGACGTGTGACATGCTTACTTTCACGTTCCATATGGGGATGGACTTCCGTACTCAGTTCAATACAGTAGCGGTTCCCCGGGCAAGAGCTGTGATTCTATCAGCTTTTGCTGTGGCTCTGTCTCGGTCTACGTCCACGACCACTCGGAGTTTTCTCCGACTTCATGCTCAGCCGTTGGAGGACGAATGTCGATCCTCTGGATCTGGTGCTTCAGTTACCAGACTTCATCCTCACCTTCTCCCCTGGACGGATGTTCAGTGAATTATGCAGGGGGGGTTTCGTTTGACTTACCCACGACCGATCGTGTTCTGACAGCAGATGTCAGCGATCTTGGAAGGGGTGCAACATTGGATCCTCTAGGTCTTTCCCTTCACGGAGCTTCTTGCTCTTCTTCTGAGTTTCTGGCAGTGGATCGCTTATCTGTCGAATCGTCAGGTCCTCCTGTTGTCTGACAATTCGACAGTGGTTGTTTACATTCAGAACCAAGGTGGCACACATTTGGTTCCCATGTACGAATTGGCTTGGGATCTTCTACTGCTCGCTGTCGATGCCGGGGTGTTGGTTCGTCACATTCCCGATCGTCTGAATGTACTAGCAAACTCCCTGTCCTGATGGGGCAGGGTCATTTCCACCGAGTGGATGCTCCACGGGGCAGTGTTCCAGGTCCTTTGCGATCTCTGGGTATCGTCCCCACATCGATCCATTTGTGACTCGTTGGAACCATCAGGTGGACACTTTTGTGTCCCCATGTCCAGATCCTCTGCCGTGGATTCTCTGTCACTTGATTGGAACTATCTGGGTGGCTACGCCTTCCCGCCAGTTCCGATTCTACCTCAGGCTCTAGCCAAGATTCGAGCCTGCAGTTGTCGAATTGTTCTGATCGCTCCCCTGTCACCTCAGCAGGCGTGGATCAATCAGCTCCGCTCTCTGTTGGCGGCGGTTCCATTACGTCTCCCTCTACGTCATGACCTTCTTTGCCAAAGTCACCTGAGGAGGTTTCACATCGATCCAACTTCATTGTGCCTTCACGCATATCTTTTGTCAGGTTCTGTCTCCTCCCAATAGGTTTTTTTTCGAGACGAGCAGTGGAGTGCATTCTTCAAGGAGGCACTCCACTGGTTTAACCTATGCAGCTAAGAGGAAGGTCTTATGTCGATGGTGTGCCGATCACTCTGATGATTATGCCAATCCGATATCACAGATTGCGGAGTTTCTGGTATATCTGTTTGATTCTCGGGGTCTCTGAGCCTGTTACAAGCAAGGGATACAGGTCCATGCTTTTGGAGACCTTTTCGCATGTGAAGAAGCGTTGTATCGGCACTAATCCATACCTCTCCAAGCTTGTTCGGCACTTTTCCTTGAAAAGGCCTAGGACTTTGCAACTTACCCCAAGATGGAATCTTTCTTGGGTGCTGCTTTGCTTGGGCAGGGGGGTGGGGGGTGGGGAGTGAGGGGTGGGGGGCACTGTTCGAACTTTTATCCCAGGTTGATATACATTTTCTCACATACAAGATGGCTTTTCTGATGGCTTTTGCTTCACCCAGACAGGTTAGTGAGCTTCACGCCCTCTCAGTTGACCCGGTCTTTTTCAGGAGCTCTCCCAACAGTGTTACATTTACCACTGATTGCTCCTTTCTGGCAAAGAATCAGATACCAGAAACTACTCCACCTCCTATCTGTATCAGGGCTCTTCCTTCTGTTGAGGGTAACCGCCCTTTGCTCTGTCTGGTTTGTGCAATTCGCATTTATCTCAATCAGCAAGTTGTCGGATGTTATGCAGGCAACCCATTGGAGAAATGCTTCTACTTTCTCCACCTTCTATCTGCGTAAGTTGCAGGAGCAGTTGGAGGACCTTTTTGCTTTGGGCCCTCTCTCTTCTGCTCAGGCTCAAGGTCAGTTCCAGCTCTGTACTATTACTGTCCTTTTCAGTCTGTGCGTCACACAGAGCCGTACGCCTCCTCTCATTGTCTTTTACTAATGTTTGTGTGGCTATGGTTTGATAGGCCTGGGGGACCTCGTCCTCTATCCACGGTTCCAGTGCACTTGGGTTATGTGTGGGTTGGTTATGTGATTCCCTCCATCTTATAGTCTATTCAGCCTGTAGTAAACAATTGTTAGGTAGGTTGATAAGAAATTTAAATTTTATAGTAAATTTCCTTTCTTATTATACCTACCACAATTGTTTACATAGAGGCCCTCCCGTCTTCTTATTCGGGTAAGAATCCTTCCTCTTCACTGATCACAGATTTCTAACTTCTAACTGGCAAACGGAAGTCATGGAGCTGTACTTGGAGAAGAGCATCCCCTACTGGGTCTGCACCGGTAGCACTCGACCCAGTTTTGGCTTATTTTTTCTTGGTGCTTTTGCACCACTTTTCTTTCCCAAATCGCTTGGGAAAGATCAAAATAGAGGGTATATTATCCGAGTTAGGGACTTCCACTGCAGTGCAAGCCTGTAGTAAACAATTATGGTAGGTGTAATAAGAAAGGAAATTTACTATTAATTGGGAGCTGTTGATTTGCTTCTATTTCCGTCAAAAAACATTGCCATTGGCAACGGCCTTTGATTTAGTTCAGTCAGGCATCAATATGTTTCTTTGGCATGCCCTACAGGGCACATTTATGACCAGATAACTTTGAAACTTGGTCTGCTTGTTTGTGGTGACATTTAGATGGGAGCTATCGATTTTCTTCTATTTCCATGAAGAAATGTGGTTGTTGGCAATGACCTTTGAACTTAGTTTAGTTTGGTATCAACATTGCCCTTTGGCACTCCCTACAGGGCACATTTAGGATTGGATTGCTTTGAAAGCTGTTATGCTTGTTTGGGGTGACCTCTAGATTGGCGTTATTGATTTTCTTCCATATGCATCAAAACAGGTTGTCATTGGCAACGACCTTTGAACTTAGTTTAGTCAGGCATCAGTATATTCCTTTGGCATGCCATACAAGGTAAATTTATGATTGGATCACTTTGAAACATGGTGTGCTTGTTTGCGGTTATCTCTGGATAGCTATCAATTTTCTTCCATTTCTGTCAAACAATGTTGCTGATGGCAATGGCCATTGATGTACTTAGTGTAGTTATGCATCAATGTGTCCCTTTGGCACATTTATGCACGGATCGCTTTGAAACCTGGTTTGCTTGTTTGGGATGACCTCTAGATGGGAGCTGTCGATTTTCTTCCATTTTCATCGGAAATGTTGCCGTTGGCAGTGACCTTTGAACTTAGTTTTGTTATGCATCAATAATATTCCTTTGGCATGCTCGACAGGGCACATTTATGGTTGGATCTCTTTGAAACTTGGTATGCTTGTTTGGGGTGGCGTCTAGATGTGAGCTGTCTATTTTCTTTTATTTCTTTCTAAAAACATTTTGCTGTTAGCAACCTTTGAATTTAGTTTAGATGGGAGCTATCAATTTCTTTCCATTTCTGTCAAAAAAAGTTGTCATCAGCAATGGCCTTGAATCTTAGTACATTTAGTGCATTTGTGCATCAGCATTTTCCTTTGGCACGCCATACAAAGTACATTCATGAATGGATTGCTTTGAAACTTGGTATGTTTTTTGAGTTGACCTCCAGATGGGAGCTTCTTTCATTCCTGTCAAAAAAGTTGCCGTTAGCAACAACCTTCAACTTTGCCCTTCTGTGCATTGACAATTTCTTTTGGCACACTGCACAGGTCACATTTATGATCCGATTGCTTGGAAACTTGGTTTGCTGGTTTGGAGCAGCCTTTAGATGCAAACTATTGATTTGCTTTACCAAACTTTGCCATTTTTGCATCAACATTTTTCTTTGGCATGCTGTGTAGGCTGCTTTTATGAATGGATTGGTTTGAAACTTGGTATGCTTGTTTTGGGTGACTTCGAGATGAGAGTTATAGATTTTCATCCATTTCCGTCAAAAAATGTTGCCCTTAGCAACGATCTTCAACTTCGCAGTTCTGTCTGTCAAAAATTTTTTTTGGAACACCGCACAGTTCACATTTATGATTTGATCACTTTGAAACATGGGGTGCTTGTTTGGAGCAACCTCTAGATGTGAGCTTTGATTTTCTTTCATATGCCGAATGTTCCTGTTAGCAATGACCTTTAAACTTACAGCATTTACGCATCAACATTTTCCTTTGGTAAGCCCTATAGGGTGAATTTATGAATGGATCAGTTTGAAACTTGATGTTCATGTTTGGGTAACCTCCAGATGTGAGCTATTTATTTTCTTCCATTTCCATCAAAAAACATTGCTGTCAGCAATGATCTTTAAAATCAGTGCATCAACATATTTCTTTGGCATGCCATACAGGGCACATTTATGGGTGGGTTGCTTTGAAACTTGGTTCAAGTTGATCAAAAAAATGTTGCCGTAGAAATGGCCTTTGAACTCGATGCCTCAACATATTCATTTGGCATGCTCTCTACAACATATTTATGAATAGATTACTTTGAAACTTGATGTGCATGTTCGGGGTGACCTCTATATGGGAGCTATTGATTTCCTTTCATTTCCATCAAAATACGTTGTCGTTAGCATCAGCCTTTGAACTTGCATTTGTGCTGCAATTTATCACTTTTGCACTCCCTACAGGGCATATGTGTGAATTTCCATCAAAAAATAAAAAAAAGGAAAAAAAAACCCATTGCCACTAGCAATGACCTACAAGCTTAGTACATTTGTGCAATAACATCTTCCTTTTGCACGCCTCAGAGGGCGCATTCATTGTTGGGTTGTTTTGAAACTTGGTATGTTTATTCAGGGTGACCAGGATAGGAGCTATTGATTTTCTTTTCATTTCTGTCAAAAACTGTTGTTGTTAGCAACATCCTTTGAATTTAGTGCATTTGTGCATCAACATTCTTCTTTGACATGGCCTGCAGGGCACATTTATCATAGGATTGTTTTTGAACTTGGTGTGCTTATCAGGTGAGACCCCTAGATAAGAGCTATCGATTAGCATTCCTTTCCTATCAAAATTCTGTCTTTAGCCAGCCCTACAGTTTACATTTAAAAATACATGGATTGCTCTGACGTTGTGCACACACAGTGCTGTTATTTTGAAGTTTCACCAAATAACATTGGAACCAGCGATCTCCGATGTTGCCTTTTCACTTATAACTTACCAAGTTCAAGTTTGTCAAGTTGAGCTACAGTGTCATGGACACTTTCGTTTATTTTATTTTGTTATTTTTATATGCCCGTTTGTAAAAATGGTCGTATTATATAAATGGTCTGTCTGTTTGTCCATCTGTCTCTGTCCATCTGTCTGTCCTTAAGCAATTGGTTTCCAACCGATAACTTGAGTTTGGATTATTTGATCTCAACCAAAGTTGGTATGCATATTACCCAGCTAGTAATACAGATTGTGTTTGGTTATGGGTTCTGTCCATATATTTTTACCTGAGGTACGACCCTTCTTCGACTTAGAATTTGACCGTCTATTAACATTTTTGGTTTCTGCACGATAACTCCAGTTTGCATTATTTGATCTCAACCAAAGTTGGTATGTGTATTACCAGCTAGTAAGACAGGTCAAAGTCAATTATGGGTTCTGTCCAATTATTTTTACTGGAGTTAAAGCCCTTTTTCGACTTAGAATTCGACTGTCTATTAACATTTTTGGTTTCCCCCGATACCTCCAGTTTGGATGATTTGATCTCAACCAAACTTAGTATGTGTATTACCCAGCTGGTAATACAGGCCAATTTCGAATATGGGTTATGGCCCTTTTTCAACTTAGAATTTCACCGTCTATTAACATTTTTGGTTTCCGCCCAATAACTCCAGTTTGTTTTATTTATTTGATTACAATTCAAAATAGCTAATGGGCATATTTAGCCATTCCTGGCAGTGTTCTTGTTGTAATTATTTCTTTCCATCAAAAATTCATGTTCTTGGTTTGTTTTAAGTTTTAGGCCTGATAATCTCCAGAATAGCATGGGTGGTGGTGTGTTCTTTCCCTTGAATGTGAGAAGGCTTTACAGTGCTAAAGCATTGCAAACCCTTGTTGCACTCAAGAGATGAATTTATCAATTTTATTAACTTGGGTAAAATATCAGACATAAACAAACATTTAATTTTTATTTTTTAGCTTATCTTGACAAAGTCAAGATGAGCTATTGCCATCATGTGTGAGGAAGGCTGTTAGTCTGTGAGTCTTCACATCAGGTTCGGTCAACCGTAATGGACACAGCGGCACGATACCTAGATTCCTTTAGCACAGTCTACAGGTTGCATTTATGAATGGGTTTCATTGTAAATTAGCAGGATGAGTCTGTATACTGTCTAGATGAGAACTTCCTATTTTGGCGGTGATCGGTCAGCCATGATGGCCACATGGGCACGTGACTTAGATTTGTTTAGCATAGTCTCCAGTTCATATTTATGAAGCAATTTCATTGTAACTTGCTAGGATATTTTGGTATGATATCTAGATGATACTCTCGTATTTTTGTCACAATCGGTCAGGCATTACCGCTGCTTGGGCATTTGACCTTGATTCCTTTAGCACTGTCTACAGGTCATATTTATGAAAGGATTCATTGGAACTTGGTAGAATGACTTGGTATGATATCTAGATGAGACTGTCATATATTGGTCGCGATCGGCCAACAGTAACTGCTAAATGGCAAAGTCTATGAGTCATATTTATGAAGGGATTTCATTGTAACTTGGAAGGATGACTCAGTATAATGTCTAGATGAAAACATCCTATTTCAGTCAATGATCAGTCAACCGTGATGACCATGCAGGCATGTGACTTAGATTCCTTTGGCGCAGTTTACAGGTCCTATTTATTTTGGAAGGATTTTACTGTAATTTGGTAACTTTGGTTGACAAAGATTAATTGTGAAGGCCACATTGACCCAGGCCTCAGTTCTTTAGTACAGTCTTCATCTCAAATTATTCTTATTGAATACATAGCATGTAGGGTGCAGAACTTAACATATTCTCAGTTATCACAACTCTTGTCTTATTTCATAATCCTCACATAAACATTAAACATCCTTTTCATTAAGCACTGCACAAAGTCAAGTTAAGCTGTAATGTCACTGACACTTTCATTTAACTGGACATTGGTTATAAAAAGAGAGAATGTGGCAGCCAAAAGGACTATTTGGGAGGGCCTGAGAAACATTTTTTGCTCAACTTTGGCGAAGCCAAATTTGAGGTATTGCCATGGCCTGTCGTCTGCCTGTCCATCCATCTGTCCGCACTAACAAACGAAATACATATGTGGCTATGAGTTAGTAAAACAGGATACTTATATTTAGCCACGTAACAGAATCTCTTATTGTATGGGGGGGGGGGGGGATAAATGTAGAGTAGGGTTAGGGCATTCCAGGGTGGGGTTTAGGAGTGGAGTGGGGGTCAGTGAAGGGGTGTTAGAGTTATGTGGCTAGGGTTAGTGTTAGTTTGTTACGGGTGGGTAGAGTTAGGGTCAGTAATGGGTAGGGTTAGAGTTAACTGACCCCCAAAAACTTTCCCCAAAAAACTTGTTTTATTATGTTGGACATGTGTTTTAGGTTAGCCACCTAATATGTCCATAAAATAGCCACATAAGTAGTCATTTGTTAGAACGTCCGCCCGTCATGCCATACACACTGCTCTGGCTAGAGGCCGTATTTATGAACCGATCTTTACAAAACTTCTTGGGTACCTTTGTTATCACCATGAGACGAGAACGAGTGTTTTTGGGTCCGGTCTGAAATTTAAGATGACTGCTGGCAGCCATTTTGTACGAAAATTAGGTGCAATCAGATTTTGTGTGCAGAACTTCCATATGAAAGCTCCGATTTGAATAATTTTTTTGTATGAATGTTTAGTACCATGGGAGAAATCACATATAATACAGGTTTTTTTCTCGTGCATACATTATGCAAATAAGACTAACTTTGATTTATTTAGTGTTACTTTCAGCACTGTAAGTGCAAATGTTAATACGGCTCAGGCTAGAGGCCGTATTTATGAACCGATCTTTATGAAACTTCTTGGGTACCTTTGTTATCACCTTGGGACGAGAACAAGTGTTTTTGGGTGCAGTCCGAAATTCAACATGGCTGCCGGTGGCCATTTTGTACCAAAATTGGTGCTTTCAGTTTTTTGTACAGAACTTCTGTATGAAGGTTCTGATTTGAATAAATTTCTGTATGAATGTTTAGTAACATGTAATACATCACATATAATACAGGTTTTTTTCTCGTGCAAAAATTATGCAAATTAGATGTACTTTGATTTATTCAGTGCTACTTATACACAGTAAGTGCACATGTCAATATGGCTCGGGCTAGAGTCTGTATTTATGAACCGATCTTCATGAATCTTCTTGGGTACCTTTGTTATCATCTTGGGATGAGAACGAGTGTTTTTGGGTGTGGTCCAAAATTCAAGAAGGCTTCCAGTGGCTATTTTGTACCGAAATTAGGTCCAATCAGTTTTTTGTATACAACTTCTAGGCTAGAGGCCGCATTTATGAACCGATCTTTACAAAACTTCTTGGGTACCTTTGTTATCACCGTGGGACAAGAACGAGTGTTTTTGGGTGCGGTCCAAAATTCAGGATGGCCGCTAGCAACCTTTTTGTACCAAAATTAGTGCAATCGGTTTTTTTGTACAGGACTTCTGTATGAAAGTTCTGATTTGAATAAATTTTTGTAGGAATGTTTAGTAACATGGAATACATCACATATAATACAGGTTTTTTTCTCTAGCAGAAATTATGCAAATTAGATGAACTTTGATTTGTTCATTGCTACTTATACACAGTAAGTGCACATGTCAATACGGCTTGGGCTAGAGTCTGTATTTATGAACTGATCTTCACGAAACTTCTTGGGGTACCTTTGTTTTCACCTTGTGACAGGAACAAGTGTTTTTGGGTGCCTTTGTTATCACTGTGCTATGAGAACAAATATTTTGGGGTTCAGTCAGACCCACTCTGGGTTTTAAAGATTTCTTTTCCAGTTTAGTATCTAACTGTCGTCCACCTTTACAATACTTTACCTACACATTTGTTACAGGCTACGGTAAGCATTTATGTACAGACCGTTAAAATACTTTACATGTACCTTTGTTATCAGGTCATTACCTAGATGTTTGTCATTGCTGTGCCACATACTATACATGTACATGTCTTAAACAAGTTGAGCTACAGTGTCATTGACACTTTCATTAAACATTTTTTTAGGCTTAATTTATACAAAATATTCAGAGTCCTTTAATTCTTGAATCTTGCTAAATAATTTTCTTTCAAGTGGTGTATTAGTGTTGTGTGGTGCACAGTGTGTACTTTAAAATCTTTAAACCTGAATTTCTTTAATTTCAGTTGACTGTCCCCCTGGTTTTTACTTTGATTCAAACAAGTGTATCGATTGTCCAATTGGTACATATCAGAGTTTGGTTGCTCAAACATCTTGCGTGAAATGTCCTGCTCTGACTTCAACAACAGATAGTGGTTCTAAAAGTATTACAGATTGTAAAGGTAGGTGGCTTCATTTTTACCTTTTCTGCATAAAAAATTAAATTAACATTACTTTGCACATTATGAATTTAACCCTTAAGTCATTTCATTTGAATTCACATCACAGTTTGCGACTGAAAATTGCTGACTTACAATTCAATTTTGAGAGTGCTCAGCAGTGTTGTGATTCATGATTTACATCAAAGTTTAAATGCATTATGTTTTTATTTCATTGTAATGGGAAAGGACTCCAAATCTTTACTGTAAACTACTTACCCAGTGTTCCAGATAATTTTTTTTTCAAAGGAGTAATTAATCCCCCATTTTGACCCGAGGGAGTACCTGGACTAAATCCAGAAGTATCGTGTACTCCTTGGCAACTTATTGGAGGAGTACAAGATTTTTATGTTGCAACCATTTATAATTCAGTATCATTTTGTAATAAAGACTTACACAGAATGTCAGGTGTATTATTTACCTTCCAATTTCATTCAATAAAAGATACAATTCTAAATTAGGTAAAAAGTTTTTTTTTATTTTATTCAAAAGGAATCATTAAAAAAAACTGCGTGCTAGTGGGACACAGACCATTCTGGTACTCCGGCAACAAACTGATGAAATACAATGTAATGTCACCTGTACATTAATTACCGATTGCCTAGAATGAAATGGAAGCAATTTTTCGGTTCAAAGAATGGATCTGAAACTCTATGATTCTATAGGAAATGAAATAAAAGGATCAACGAGGGTCATACTTTTCAACGAGACTATGCCTGAGAATCAAACACATTTTTTTTTAGCCTTAGAATATTGATACGTGGATAATAATAAAATATAAAATGCGACAGGACTATAGTTCTGACTGAATCCGTCTTCTCCAACAAGTTTCAAAACTGGCGAAACTAAATTAGGACCTGAAAATGAAATCCTATCATCACCCCCTCCCCCCCCCCCCCCCCCACCAAATCAGTAAAAATAATAATATCAGTACCTCTTGTTCTAACTGGCGTCGTAAATGGTAAATGTTTAGCAGAAGCTGCCTGGTGCTCATATGTTGCGTCGTGTTTTTTTATAGTCGAAATCTGAATATTTGTGGGTCCGACTGTACCCATAGCATTTTGCTTTTTCTCTTCCCGGCACGTTGTACAAAACAAGCGTGTTTCCTGGTTTCTTTCTGGAAGTTGTTGTACTTCCACCCATGGATACTGCACAGGAATCGGAAATTCTATCAGTATAGCTATAATTCACTCTCTACGTGATATTTACGTTCCCAACGTAAGCCTGTTTTTTCTTAAGAAGGGGATTACGTTGGGAACGTAAATATCACGTAGAGAGTGAATTATAGCTATACTGATAGAATTTCAGACTCTTGTGGATATAGTCTTTGTAAGACTGTGATCCGGGGCCCTCCTGGCCCTCACAGTCTTTGAGAAACCCGTTCAATTTGAACATCCATTTCAAAGATAAATAATTGTACTGCGCATGCGCACAGATATGTAGTACAATTTGTTTATCTTTGAAATGGTGTTTTTTAACGTGGTGAAGTCGGATATTTTTCAACATTTCTTGAATTTGAAGTTGTGTTTGTGTTAAACAATGATGCAGACACGTAAATAAATGATATTTGGGCTGAGTACGACAAGTAGTATGTTGATTATGTGATTTTTGTCTTCGATATGAAGCGTGAACTGAGTTGACTCAAATGCGGCCAGTTTCTTTCAGTTTTAGTCAGATGAAATTTGAACGGGTTTCTCAAAGACTGTGAGGGCCAGGAGGGCCCCAGGTCACAGTCTTACAAAGACTACTGTGGATACTGCTTGATCCAAAGTTTTTTTGTTGAGCTTTGAGGTGCGTCCGTATGTCTCTTAACCTTTTTGAACACATTATCCAATATACATTTTAAAATGTGTTGTGCGACTGTAGCCGAATTGTCGACCGATTCGGGGAATTTTGAAAAAAATCCGGTAATTTTACTCTGGTTCATGTCTGATCCAGTTACTTTCTCCGCTGCAGCGCATGTGAAAATTCTGACTCTGGCTGCGTGATAAGAGCGCCTTTAGGCATATGTTGTCACTGATTGGTTGGTTTTATGTGAGGCTTCACGTGGAATTGATCGAAACATAAACATACGTAATTTCGAACACTAAGTGGCAAGGGATTCGTCGTCATAATAGTTTACTTCTGGAGAGAATTCGAAATCGGTCTTTTTACACTGTATTTTGACTAACGATATTACACAACTTTTAAAACAAGACCGACGAATACGACAACAGAAATGACTGAAGGCGTAAAACCGAAAACATAGGCGTAATCTGTACTCCTTTAATTTCTATTTGGGTCGTATTCAGCAATTTTCGATGCGTAAAATACGCCTGTACGCCCGTTATCTGGAGCACTGCTTACCTATGTAGCGGTCGAGGTATAAAGACCATTTACCAACCAGCCTTGTTGGTCCGAATCCCTTAGTCTCGTGGTAAATTGGTCGCTTTGTGTGCTAGAGGTCAATGATTCGAACCCCGGCTCCCGCTCTTATCTCTCCTGCTGTTAAACCTAAAAGCCAATCAATAGACAAGAGAATGGGACATTTTCCAGTAAACAGGGTAAGATAACCAAAGGCCAACACCTATAAGTGTCAAGATAGTGACATTAGCCCACTAACTGTTGTGGACAATTCTCAAATTACACATTAATCAATGTACTGATGTGCAGTGAAACCTGTCTTGGGCAGCCACTATCATCAGCGAACACCTACCATTTCTGACCACACTTTAAATGCCCCGATCATTTTCACTCTATAATGACACTGTCATCAGCGACCACCTGCCAGACGTGACCAGTGACCACCGATTTTAGACAGAAGTTTTGATTTTTAGCTCACCTACTTCTATTAGAAGTGGTGAGCTATTGTCATGACCTCGGGCATCGGCGCTGGCATCCGGCGTGTCCAGTATTGTAAGATTTAATGTTAAGGTTAATTTCTCAAAGATCAGTGGGCTCAGGCCTTTGATATTACATATGTAGGTTGTAGGGGACTATCAGAACAGTATTTAACCCTCACTCTACGACTTTTTTCCAAATTTTACCTAAAATTTTCTGCCAAAACTTGTTGTAAGAATTTGCGTTTAGGTGTTGTAAGAATTTGCGTTAAAGTCAACTTTTGTGCAGATTGTGCTGCTTTAACTTCTCATTACTGTTGATTTTCATATTTCAATAACAACTGTAGGTATTAACCCTATTGTATGGAGAAATTTAACGGAAATTTTTTTTTTTTTCAGTCAAAATTTTCATGTTTTTCTTGGACTTAGTAAATTTTAAGTTGTAAAACTTTGTAAACTTTGTGTTTAGGTGAGTTGTGATTCTATGTGTCTTTCCAGGCAATTAATATTCTACACTTGGGTTACTGAACTCCATTGCAGTAATATTTAACCCTCATTACATGCATATTTGAGGAATTTGAGACTGATTTTCTGCCAAAACTTGTAAGAATTAGTGTTTAGTGTTGTAAGAATTTGCGTTAAAGTCAGCTTTTGTGCAGATTGTGGTGCCTTCACCTCTCATTACTGTTTATTTTCTCATTTCAATAACTACTTTAGGTATTAACCCTACTGTATGCAGAAATTTAACTGATTTCTTTTCTTTTATTCAGTCACAATGTTCACGTTTTTCACTGACTTACTCAATTTTAAGTTCTAAAAGTTTGTGTTAAGGTGAGTTCTGTTTCTTTGTGTCTTTCCAGGCAATTGATATTGTACACGTGGGTTACTGAACTACATTGCGGTAACGTTGCGCCCTCATTACATGCATATTTGAGGAATTTGAGGGGGATTTTGGGGACTTATATTCATTTTCTTTAAAAACTAATTTTTTTAACTTTTTTTTTTATTTAATACTTTCTCATACTTGTTACTAGTAACATTAAGGCTTATTTTAGTTGTTGATGCGATGTATTTTTGTTGGGACTTATAGTCACTTTCTAGAACGAATGTTTTTCCGCAACTTCTCTTTAACCAATGAATGTACTTCAATTACAATTTCAGTGATTCTTCATTACATAATGCCATTTTGCACCTCCTATTTTATTTTTTTTGATCTGATGTATTTTTATTTTGTAAAAAATAAATTTATGAAAGCCTTTCCTAATTCTTATTTATGATTTAATATCTGGCCTCACGATTCATATTCTTAATCATAAACATTTCTAAAAGAAAAAAATGCTTTTATATCCAATGATTCTATGTTGAATTGATATATAATAAATGCAGAAATATAGACTTTCCAAAGCCATCACATAAACCACATTAATCATTTGATGCCTAGTTAATGATTTATATTAACTAAATATTAGGCATGTTACATTGGAACGACATTATCAAGCGCGAATGTAGGTGAGCGTTGGGATGTAACATCCCTCTTGTAACCTGTTATAAGCAACCACTTTTGTAAAGAATGACTTGTTTCAAGAACATTTTCATGCCTGAAGATTGTGTCAGTTGACATTAAGGAATGACAATGTGGTTATATTTTGGTGATTAGCAATAAATTAAAATTATTTTTGTATACTTACAAAGTCTTGTTCATTTGTTATCCATATTATCAATAAATCATCAATCTTGTATATATTTAATGTCACTTCATATCTTTCACTCAACACCAAACATAAAAAAGTTTTATTTTTTTAACTCAAGTGTCAGAGATCACAGAAAACAAGTCGGTTGTTTGTTATAAGTGTAGCGGTCGAGGTATAAATTCCATTTACCAACCAGCCTGGTTTGTCCGGACCTCTTAGTCTTGTGGTAAATTGGTCGCTTTGTGTGCTGGAGGTCGACAGTTCGAACCTCGGCTCCCTCACTTATCTCTCCTCCTGTTACATTTGGAGGCTCGTCCGATCCTCAGCAGTAGGTTGCACTGCGGGTGTTTCGACCGCTCTGAGGGAGGAACCTGGGTGAGATTCACATGTGGTGAATCTCAAAAGATTCTTATCTCTTCTCCTGTTATACAAGGTAGGGATTAAGTGATTGGTTCACGACTGTCACGTGTATTCTGGGAGCCAATTGCTTATTCTGGAAATGAACTTCTCTCAAAACAAAAGCTATCAATGTCGAAAAATAAAAGTTTAAAAAACCCCAAGCTGTCCAACTCAAGACAAACAATACAAATGGTTTTGCTCTTTTATCTTTATCACAATATGAAACCATGATTGTTTGCATACAAATAACTTGTTTTGTTTGCTTGCCCATGTCGATGAACTGTTAATTGTTGATGAACTGTTTTGATAGTTGATAGTGTGGTCATCTTTTTAATGCTGTTTGATCAGAACTTGCAGTAGCTGGCATTTATCCTTTTACATTGTTTTAATTTTTAAAAGTAAATGACAGTGTGATCAATTTTTGTGTAAGTGTTTTTCTCGAAAAAAACAGCAAATCTGTATATAAGATGGATGAAAGTCCATTAGCAGCATAACAACCTCAATCATGAGTTACAAAAGTCTAGCAAAAAAGAGAAACATTTTAACACTTGAAGAGAGGGTGAAAGTTATCGAGAGATTTGAGCATGGTACCAGTGTTTGAAAAATTGCATTAGGGCTGCCTGTGGGAAAAACCCAAATCCAAAATATAATTGAAGAGAAAGCCAATATCAAGCCAAACTGGGAATCAGGAGATGAAGTGAGCCCTAAATATGTAAAAGCGAGGAGAACTTTGTACAGTGGCTTAAACAATAGAGTATGGGATTGGATTTGTGTGGCAAGAAGTAAGAACGTACCCATCACAGGGAAGCTTCTTCAACAGAAAGCAATAGTTGTTGCAATGGAAATGGGGCATGACAATTTCACAGCCTTCAATGGGTGGTTATGGGAGGGGAAAAATTTTTGGCCCCGCCCAAAATTTCTATTTTCCGAACCGAGAGGCTGATTTGAACCAAATATTATGTGAGGGCTTATTGGGTCATAAGTACCTAATTTATGCCGAATGTTTTTTTCCCGTAGCCCTGTGGGAACCGCAGGAGCTAAAAATAGAAAAAAATTAAAATGCCCATATCTCCAAAACTGCATGGTACTGACAATTTTTATTTGGTGTGAAGCTTCCTTAGGACCAAACAGAAAGGATTGGTAAAAAAAAAATTGTCATCGGTTTTATCATAGGGTACAGTTTCGGGACTTTGAAAAAGTGCGGAGTCAGCACTTTTTAACTCTGTAGGCAATGGGAAAAACATTAAAAAATCTTCTTCTCCAGATCCAGCAGGCAGAATCTTTTGATATTTGGTAATCAACATTGTAGGGTGGATCTGATTCAAGTTTGTTCAAATCGGCCCCTGGGGTTTATATTTGGGCTCAGTATAGGAGCCCAAATTTGAACTTAGTGCATTTCTGGCAAATTCCTTTGAAGATCTTCTTCTCAAGATCCAGCAAGCAGAATCTTTTGATATTGGGTATGCAACATTGTGGGGGTGGATCTGATTCAAGTTTGTTCAAATCGGCCCCCTGGGTTTATATTTAGGCTCAGTTTTGGAGCCCAAATTTGAACTTAGTGCATTTCAGGCAAATTCCTTTGAAGATCTTCTTCTCAAGATCCAGCAGGCAGAATCTTTTGATATTGGGTATGCAAAATTGTGGTGTGGATCTAATTCAAGTTTGTTCAAATCGGCCCCCTGGATTCATATTTGGGCTCACTATAGAAGCTTGAATTCGAACTTAGTGCATTTCAGGCAAATTTCTTTAAAAATCTTCTTCTCCAGGTCCAGCAGGCACAATCTTTTGATATTTGGTATGCAACATTGTGGGGTGGATCTGATTCAAGTTTGTTCAAATCAGCCCCCTGGATTCATATTTGGGCTCACTATAGAAGCCCAAATTCAAACTTTGTGCATTTCAGGCAAATTTCTTAAAAAATCTTCTCCAGATCCAGCAGGCAGAATCTTTTGATATTTGGTATGCAACATTGTGGGGTGGATCTGATTCAAGTTTGTTCAAATCGGCCCCCTGGGTTCATATTTAGGCTCAGTATAGGAGCCCAAATTTGAACTTAGTGCATTTCAGGCAAATTCCTATGAAGATCTTCTTCTCAAGATCCAGCAAGCAGAATCTTTTGATATTGGGTATGCAACATTGTGGGGGTGGATCTGATTCAAGTTTGTTCAAATCGGCCCCCTGGGTTCATATTTAGGCTCAGTATAGGAGCCCAAATTTGAACTTAGTGCATTTCAGGCAAATTTCTTTGAAGATCTTCTTCTCCAGATCCAGCAGGCAGAATCTTTTGATATTGGGTATGCAGCATGCTTGGGGGGGAGATTCAAGACCAAGTCTCTGGGTTCATATTTAGGCTCACTATGGTAGCCCGAATTATAACTTAGTTCAAAATGAGGATTTTTCTTTAAAAATCTTCTTCAGATCCTGCAGTCGGAATGTTTTGATTTTTGGTATGCAGCATCCTTATGGAGGTTAGCTTCAAGTTTGTTCAAGCCATGTCCCTAGGTCCATATTTGGGCTCACTGTGGGAGCCCAAATGATAACTTAGTTCAAAATGAGGAATTTTCTTTTAAAATCTTCTTCTTCAGATCCAGCAGTCGGAATGTTTTGATATTTGGTATGCAGCATCATTAGGGGGGTGAGATTCAAGTTTGTTCAAGCCATATTTGGACTCACTGTGGGAGCTTGAATTGTAACTTAGTTCGAAATGAGGAATTTTCTTAAATTCTTCTTCTTTAGATCCAGCAGTCTACCCTCTCATTATGGAACTTTGTGAGAAGTTAACAACTCTCATGTCTGACCAATATGATATCGTGTTTTGCTGGTTACCCGGACATGTTGGTATCGCTGGTAACACCAGGGCAGACAGTGCAGCAAAACAGGCTTTATCCAAGCCTCTCACAGATTTTAAGATTCTGTTCAGTGACTTCAAACCACATATCAGTAGTTACATCAAATCCATGTGGCAGGCGGAATGTGATGGAGTGACAAATAACAAGCTTCATCGCTTCCGACCAACTATTTCAGATCCCTACCCGTCTAGTAACCTTTGTAGAAAGAATCTTGCAGTTTTGATGCGATGTCATATTGGTCATACAAGACTAACACATTCCTTTTTGTTGGAGGGTACTGTGCGACCAGAGTGTGTTCCCTGCCAGCAGGTGTTGTCAGTGGACAACATTCTTTTACATTGTACTGATTTTAATCATGTCAGAGGGCAGTATTTTTCTGTAGGATCTCTGAGAGATCTTTTTTATCGTACAAGCTCGAATATGATTCTCGCATTTTTGAAATCAATCAACCTTTTTAATAAATTTTAAACTTGTTTCTATTATCTTAAACTAGAGTCGTTAAGACTTACATTCACCAGGTTGATTTGTGAGCTACTCATATTTCTTGTTTCTTCACGCATCACTGTTTATATTACATTGTCTTTATCATTTTTATTGTGGCTGTTTTTACTCATCTTTGTATTTCATTATTGTCATGTTTCCCTTTTATCGTTTACTCGCCATGATATAGCCTTAGCTGCTGATGTGGCGTTAAGCACCAATAAATAAATAATAAATAAATAAATAGATCCAGCAGTCAGAATGTTTTGATGTGTGGTGTGTAGCATCCTTAGGGGGTGAGATTCAATCTTATTAAAACCAAGTCCCTGGGTCCATATTTGGGCTGGATATAACTTAGTCAATATGAGGAATTTTTCTTTAAAAATCTTCTTCTTCAGATTCAGCAGTCGGAATGTTTTGATAATTGGCATGCAACAACCTTTTGGGGGGGGGGGGGGGGGGGGAGATTCAAGTTTATTCAAGCCAAGTCACTATGGGAGCCCGAATGACAACTTAGTTCAAAATGAGGAATTTTCTTTAAAAATCTTCTTCAGATCCAGCAGATGAATGCTTTTGATATTTTTTATGCAGCTTCTTTAGGGGTGTAAGATTCAAGTTTGTTCGAGCCATGTCCGTAGGTCCATATTTGGACTCACTGTGGGAGCTCGAATTGTAACTTAGTTCAAAATGAGGAATTTTCTTTAAAAATCTTCTTCTTCAGATCCAGCAGTCAGAATGTTTTGATATTTGATGTGCAGCATCCTTAGAGGGGTGAGATTCAAGTTTGTTAAAGCCAAGTCCCTGGTTTCATATATGGGCTCCCTGTGGGAGCCCGAATTATAACTTAGTTCAATATGAGGAATATTCTTCAAAAATCTTCTTTTTTTTTAGATCCACTGGTCAGAATCTTTGGATATTTGGTATAAGCTTTTCTTAGGAGGAGCAGATGCAACTTGTTGAAATCAATTCTCTGGGTTGATATTTAGGCTACCATGTCAGGTTAGCGCCCTCAGGCTCCTTGGGGCCTCTTGTTTTTGAATAGCACTGGCTGGGTTTGGTTGTTACATTGTGTAAAAGCTTAAATAACTGTCAGAATGTACAAGTAACCATAAAATATTACCGTGGTGCGCCATAGAAAAACATATTATTGTCCTAAAACACTTTGGTATTGTATGGCAATACATGCTTTCCTGTGGTATAGCATGGTACTATTTCGGTTAATGGTAGTTGGAGGGGGGGGGGGGGGAAGTGGGGCATCATGAGGATAAATTGTTTTGATTAAAGAAATGAGGAGCTTATTAAAAAAAGAACCATGGTGCATCATGACATGACTCGAATGCTTCCCTACCAGACACACCACCCTGTGTTGCCGAACGTATTAATTGTATTACTCTACATTGCAGTGAACTATATTCTGTAATGAAGTCGATAAAAGTGTCCAAGGCATCTGGTCCAGATCTAATAAGACCGCGTTTCCTCAAAGAATGTAAATCCTCTTCATGCGAGCCACTCTCGATCTTATTTAATGTACTAATGAATAACTTGTACTTCCTGTCACTGTGGAGAAAAGTAAACGTCTCCCCAATCTTGAAAAAACAACCCTCCAATTCTGTTACTAATTATCGCCCAATATCTCTGATCATCTGTGTTGGTAAAATATTTGAAAAATGTGTATTCAAACGTTTGTGGGATTTCCTAATTGACAATAACGCTCTCAGTCAATTTCAGTCAGGTTTTACACCCGGGGACTCAACTGTCCTCCAACTGACTGACATATATGATGAATTCTGTCGTGCCCTTGATGAAGGCAAAGACTTTAGGGTTGTTTTCTGTGATGTTAGTAAGTCCTTTGACAAAGTTTGGCATGCTGGTCTTATCTACAAGCTGAAGAGTACTGGCGTTTCGGGTGAACTTCTGTTCATAAAATCTTATCTTGCAGATAGGTGACAATGAGAAGTGATATCATCTGAGACATCTTCATGGAGAACCATTAATGCCGGTGTTCCACAAGGCTCAATCCTCGGGCCCTTATTGTTCCTTATATACATTAACAACATAACCAAAGACCTACTAAGCAGTATTCGCCTCTTTGCAGATGATACTTTCTTATATCTAATAATAGAGAACCCTGAACAAACCTCGACCTTAATCATGATCTGGCCACAATTGAACATTGGGCTAAAACATGGCTTGTGGAGTTCAATCCGAACAAAACAGAAAGTATGCTAATATTGTGTAAAAGCAGCCCTCCATCTCCATCTCCATCCACCTTTATTCTTGGGCAGTTCTCAGATATCCGAAGTTTCTAACCACAAACATTTAGGGGTCATACTGAACAGCACTTGTACATGGAACGATCATATCGACCATATTTGCTCTAAAGCCTGGTCTCGCTTAGACACAAATTTAATTTAGATCATAGTGTCTTAGAAAAAATATATTTTGCCTTTATTATGCCTCTTCTTGAATACGCAGATACTGTTTGGGATAACTGTTCTGTAACCAAAGTAGTGGAACTGGAAAAAATACAGATTGCAGCGGTAAGTATTATTACTGGGGCAACCATTAGTGCTAGTAAGTCTTTACTTTATTTAGAAATGCGATGGGATCCATTGCAAGAAAGGCGTTGCAAAGAACAAGTTAATCCAGTTTTTCTAAATGTACCATTACATGGTACCACCACACATCCCCAGTAAAGTCCCCCCAATTGCCTCTTCGACCAATCCATCACTCATTCTCCAATCAAGTCAAAACCACCGTGTTCCTTTTTGTTGGACTGAACTGTACAAGTCTTCCTTCATCCCCAGCGTTACTGACCAATGGAATAACCTACCCCTGTCTGTCCATGAGAACTCTTCATTGATTAATTTCAAGACTTTTCTAAACGATGCTAATCAACGACCACCAAGGTTCGAAAGTAAGGCAAAATCTGATACAGCTCAAATATATAATTGCAGGTTATGACTGGGGTGTAGTAACCTCAATTCACACTTATATGATAATCATTTAATACCAAAACCCTTATGTCAGTGTGGTCGGAAGAGACTCCTTATCATTTTCTCTTGCATTGTCCAATTTTCACAGACACTCGTAATTATACAATTAACATGCTCCCTTTTCGGAGCAGACACATCTACCCTTCTTTTTGGTTCAGAGTTGTTCTTGAATAACGAAGACAACCACCTTGTCTTTGTGGTACATGACTTATATTATCAAGTAAACGATTCCAATGATTAATCTCTAACACAGTACTAACCTAATTAAAATATAATTTAATATTATCATGAATATTGTTGCCAAACTAGCTCAATGGAGCAAATGTATCCCTCCACACCATTTAACTTTTCTTGCAGCTCACCGCCACATAGACGGTATTCACAGACTGTTCATAATCTTCTACTAAACAAACTGAATGAAATTACATACTAACTTATGCCTTTCTCGTGTGTAGTAAATGCACCATGTATTCAAGCTGGCCGAGTTTTGCTTCTTTTTATATCATTCTTATTTTGTTCACCATGTACTCTTAACATTCCTACATATTGTTACCTGGTGGTCCCTGCCTCTACTTTCTGGGATGGCCAGGATCCGTTGGTCTTATTAACAAAAGCTCCCATTTAAATTTTATTACGTTTCTAATTTTGGACTCAGAAACATGGCTTGTGGCCCTCTGTTGGAGTGAGCTTGTTGAGCTCACTCCAATGGGGATCAAGAGCTGTGTTTTTGGAACAGAAAAAAAAAAGTCTAGTGGCTCACAATGTCTTTTGTACGACTATCGTATACTATCCTCTTTGGCAAGGGGTAATCTGGTGTACGGGAGGCAGGGACCCTCGGGCAACGATATGTGAGCTCGACTACTGGCGCTTGTGTAATGTATACAAATACTGTTAAAACTAAAGACTAAAGTCACTCATACCTGCCATTGTCATTGGTAACTCTTTGTAATCTTGTTCTGGGTGGAAATGGCTTTGTATAAGCTTATAGCTTCCTGCCGAATCCACATCAATGTATGTAACAATTTTTGTATTTTTATACCACCCACTTGAAAAGTGGGTGGTACATAGTGTTCACTATGTCCGTCTGTACATCTGTACGTACGTCCGGTCGTTATGCTTTAGGTGTGTACACATTTGCTCACCGCAACTCCTCCTAAACCAGTGAACAGATTTCATTGAAACTCTCAGACGTTCTTTTATATACATTGAAGATGTGCACCTTCTATTTTCTTTCCAGATATTTTCATTTTTACAGTTTCACATATTGAAAAGTGAACTTTGTCAAATTCAATTGAGATTCTGTACAGATCTGCTATCCGCAACTCCTCTTAAACCATTGAACAGATTTCATTGAAACTTTCAGACGTTCTTTTACATACATTGCAGATTTGCACCTCTTATTTTCTTTTCAGATATTTTCATATTTACAGTTTCCCATATTCAAAAATGGTCTTTGTCAATTCAGGTTTTAGTAGGGAGGGGTATAGATCTGCTATCCGATACTCCTCTTAAACCATTGAACAAACTCCATTGGAACTCTCAGACCTTCTTTTACATACATTGAAGATGTGCACCTCCTATTTTTCTCAAGGACTGTTTGTCCATCCGTCCGTCTGTCCGTCCGTCTATCCGTTACCCTTTAGGGATGTACACATCTGCTATCCACTACTCCTCTTAAACCAGTGAACGGATTCCATTGAAACTCTCAGACATTCTTTTACATACGTTGAAGATGTGCACCTCCTATTTTGTTTTCAGATATTTTCATTTTTACAGTTTCCCATATAGTCCTTCGGCCAGGCCATCTGGTCGGTACCAAATTGCCGCCCAAATTATAAATATGATTTCTGGGTAGCTGTTATAAACATCCAAATGGTACCGTATGATAAGTCGAAATCCACAGCTTTCTAAAAGAAAACCATGATTTTATTTATGAACATTTTAAATATTCAAGTTTGGCGGCGCCTTCCATAAAATTAAGCAGTGACGTAAACACGTATTGTTTTGTTTTCATTTTGCTAAGATAATTATACAATAAGTGGAGAAATTTATTGCATACATTCGATGACAATATTGAGTGTCCTTTGAAATATACATTATCAACATACCGTTATAATAACTTGTCAAACAACTGTCGACCAATTTCAGTTTCCATAACCATTAAAAATAAATGAACTTTGGAAGAATTCACCCCGACTTCTCGATCTTGGAATGTAAAATCTAAGGAACTCCAGCTTGGTCTCAATTTTACCCATTAGTATGGATGGCGAAAATGACAGATTGGTCTGCTGAAGACAAAGCTACTGATCGGCAGCATGCCTAAAGGGACCCTTCCGACAAAATACAGAAAGTACCCAACGGCCGCATAATTTATCTCCCTATATATGATGCCGAATCTCAGTTGAGTTTGGCGCAAGATTTCGATTCATGGAAGACACATCAGAGGGCAGCCAGGATAAGGGAATACAAACACGTTTTCGATCTTGAAACTAGCAGCGATGGCATTCCAGATGTTCTCTACCACAGGCAGTGTATATCGAGGTTTACATTAAAACGAAGTTTGCTAGGACTACATGCCTTTACAGGATTCAATACTGTTAGTTCTTTCAATGGTCGCAGGAAAGAAGGCCTTGAAATAACAAGATTTTGATAAACTTTCCAGCAGGTTGCCTCATTTGACAATGGTTAACCTGTTGATCGGTTACCTAGATTTTTTTCATAAACCTATTGGTTAACCATTGCATTAAAAGTATTAATACTGACAAAGCTTCTGACATACCCAACTACAGTTCCTCCCAAATTAGTTTGGCGTTTAGACACAAGTGATCCAAGGCAGGCGCAGTATAAAACAAGTACATACACAAGCCCCCCCCCCACCCTACACACATACATACGCACATTCACGTATGCACGCATTAACATTTGTTGTTCTTTGCTTTATATGATTTTTGTGTCTAATAAAAATTTAAAGAATTTTAATTGTTTATTTTGCTGTGTGGCTTATTTCAGAAACCCAAACACATTTGTCTCGAACTGGGAGTGGGAATTGGGCAATTGTGTGGGGATGGGGTCAAATACCATCGATGGATGTCTGTATTATGAATACATTGAACTTTAGGGCTTGGGAGTTGCATTGGTAGTCTCTGATTAACATTGGAAAAGAAACAATTGTAAATCGTATCTACCTTCCCCTACATTTCGGAATCCGGAGAATGTAATCCAAAGTTCCAAACTAAAACTTTATTTGTGCCACAATGTTCGAAATCATTTGGAAAAACCCATGTTCACAACCATGCTGGCTGTTTATTCAAATGGAATAAGTACGTAAATAAGTCAGCATTGGTGAATAAAAGACGTTTCCATAATGTGTTCGAAAATTTTTCTCATGGATTGGTAGGGTAAAAAGGGGTGGAATGCAAATAATTAACAACAGCTCATTTGATTTTCAATATGTCTCCTTTTTATTGTATCGAAGACTTATTTTCAACTTCACGCAGTGTGAGAGTTAATACCTCATGTGCGGTAAATGTATTAACAAAGCAGTTAGCTCCCTTTAGCTGTAACAGACAATCGTCTCTCAGAATCGAAACAAATTAATTGTTTCGAGAGCCAGCGGGCACCGTAAGTTGGTACTGCAGATCTTCAGTACCGCTAATACTATAGATTTATACCCCCACAAGTATAGTAATGATTGAAACATGCTGTATGATAACCACATGAGCATTTTATTCTCGTTTTGTTCACTGCAGTGCTTCTTTTAAATCAGTGGGAGGAAAAACTTTTCTCATCCCGTAACAACTAACTTTGTCAGCCATCGGCGCGATTTTTGGTTAACCCATTGAGCGTTCGCCTGAAAACAAATCTGCGTAACCGATAGGTGAATGGTACGAGCGTTCGCCTCTTATTTCGAGGCCTGAGAAAGTGTCTGTTTTACGAATGTTGAAACAAAATAAAGATGTTGCCAAAATGTTTCAAGAGCTCGGGAGAGAATGGATGCTATCAAGATACTCTCTCCCAACAAGAACATTTCACCAGCAAATTACACTGTCCAAATAAGTTAACCCCCCCCACCCACCCAACCTCTATCAGACCTGTGGTTATACAAATATCTCATATTGCGATGTTCTCCATTCCTCTATCGGAGCGGACAAAGATCCTCAAAAATGGGAACATTTGCTGGCTACTGAGCTCTTCATCACTGTGCATATCTGGCATATGCTGTACCTCGTTAAGTCCGATTTTGACGAACTGTTTAGGTCACTCCCTGTTGTGCTTCTCAGAAATTGAGAGGAATGTTCAGCCTGTTGACCGTTTTGGTGATGGAAACATCATAGTTTTGGGTTGGTGACTTCTCTCGAGGCAAAACTCCACTTCACATTGTCGGCAGAAATATGAACGCACAAATGTACATGGACACATGTTGGAGCCGATTGCCACCTGCTATGGTCACCGTTTCCTTAGAAACCGATTTCATTATTTGGACGATAATACCAGGTCTCACCTTGTAAAAATAGAATTCAAGGATAGAGCAACAGAACGTGATCTGGATGGATTTTTAGCTCACCGAAGGGCGCTAAACTTATCACTTGCCGTCCGTCGTCGTCGTCCATCCGGCGTTGTGAACATTTTTCAAACCACTTCTCCTCTGAAACAGCTAGGTCGATTTGCTTGAAACTTGGTATGGATGTTCATTACCATATGTCAATTCAAGTTTGTTCAAACGAAATGGACATGCCTACTTGGGGCTCCATAGGGGGCATAACTCTGATAGCACCATATGAATTATAGAAAAATTATTAAAAAATCGTCTTCTCCAGAACCAGTGGTCAAATTCAATTGACGTTCTGTACAGATTTGCTATCCGCAACTCCTCTCAAACCATCAAACAGATTTCATTGAAACTTTCAGACATTCTTTTACATACATTGCAGATGTGTACCTCCTATTTTCTTTTCAGATATTTTCACATTTACAGTTCCCCATATTCAAAAATGGTCTTTGTCAATTCAGGTTTTATTAGGGAGGTAGTATAGATCTGCTATCGGCGACTCCTCTTAAACCATTGAATAAACTCCATTGGAACTCTCAGACTTTCTTTTACATACATTGAAGATGTGCACCACCTATTTTTCTTTCAGATATTTTCATATCCCGACAAACATCCATCCGTTCGTTACGCTTTTGGGGGGGTACACATCTGCTATCTGCAACTCCTCTTAAACCAGTAAACGGATTTCATTGAAATTCTCAGACATTCTTTTATATACATTGAAGATGTGCACCTCCTGTTTTGTTTTTAGATATTTTCATTTTTAGGGTTTCCCATATTTAACAAATGTGCTTTGTCAATTCAAGCTTGCGTGGTGAGATTCTTGTCATTTGCTATTCGCAACCTCTTTTAAACAAGAAAATGGATTTCAATGAAATTTTCTTTTACATACAGTGAAGAAGTGTACCTTCTATTTTGTTTTCAGATATTTTCATTTTTACAGTTTCACATATTGAAAAATGTGCTTTGTCATTTCAAGCTTTGGGGTGGAGGTGTGTGTGTGTGTGTGTGTGTGTGTGTGTGTGTGTGTGTGTGGGGAGGGGGTTGTCAGTGTTTGTGCTCTCTACATTAAACACACTTTTAATGTTGTAAAATGTTTCTTGGTGGGAGTGAGTGATATCATTTAGTGAGCAGTGCTCACAGGTTTTCTAGTTTGACTTTGTATTTTTAAACTAAACCATGATACTGTTCTAAAATATCAGTGTTTTATCACAGTACCCTGTTTTGCTGCTGTTCTTTTTTTTCATAAGCACTTCACTCCACACCGTCAGTCATCCCACTTCCATTTGGCTCTTTCCGGCAAAGATTCAAATGTGAAATGTAGTGTTAGAAATACGTCCGTTGTGTATTGTATTTTTAGTCATAGTTTTTCACCCCTGTAGGGATGCTCGTGAATTTCTTTTGTACAAATGTGATCTATTTTTGACTGGTCCACTTGTGTTATGAATCGATGTGACAGTCAAAACCCCACAAAGTAAATAATTAAACCCAGTGAACAAATTTATATATATATCTCATGTGCCTTTTTCAACAGGAAACCATTTAAATGGGGGCAGAATTTAAAATATTATGAGCGTAAGTTGCCTATTTTCGCTTGAAGTTGCATATCGACAATAAAAATCAACCACCAAACTGAAAAAAGAGTTTCCTGGACTTTTAGCTGAAAGTGGTCTCATTCCAGGAGGGGTTGTGGTACATTCCACAGTTAATATCTGATCACACTGCAATTTCAATCATTCTGATTATACTGTAGTCTGCATTTACAGGAGAACACAAGTTCGAAATCATGCTGCATTTTTTACTTCAAATGCCTAGTAGCCTACATGTTGTAACAACCTTTGAATACATTATAGAGAAAGCTTGCTTTAACCCTTTACCCAACGTAACGGCCAAAACTGGCCAGTGCTATTCTAAAAAATCGCCAATTAATTTTCATTATTTTTTTCATTTTTTGTCTCAAAAACATAGGTTATGACCCCTCGTTGGAACGAGCTCGTCGAGCTCGTTCCAACGAGGGGTCATAACCTATGTTTTTGAGACAAAAAATGAAAAAAATTAGTTATTCAAGAATTATTTTGGCAAGTGTCATCTGCTTTTCAGGTTAGGTAAAGGGTTAACGGATCTTCCTACTTGACATACTTCAAAAGAAATCTAAATCTATATATTTCTTCAGTTTCTCTTCAAATATCAGTCAGAGGGGTGGCATAATAAACTGAATAAAGTTGTAGGAAAGGCTCATCCAAACATATACGAACTGGTAGAAATTTTTAAAAGTGAGAGCAGAATGAATAAATTTAAAATTACTCAATTACATTGTGGTCAACCACCTCAAAAAAGGAAAAAGAAATATGTGGCTTTTGATGAAAAACTGAATAAGCTCAAAACTAAACTTTCAGAAGGTCAGATTTCTGTAAAAGAGTTCTTGGATAGAGCCAAATATTTATGTTCACTTTGAGTAGAAAAAAAGATGTGTTTTGTGTATTCATTTTTGATCATTATTTTCACAAAAACCTGAAATTTGTTGCCGATTACTCATTATTTAAATTTTAATATTTGGGTCTGCGCCGGTTGCACTCGACCCAGTTTTGGCTTATTTTTTCTTGGTGCTTTTGCACCACTTTTCTTTCCCAACTTGCTTGGGAAAGACAAAAATAGAGAGTATTTTATCCGAGTTAGGGTCTTCCACTGTAGTGCAAGCCTGAAGTAAACAATTGTGGTAGGTATAATAAGAAAGGAAATTTACTATAAAATTTAGATTTCTCCAGTTTTATTCATTTTTTTTCTTCCAAACTGCATCTTATTACCCTCTTATAGGGTCATAAAATAAATTTTGGAAGACAAAAAATGAATAAATCCAGAGAAATATTAATTAGTGACCATTTGTCTCCGATTATTCCTTAATTAATATTTCTCCAGTTTTATTCATTTTTTCTTCCAAACTTTGGAAGACAAAAATTGAATAAAACTAAAGAAATATTAATTAGTGACCATTTGTCTCCGATTATTCATTAATTAATGTTTCTTATCAACCTACTCACAATTGTTTACTTCAGGCTTGCACTACAGTGGAAGTCCCTAACTCGGATAAAATACTCTCTATTTTTGTCTTTCCCAAGCAAGTTGGGAAGGAAAAGTGGTGCAAAAGCACCAAAAGAAAATAAGCCAAAACTGGGTCGAGTGCAACCGGCGCAGACCCAGTACGGGACGCTCTCTCCCAAGTACAACTCCACGACTTCCGTTGCCAGTGCGCATGTACCGTCTCTAAAGACTCATTCTTTTTATAATCCGCTTCGTGTCGAGATGTTTTTGCACGCTTATCAGTGTTCCACCAGCTCGATGTTTGATGATTCCTGATTCATTGTACCACAGTGTATCCTTTGTATTCTCAGGAACAGTGTTTTTTTTATATTCTCTTTTCTATTATATATCCATAATGTATATTTAATTGTTCTCTCTCGAGTCGCGCGCGAATTTCGTGTGCCATGCGGTTCGGACTTATATTATTTCACAATTATTGTTAATGCTTTTTTTTGCAAAATTTTCTAATTGTGTTAGAGTTAGGTGTCTGTGGGGTACCACTCCTACAGTTTTTCTTCTTTCTTTTGAGAGTAGTCATCCTGTTGTGTGGTTCCCGGTCGACCGTCTGGGGTCTTTGTTTCTGTCACCTTTCTCTCTTCTTTGGGGGTGTTCTGTTTTCTGATTTCACCTTCTCTGCTCCTCTCACCTCTATCATGCCCAGGACAATTCCTTGTGGGCCATGTCTGCTGCCAAAGCATGTGGACGATGTACATTCGTCTTGTTCCTCCTGTAATGGGTGTTCGGCCGAGCGGCCATGTGGTGTCTGTGGAGCATGGTCATCCACTTTCTGGGTGTCAGTTAACCATGTCATTCGTTCTCGTGGCCGTGTCTCCCGCTCCCGCGGGAAAGGAGAACGTGGTCGTTTGGGGCCTCCCGAGCCGACTTTGTATGGTGAGACTTATTCCTCCTCCGTCGGGGATGTGCAGTCTTTTCCTGTGGTGGATACTGCGGGAGCTGTTGAGTGTTCTGGTGAAGAGGTGCCTGGTTCTGGGACTACGGTCCCCCTCCAGTCGACATCTGAGGCTGTCACTAGGGTTGTGACTCCTCCTTCGGAGCCGCGCCGGTGTGCTCTCTCCACTATTTCACCAGCCTCAATGACTCTCGACGTATCTACTACTACTGCTGGTCTGTCTGCTTTGTCGTCAGTTTCAGCCGGCCTCGGCTTTTCGCTGCAGAGGACTGCAGGACTGTTCGGTACTGTAGACGTGGGATATCGCCCTCAGCCTTCCCTGACTTCAACTCGGCGAAGTCAGAAGGGCCTGCCGGCCGAACCCATCTCTGTGGTCTCTTCGCCGTCGAGCACCACAGTTGTGTCTTTGGATTCGGATGTTCTTAGTGGAAACACTATGAACTCCGTGGCGTTTCCGTCTACTCATTCTGGCCTCGCGGCCAGTTTGGGGGGACCAACGCCTTTTGTGCAGCCTGGACCTTCTGCTCCGCAGAGGTCCGCAGTGACTCTCATGAGTTCTCGCTATATTGATCCTCGGGGTGCATCGTACCCCTATACACGTCTGCCTTCAGATGTTTCGGCTGCCGCCCGTCGTCCCGCGCCGGGTGTTTTGGAGGATCATAACCCTTCGCTGGTTAAGAGGGTCAGAGGTGAAGCCACTTTGCCGGTTCGCTCCCCTGTCGAACCGGTCGGTACGGGCAGTGAGCTTAGGGAGGCCCTCTCCTTACTCACTCAAGTTCTTTCTAAGAGCCTTCCTGTTGCTTCCAGCGAGGCTATGAGTGGTTTCCAGGCGCCTCCTATGGCGCCGCCTCCCGGGATTGGAAACAGGCCGGTTTCTGATTCCTCTGGTGTCCCGACACCATGGGAGGCGTCGGCTGGTTTGCCCACGATGGGCTATGCGTCTTCCGACTCTGGGGAGGAGTCCGACATGCTTGAGGTCGAGGGCCAGCAGTCTTCGAACTTGGGGGCAGCTCTTGACTTTGTGTTTGGGTTTCTGCCTGATCTCAAACCTGCTAACCAGCCGACAGTGTCAGCCTGGCCGCGATCATCGGTCGCGTGCCAACAGCCTATGGAGCAACCTGCTTCTGGGCGCCTTCGACCGTGCCAGTCAGTACAGGTGGTTGAAGCTTTTTCAGCATTGGATTCCAAGCTGAATTCCAAGGCTTTGAAGACTTCTTTCTTCACCAGGGTTGACACCTTTTTGCCTCCTGTGCGTTATCGTTCCTACGATTCCGCCAATCCGTCGGTCTGCCAGACTTTGACGGTTCTGGATCAGGACTCCACTTCCCTCGGGCTTTCCAAGCCCAAGTCTGCCGTCATTCCAATGACGACTCTGGAGTCCACGTTGGGCTTATCTAGAGAGATGCTTGGCATGCTTTCTCTCTCAGATCACGTCTCAGCTTTGGCTGCTTATCTGCCTCCAGATAAGTTTGATGAGGTACAGGCTCCTTTGTGTGTGCTCTCCAAGGCGCTTATGCACCTTACTCACACGCATGCCTGTAACACGGCTAATTTGGAATTAGTTCGAAGGGACGCTGTGCTGGACACAGGACGATCTCTTCCCAAGGAGCAGCATGCTGCTCTTCGATCTGCTTCTTTGGCAGGTCCGCAACTTTTCCATGGTTCCGTGTCGACGGTCTGGGATGACGTCCCACGTCATTCCAAAGATCAGCTGCTGTTTCGTCAGCTTGATCAGCCTTCTAGGGGAGGCAAGGGCCGTTCCAAGCCTAACAAGTACCCTTCTGCTTCCTCTGTGAAGCAAAAGGCTGGTCCTTCTGCCGCCGCCTCTACTCCTTACTCACAGGGTAAAGGTAGGGGTCGGCAGAATCAAGGGAAGTCTCAGGATTCTTCATTTAGCAGAGGAGGTGGTTTCTCCTCTCGCGGGCCTCGTCGGGGCTCGAAATGAAGGTCCTCACCTCGACTCGTCCCAGGTTGGAGGAAGGATAGCAGAGTTCGCAGACCATTGGGCCACCATCACATCCGATCCGTGGGTGTTAGATGTTGTTCGGTCCGGGCTGCGCACATCCTTCTGACGGCACCCCACTCTGTCAAGGGTGCCTCTTCCAACCACAGTTCCTTCAGACGTTTTACGTCGGGAACTTTTGTCCACGGAGATTGCCAATCTCCTGGCAAAGGGGGCGATCGAGGTCGTCAAGAACGTTCAGTGAGTGGATTTCTATTCCCGCCTGTTCTTGGTGCCGAAGAAGGACGGCCGACTCCGACCGGTTATCGATCTGAGTATCCTGAACCAGTCTATCATTGCTCCCAAGTTCAGCATGGAGACTTTCAGGTCGGTCCGCCAATCGATTCACCAGGGAGATTTCGCAGCCAGCATCGACCTGCGAGACGCTTACTTCCACGTTCCGATGCATTGGGCGTCACGGAAGTATCTCAGGTTTGCTTTTCTGGGGCGAGTTTACCAGTTCAAGGCCATGCCTTTCGGCCTCAACCTGGCTCCTTGGGCGTTCACCAGACTGATGTCGCATGTGATAGCGTTCCATCGCACACAGTCCAGGGTGACTACTTCGGCATATCTGGACGATATCCTCCAGAGGCATTCCAATGCTGTCTTACTGGAGTCGGATGTCGCCACTCTGTTGAGCTTGCTCACGTCGCTAGGATTCAGAGTCAACGAGGAGAAGTGGGACCTGGTCCCTTCTCAGTCGTTTTGTCATCTGGGGATGTCTTTCCAAACCAAATTCAATTTGGTGGCAGTTCCCCAGGCCAAGGCTGTGATTCTCTCAGCTTTTGCTCTGACTCTGTCCCAGTCCATGTCCGCGACCACTCGGAGTTTTCTCCGGCTGATCGGTCTCTGCGGTTTGGTGATGGATCTCATTCCTCTAGGTCGGCTGCGTGTCAGACCTCTCCAACACTTTCTGCTCAGTCGTTGGAGGCCGAATGTAGATTCTCTGGATCAGGTGCTTCCGTTTCCGGACTCTCTGTATCCTCACCTTCTTCCCTGGACAGATGTTCAGTGGATTACGCAGGGTGTTCCACTGGACTTACCCATGTCCGATCGCGTTCTGACGGCAGTTGCCAGCAATCTCGGATGGGGTGCGACGTTGGATCCTCTCGGTCTTTCCCTACACGGGATGTGGGACCAGGATCAAGCAGCTCTACACATCAACCAGAAGGAGCTTCTTGCTCTTCTTCTGAGTTTCAGGCAGTGGATCCCTCACCTGTCGAATCGCCAGGTCCTTCTACTCTCCGCCAATTCGACAGTGGTTGCTTACATTCGGAACCAGGGCGGCACGCACTCAGTTCTGATGTACGAGTTAGCTCGGGATCTTCTACTGCTCGCTCAGGATGTTCATGCCGGAGTGGTTGTTCGTCACATTCCCGGTTGTCTGAACATTCTAGCCGACTCCCTGTCCCGACAGGGCAGGGTTATTTCCACCGAGTGGATGCTTCACAGGGCAGTGTTCCAGTCGCTTTGCGATCTCTGGAGACGTCCCCACATCGACCTCTTTGCGACTCGTTGGAACCATCAGGTGGACACTTTCGTGTCCCCGTGTCCAGATCCTCTGGCTTTTGCCGTGGACGCTCTGTCACTCGATTGGAACGGTCTAGTCGGCTACACCTTCCCGCCGGTTCCGATTCTTCCTCAGGTTCTCGCCAAAATTCGAACCTGCAGTTGTCGAATCATTCTGATCGCTCCCCTGTCGCCTCAGCGGGTGTGGATCAATCAGCTCCGCTCGCTGATGGCGGCGGTTCCGGCACGTCTCCCGCTACGTCGCGACCTTCTTTGTCAAGGTCGCCTGAGGAGGTTTCACGTCGACCCGACTTCGTTGTGCCTTCACGCATATCTTTTGTCAGGTCCTGTCTCCTCCGTAGAGGTTTTTCGAGACGAGCAGTGGAGTGCATTTCTTCTTCAAGGAGGCACTCCACTGGTTTAGCTTATGCAGCTAAATGGAAGGTCTTCTGTCGATGGTGTGGTGATCACTCTGTTGATTATGCGAATCCTTCGATTTCACATATTGCGGAGTTTCTGGTATATCTGTTTGATTCTCGGGGTCTCCAGCCTGTTACCATCAAGGGTTACAGGTCTATGCTTTCAGAGACTTTTTCTTATGTGGGGAAGCGTCGTATCGGCACTAATCCTTACCTCTCCAAGCTTGTTCGGCACTTTTCTTTGAAAAGGCCTCGGACTTTGTAGCTTACTCCACGATGGAATCTTTCGTGGGTGCTGCTTTGCTTGGGGGGGGGGGGGGGGGGGGGGGGGGGGGCGCCGTTCGAACCTTTATCCCAGGTGGATATGCATTTTCTCACATATAAGACGGCTTTTCTGATGGCATTTGCTTCGGCCAGACGGGTTAGTGAGCTTCACGCCCTCTCGGTTGACCCGGCCTTTTTTAGGAGCTCTCCCAACAGTGTTACTTTTACCACTGATTGCTCCTTTTTGGCCAAGAATCAGTTACCAGATACTACTCCTCCTCCTATCTGTATCAGGGCTCTTCCTTCTGTTGAGGGTAATCGCCCTTTGCTCTGTCCGGTCTGTGCTATTCGCATTTATCTCAATCGGACACGCTTCATACGGAAAGGCAGGAAACGTTTTTTTCTGTCTCTCATTCCGGATCGACAGAAGATCTCTCCTCAATCCATTTCTCGATGAATTTGTCTTGCTATTCATACGGCTTATAGTCGTTTAGCAGCTGGCGATTGTATTACCAATCGTATTTCTGCCCACGAGGTGCGGGCACTGTCTACCTCTTGGGCTTTTTCTAACTCCGTCAAGTTGTCGGATGTTATGCAGGCAGCCTACTGGAGAAATGCTTCTACTTTCTCCACCTTTTATTTGCGCCAGTTGCAGGAGCAGTCAGAGGACCTTTTTGCCCTGGGTCCTCTTTCTTCTGCTCAGGCTGTTGTCTGCCATAGCCATTAGGCTTCTTGAAGGTCAGTTTCAGCCTTGTGCTGTTACTGCCTTTTTTCTGTCTGTGTGTCACACAGGCTCATATGTCTCTTTTCATTGTCCTTTACCAATGATTGCGACATTATGGTTGATAAGCCTCGGGACCTCTTCCTTCTACTTCACGGTTCCAGTGCACTGGGGTTATGTGGGGGTTGGTTATGCGATTCCCTCCAGCCTTTTGTCTATTCAGCCTGAAGTAAACAATTGTGAGTATGTTGATAAGAAATCTAAATTTTATAGTAAATTTCCTTTCTTATTATACCTACCACAATTGTTTACATGGAGGCCCTCCCGTCTTCTTTACGGGTAAAGAATCTTTCCTCCCCGCTGATCACATAACTCTAACACGGATTCAAAAAGAATGAGTCTTTAGAGACGGTACATGCGCACTGGCAACGGAAGTCGCGGAGTTGTTTTTGGGAGAGAGCGTCCCGTACTGGGTCTGCGCCGGTTGCACTCGACCCAGTTTTGGCTTATTTTTTCTTGGTGCTTTTGCACCACTTTTCTTTCCCAACTTGCTTGGGAAAGACAAAAATAGAGAGTATTTTATCCGAGTTAGGGACTTCCACTGTAGTGCAAGCCTGAAGTAAACAATTGTGGTAGGTATAATAAGAAAGGAAATTTACTATAAAATTTAGATTTCTCCAGTTTTTTTTCATTTTTCTTCTTCTAAACTGCATCTTATTACCCTCTTATAGGGTCATAAAATAAATTTTGGAAGACAAAAAATGAATAAAACCAGATAAATATTAATTAGTGACCATTTGTCTCCAGTTATTCATAAATTATTATTTCTCTAGTATTCATTTTTGATCATTATTTCCACAAAAACCTAAAACGGAAAATTGTCCCTATTATTCTATATTTACCCCCTTTTGGATCATTAAATATGTTTTGAAAGACAAAACATGCAAAAAATAAATAAAATTTGTCGCTGATTACTCATTATTTAAATTTTAATATTTCTTATCAACCTACCTCAATTGTTTACCACAGGCTTGCACTACATTGGAAGAACCTAACTTGGATAAAATACTCTCTATTTTAATCTTTCCCAAGATTTGGGAAAGAAAAGTGGTGTAAAAACACCACGAAAAAATAAGCCAAATCTGGGTCGAGCTCCATCGGTGCACACCCAGTATGGGACGCTCTTCCATAGTACAAATCCACGACTACCGTAAAATAGTGCCCAATGCATCAATTCGGCATTCTTTGATTATCCGCACACGTGGTGGATGTGTGCCATCATTGCTCAGTAACAGTGATATTCTAACTTGTCGATAATGGTTTTCCCGTGACTGGATTTATAGATCTGAAGATCGTATAATAACAGGACTGTGTTTTATATATTCTCGTTTATATTTTCAACCACATTCTCATTGTATATTATTTACTATTCCGTTTTCGCGAATGTTTTGTTTTCGAAATCACGCGATTCGACAATGAATTTTTCGGTTGATGAATTATTGTTTTTGGCATTAGGTGTCAAACTGGGACTGTCTGGACAGGATTTCTTCACTCTGTTGAGGGCTGAATTTCTGTTTTTTCAGTCCCTGTTGACCGTCTGGGTTCTGTCATGTACCCACCGTTTTTTTTTCTGCCACCTTCTCTCGTAGTTGAGGGTGTTCTTCTACTTTCTGTTTCTGTTGAGTTCACCTTTTTCTTCTGCTCTCACCGCTGTTATTTCCAGTTCAGTTCCTTTAGGGCAATTCCTTTTGCCCTCGCCTTGGTGTGTTCTCGTGGCCCTTTCTTCTGCACCCGCGGGTGTTGTGGAACGCTGTTGTTTTGGGAGCCTCCCGACTCGACCACGTCTGGTATGAGTTTACCCCCTCTGTGGGGGATGTGTAGCTCCTCCCACCCCGGGGGGGGGGGGGGGATGCTGTCGTTTCGGGGCTACCCCACTCGACCATGTCTGGTGAGAGTTATTCCCCTTCCGTGGGGAATGAGCAGTTTTTTACCGTGGTGGATACTGCGGGAGCTGTTGGATTTCTGGTGAAGAGATGCCTGGTTCCGGGACTATGCGCCCTCTCCAGTCGACATCTGAGGCTGTCACTAGGGTTGTGACTCCTCCTTTGGAGGCCGAGCTTGGTGGCTCTCTCTGCTTTTCCGCCAGTTCCAACAGCTCCCGTCGTATCTGCTGCTACTGCTGTTTCGTCTACAACGTCATTGGGCACCGTTTTTAGCCGGCCTCGGCTTATCCCAACAAGGGTCTGCAGGGATATCTGTAGTGTGGTTGTGGGTATCGGCCTCAGCCTTCCCCGACTTCCACTCGGCGAAGTCGGATGGGGCTGCCGACTGAACCCCCTACTGTGTCCTCTCAGCCGTTGAACACAGTAGTTTTATACCTGCAGTGGTCTGCTGCGGTGTTTGGTTGTGTAGACGTGGGGGTATCGGCCTCAGCCTTCCCTGACTTCAACTCGGCGAAGTTGGAAGTGGCTGCCGGCCGGACCCTCTACTGTGGTCTCTGTGCCGTCGAGCACCACAGTTGTCATTGGATTCGGATGTTCTTAGTGGGACACTATGAACTCTTTGGCGTTTCCGTCCACTCATTCTGGCCACACGACCAGTTTTGGGGGACCAACGTCTTTTGTGCAGCCTGGACCTTCTGCCCTGCAGAGGTCCGCAGTGACTCTCATGAGTTCCCGCTATGTTGATCCTCGGGGTGTGTCACACCCCTATACACGTCTGCCTTCAGATGTTTTGGCTGCCGCCCGTCGTCCCACGTCGGGTGTTTTGGAGGATCGTGACCCTTTGCTGGTTAAGAGGGTCAGAGATGAAGCCACTTTGCCGGTTCATTCCCCTGTCGAACCTGCCAGTACGGGCAGTGAGCTTAGGGAGGCCCTCTCCTTACTCGCTCAGGTTCTGTCAAAGAGCCTTCCCGTTGCTTCCAGTGAGGCAGCGGGTTGTTTCCAGGTGCCCCCTATGGCGCCACCTCCTGGGATTGGAAACAGGCCGCTTTCTGATCCCCCTGGTGTTCCGACACCATGGGAGGCATCGGCTGGTTTGCCAACGATGGGCTATGTGTCTTCCAACTCAGGGGAAGAGTCAGACATGTTTGATGTCGAGAGCCAGCAGTCTTCGGACTTGGGGGCAGCTCTTGATTTCGTATTTGGATTCCTTCCGGATCTCAAACCACATAACCAGTCGACAGTGTCAGTCAGGCCGCGATCATCGGTCGCGCGCCAACAGCCTACGGAGCAACCTGCTTCTGGGCGTCTTCGACCGTGCCAGTCGGTACAGTTGGTAGATGCATTTTCAGCCTTGGACTCTAAGCTAAGTTCCAAGGCTATGAAGGCTCCATTCTTCGGTAGGGTTGACACCTTTTTGCCTCCGGTGTGTTATCGTTCCTACGATTCTGCCAATCCGTTGGTCTACCAGACTTTGACGGTTTGGGATCAGGACTCCAATTCCCTGGGGCTTTCCAAGCCCAAGTCTGCCGTCATTCCGATGACGACTCTGGAGTCCACATTGGGCTTATCGAGAGAGATGCTTGGTATGCTTTCTCTCTCTGATCACGTCGTCTCAACTTTAGCTGCTTATCTGCCTCCAGATAAGTTTGACGAGGTACAGGCTCCTTTGCGTGTGCTGTCCAAAGCGCTCATGCATCTTACTCACACGCATGCCTGTAACACGGCTAATCTGGAATTAGTTCGAAGGGGCTCTGTGCTGGACACAGGCCGATCTCTTCCTGAGGAGCAATGCGCTACTCTTCGATCTGCTTCTTTGGCAGGTCCGCAACTTTTCCATGGTTCTGTGATGATGGTCCGGGATGACGTCCTACGTCATTCCAAAGATCAGCTGCTGTTTCTTCAGCTTGATCAGCCTTCTAGGGTAGGCAGGGGCCGTTCCAAGCCTAACAAGTACCCTCTGCTTCCTCTGCGAAGCAAAGGGGCTGATCCTTCTGCCACCACTTCTACTTCTTACTCAAGGGGTAAGGGTAAGCGTCGGCAGTCTTGAGGCAAGTCCCAGGATTCTTCATTCAGTAGAGGAGGTGTTTTATCCTCTTGCGAACCTCATCGGGGTTCGAAATGAAGGTCCTCACCTCGACTCATCCCAGGTTGGAGGAAGGATAGCAGAGTTTGCAGACTGTTGGGCCACCATCACATCTGATCCTTGGGTGTTAGATGTTGTTCAGTCCGGGCTGCGAATATCCTTCCGAAGGCACCCCACTCTGTCCAGGGTGCCTCTTCCAACCACAGTTCCTTCAGACATTTTACGTCGGGAACTTTTGTCCACGGAGATAGACAATCTCCTGACAAAGGGGGTGATTGAGGTCATCAAGAACATTAGGTCATTGGGTTTCTATTCCCGCCTGTTCTTAGTGCCGAAGAAGGACGGCCGACTCCGACCGGTTATCGATCTGAGTTTCCTGAACCAGTCTATCATTGCTCCCAAGTTCAGCATGGAGACTTTCAGGTCGGTCCTCCATTCGATTCACCAGGGAGATTTCGCTTCCAGCTTCGACCTGCGAGGCGCTTACTTTCACGTTCCGATTCATTGAGTGTTACGGAAGTATCTCAGGTTCGTTTTTCTGGGGCGAGTTTACCAGTTCAAGGCCATGTCTTTCGGCCTCAAACTGGCTACTTGGGCCTTCACCAGACTGATGTCGCATGTGATAGCTTTCCATTGCACACAGTCCAGGGTGACTACTTCGGCATATCTGGACGATATCCTCCAGGGGCATTCCAATGCTGCCTTACTGGAGTCGGATGTTGCCACTCTGTTGAGCTTGCTCACGTCGCTAGGTTTCAGGGTCAACGAGGAGAAGTGGGACCTGGTCCCTTCTCAGTCGTTTTATCATCTGGGGATGGCTTTCCGCACACAATTCATTTTGGTGGCGGTTCCCCAGGCCAAGGCTGTGATTCTCTCAGCTTTTGCTCTGACTCTGTCCCAGTACATAACTCCTGTGTTGTTCGGAATCAAAAGAATGATGAATTGACGCATTGCACACTGTTTTACGGTAGTCGTGGATTTGTACTATGGAAGAGCGTCCCATACTGGGTGTGCGCTGATGGCGCTCGACCTAGTTTTGGCTTATTTTTTCGTGGTGTTTTTACACCACTTTTCTTTCCCAAATCTTGGGAAAGATTAAAATAGAGAGTATTTTATCCGAGTTAGGTTCTTCCACTGTAGTGCAAGCCTGCAGTAAACAATTTCGGTAGGTATAATAAGAAAGGAAATTTACTATAAAATTTATACTTCTCCAGTTTTATTCATTTTTAGCTCACCTGACTGAAAGTCAGAGTGAGCTGTTCTGATCACTTTTTGTCCGTCGCCTGTCGTCCGTCGTGAAGGTGGTGTTTGGGCCTTTTTCTCCCAAACCACTGGCCGCATATTAATGAAATTTCATGTGAGTAGGGTTTATATAAGGGCATTTTGATTTTTTGTCAAATTAGGTTTCCGCTCATATTGAGCAGAGGGTTGGGGCAAAAATGCTCCAATTCTTAAAAAATCTTCTTCTCAAGAACCAGCAATAGCAGAGACTTGATATTTGGTATGCAGCTTCCTTTTGAGGTGTAGGCTCAAGTTTGTTCAAGAGAAGTTTGTCGGGCATTATTTGCCTTCGTTATGGGAGGGGCAAAAATTTGGGCCACGCCTAAAATTTCTATTTTCAGAACCATCAGGTCGATTTGAACCAAATTTGATATGAGATGATAATGGGTCATAAGTAGTTGATTGATGCAAAAAAAAAATTTTTCTCATTGCACCTTGGGAACCTTGGGAGCTAAAAATAGGAAAAACCTTAAAACTGCCATATCTCCAAAACTACACGGCACAGAGAATTCTTATTTTGTATAAAGCTTACTTTTATCCAGTAGAATAGAAGGTTAAAAAAAATCCCTATCGGTTTGATCACAAGGTACTTTTTTGCTGAGTCAGCACTTTTTAACACTGTAGGCAATGGGAAAAAGATTAAAAAATCTTCTTCTCCAGATCCAGCAGTCAGAATCTTTTGATATTTGGTATGCAACATTGTAGGGTGGATCTGATTCAAGTTTGTTCAAATCGGCTCCCTAGATTCATATTTGGGCTCACTATAGAAGGCCGAATTCGAACTTAGTGCATTTCAGGCAAATTTCTTTGAAAATCTTCTTCTCCAGATTCAGCAGACAGAATCTTTTGATATTTGGTATGCAACATTGTGGGGTGGATCTGATTCAAGTTTGTTCAAATCGGCTCCCTAGATTCATATTTGGGCTCACTATAGAAGCTCGAATTCGAACTTAGTGCATTTCAGGCAAATTTCTTTGAAAATCTTCTTCTCAAGATCCAGCTGACAGAATCTTTTGATATTGGGTATGCACCATGCTTAGGGGGGTGAGATTCAAGTTTGTTCAAGCCAAGTCTCTAGGTTCATATTTGGACTCACTGTAGGAGCTTGAATTGTAACTTAGTTCAAAATGAGGAATTTTCTTTAAAAATATTCTTCTTCAGATCCAGCAGTCGGAATGTTTTGATATTTGGTGTGCTGCATCCTTAGGGGGGTGAGGTTCAAGTTTGTTAAAGCCAAGTCCCTGTGGGAGCCCGAATTATAACTTAGTCCAATATGAGGAATATTCTTTAAAAATCTTCTTTTTTTTTTAGATCCACTGGTCAGAATCTTTGGATATTTGGTATAAGCTTTTCTTAGGAGGAGCAGATGCAACCTGTTGAAATCAATTCTCTGGGTATATTTAGGCTACCATGTCAGGTGAGTGCCCTCAGGCCCCTTGGGGCCTCTTGTTTTTTTTCCAAACTGCCTCTTATTACCCTCTTATAGGGTCATAAAATAAATTTTGGAAGACAAAAAATGAATAAAACCAGAGAAATATTAATAAGTGACCATTTGTTTCTGATTATTCATTAATTGATATTTCTCCAGTTTTTTTTTTATTTTTTTCTTCTAAACTGCATCAACAGTTCTCAAGTTTGCTTCATTTTTACCTATACCTATCATGTTCTGAAATTTCTAATAAAAATGTTGAATATAGTTCCCACATAAAGAAAAAGGGTTAATAAATATGAATAGTTATTAAGATTTGTTTTCTATTCTATTTATTTGACATTTCCACCTCCTCATAAATCTCAGAAAATTTTCAAAATGTTATTGACCAACTGGGATTTGACCGATTGAGATTTGACCAACTGGGTTTTGACCAAATGAGATTTCACCAAATGAGAAGACACCCAGTAGAGACACTCCACAAACTAAAGAAACTCTGATTAAAAAAAACCTATTTTTGATTCAACATAATCAAGCATTTTATAACAGAGGGATAATGGTACATTATCTTCAGTGATCAGCATCTGTATCTATAAAGTCTTTTGTCCCAGATATTCCTCAGAATGATAGTCTTAAATCATTGCTCCTCAACCATAATCTGATGGCATTAACGGTCACCATCTTTTCTTGAATTGTCTTTTACAAGATATATTAGCTCATCCAAACCAAATAATTAGCTACTGGATAACATTTAAACATCAACTGAATCCTAAACCATTCCCACTTTTCACAAATGTTAAATCATCAGTTGCTCAACTGGTAGAGTGCTGGAAGCCCACATTTGGGCTTAGTTTTGAAGAGCAGATACCACAACTCAAAGGCTTCATTTTCTGTGGATGTGCTTCTTATTACTTTTGGAGTGAAATTATTTAGTCTATAGATTTGCCTTATTACAATTCACGGGATAGTGCCTTTTGGCATTCTCCCATGAATTATAACAAGGCAAAGACATGAGAACAAATTTTGATGACCAAAAATAATTTAGCACTCTACCACTTTATACAATGGGTCCCATAATCATTCCATAAGGGGGAGGGGGGGGGGGGGTTAAAAGTGTAATCAGATTATCTCATAAGTCCACTCCCTAGGTTGAATCACAACCTCCAAGTTAGTCTGGTCATGCTCAGGCCATTATATTACCCCAAATTCAAGACGGTAAAGACTGAGCCCAAATTCAGAGATGGATACCAAAAGCTTTTTGTAACATTCTAAACTAAAGATATTTGTTAAGAAATACTTAGAATGCCCTGTATTATATTCTAAATGTACATATGTTGACTAAAAATATAGTTTCTCATGTTTTGAGCACATTTTTCACTTGAATTTGATGTGTTCAAATTAGGTGAATATAAAGGCCTGGTCATGGTATGTCATTTTTTATATCTCCCCAAAAGAAATTTGTAACGAAGGTTTTTTGGTGTCATTTTGAAGAGGAATATCTCCCCAAAATCCACTTTATGGAAAAATTTTTGCTTCCAAACTACCTTGTCATCTGCACTGTGGCTCCAACTTTTCAGTCAGACTCTCGTTATAGATCTTGCACTTTATGATATCGTTTTACAATATTCTTGTTGTATAATCAGTGCCCTATAGTGGTCATATTATTAGAAAGTGAATAGAATCACAGAGAACCATGTAGAATTATATAGCATAATTTTTCATTGCAAATAAAGAGCGTTGGTGATTTATGTCATTCTTAGTTGAATATCAGTATGCATGCTTCACTTCCGTGACATCACATGTGAAGGCCACATTCTCTATGCCACTTCATCTTGACATTCACTGACACACAGTTCAATGTCTTGTGATTTATTCTACTGTTTAATTTCTGCAATTTATTCTACTGTTTAATTTCTGGTGCATATACATTTTATGTTCATTCACATTTCGACAATCGTATCCTGTTGAAACCTAACTGTGACAATGTACTCAGGAAATGATAATCTGTGTGTGTGATTCCAATTGGTGAGGCTGTTCCACTGGGAGTGCTCATTCGTATTTTTTATTTTATTGATTGTGTAGCTTTTTTAAATTATAATACACTGTTTTCTCTTTTGTTTTTTGCAATTGGCTGATGCAAAAGAGTCAGACAAAATAGATTATTAAGATTTTCCTGATGATTTTTGTATTATTTGTGGACAAGACATCAAGAAACCTATCACTGTGGGCAAGAAAGGCTTGTTGACTTGCTAGATTTCAGTGGCTAATGTGGGAAGCCCATGCTTAAGAGGTACTTGAGCGATTCTATAAATATGACATCGATAGGCAAAGTTGTAGTCCACAAAATCTGTCATAATTTCACAGACAGATAGTGGGCACTGGGTAGTAGTAGCAGCGACCTGGGTGGACAAACACCAGATAAGAAATTAAGATCGGATCACTCAGAATTCAAGTACAAAACAGACTGCCTTCTCTGTTGCACGCATGCAGAAATTGATGTGAAACACTCCACGAGAACAGAGATATATAGGGTTATGAAATTGCCCATGCATTCAAATCTCTTAGAGGTTTGCCAGAAAAGAAATGATTCATAGGCCAGTGAGTTTCAAACCTGCTTGCACAGTTGTATAGACTTGGTGGCCGCCGTAGCAATTTACCATAAGAATTGCTTTATATTGTTCACTTCAGGTAAGGATAACCCTTCATCACTTGCTGCAACAGGGCATACCCATTATGCAAAAAGCTGTCAGGTGTACCTCCAGATGATGCTAGAGTTACCCACTGAGCATCCTATATTGTATCAGTCATTTATGGAGCATGGGTTTCATGCTGTTCATAGAAGTGACAGATATTCGGCAGGGCTATCCACCGATTTGGTAATCGAACTGGTGTTGATGAGATCCATCAAAAGTGGTGGCAGATTGACATGAGGGAGAGGGGTTACCGAGCCAGTTCATTCACAATGGGTTTATACTATGCATCATTGTGCATAGGTGTGTGAGGCTATAACTAATTTGACAGATACCAAGCATAGAACCTCAGAACAGCACATCAAGCTTGGGGCATCTGAGATCTGACATGATTATGATGACTTCTTGAAAATCCAAGATTGGTTTGACAGGGTTTGCACGCGGGTCTGGAATCCTGGAAAAGTTTTGGAAATTAGAAAATAATTTTCCATACCCTGGAATAGTCTGGAAACGGCACCTTTTTTGAGCTGGTTTGGAAAAGTCTTGGAGAGAACTGAACACAGAAGAGGTTTGTATGGAAAAGTTATGGAATCGATCATTTGTTTCGAAAATCCGAATACTGTTTCGAAAAGAAATGAAAATCTCGATGCGTTGTCAGAATTCACGAACGTCTGCTATTTGGCTGGTCTTTATTTGCATTTATCGGGATATTTTAGAAACACCGGCGGATGTACAGTATCAAGACACTTTAGAAACACTGGCGGATCACCTCATTTTTGCAAATCTGTAAATATATCTCGAAACATGCCTGGCAATTGCATCTTCAGAGAAAAGTGGCTATCAGAATCAAAGTTTTGTGGCTGGATACAAAAAGGTGTTAATAAACTGAAAGCCAGATGCATTCCATGTGCGAAATCGATTCACATTGCCAATATGGGAGAAGCTGCACTTGTCAGTCACTCGAACAGAAAAAAAACATTTGGAGGCAGCTGCATCCAAGAAAGACAGTGTTGCTACAATCAACTCTTTTATGAGCTATCAAACGAAAAAATCTGAATGCGCAAGCAATAATAATAGTGACGCATCCAATATCTTCTGTTGTCAAGTCTGATGTTTTAAAAGCCGAAATTTTATGGACACTGGGGTTTGGAAAAGGTATGGAAAGTTTCTCGCTGGTGGTCTTGAAAATGTGTGGAAAGTCCTTGAAAAGTTTTGGAAAAGTTATGGAATTTTTCTCCCTTAGAAGTGTATGAACCCTGTTTGATGCAAATGGGCCATTCAATATCCGTGACAGTAAGCTTCGCTCTCTGTTCTCTGGCCTCACTGCTGGTGACAAAGACGGCATTAATTGCAAAAGTACAGAAGTTGGTGAGAAAATACAGAAGCAATTCGATAGCAAACTAGTCATGACAGTAACAGTGAAAAAAATTGACCACATAAAATCATTGGACCACTTAACACCCGGAGTGATATTTGACGAGAAATTCCACTTCAATCCCACAGTCTTATTTTTTTGATCACTATTCTGGTGCAGAGACTGACACAGTCTGACAGAGACTTGCAAGCAATCTGAATATCCCAATCAGACCACAACCGTTGTTGATGAATCTCTCAGGCTGTTGGGATTGCATCACAAAAACCTGCATATTTGGCACTGAAGTCTTTATTTCTGTTGCTGGTTATCAGAGTTCTCTGGTTGTTTCATCGTATCATGAGAATTGTGGCAATATGAGCATGAGAATTAATATTTTGTCACTTGCACTCAAGTCGGAATTTTGTTGCAGAAAATTTCCTGACCCCGCTACAATATTTTACCATTTTGGCAGCATTTTTGCAACCATCTTGGACAGCTGGCATAGCTTAATTGAAAATTCATCGAAATTTATAACCACCATTCAGTTTTTATGCACTTTGTTGAGGTATGGTTGCAAATCGCAGATCCATACAAATGTTATTCCAACATTCGTCCATTTTTATGCCCCCCGACTTAAGTCGGTTGGCATATAGTGGTTGAAATGTGTGTGTGTGTTGTGTGTTGTGTGTGTGTGTGTGTGTGTGTTTGTCTTACGAACTTGACGAGGTAACTAGAGAAAAGAGTTTGCATGTTTTGCCTTACCGAGGTACAAAAGACAAAAGAAACCCTTTACCTCGGTTGTTTTCCCAGAACTGTACCGGCAAAACGAGGTAGAAACCGTTAGTCCACACAAAGGACAAACAATGGGGTACCTCGGTATGTAGGGTAGACAAGACTGTGTGTGTGTGTGTGTGTGTGTGGGTTTGTCTTACCAACTTGACGAGGTAACTAGACAAAAGAGTTTGCGTGTTTCGCCTTACCGAGATAAAAAAGACAAAAGAAACCCTTTACCTCGGTTGTTTTCCCAGAACTGTACCGGCAAAACGAGGTAGAAACCGTTAGTCCACACAAAGGACAAACAATGGGGTACCTCGGTATGTAGGGTACACAAGACTTTGTGTGTGTGTGTGTGTGTGTGTGTGTGTGTGTGTGTGTGTGTGTGTGTGTGTGTGTGTGTTTGAGGTTAAAAAATCGCACTGGCACAGACATTTCATACTGAAACGTTTTTTTCCTTTTAATATGCCGCCGAAAAATTGTTTTCATTTACTGAACCCTGATGGGTTTCAAACATGACAAAAAAGTACACAAAATTGATTTAAACTAAGTGATGAGCTTAGGAACTGGTTAAACTGACTGGCAGAAATTGGTGTTATTCATTGATGGGCTCTAATTTAGTCCTTACAAGGATGTTACGCAAGCTTTTGTTTTTCTTATAGGCGATGACAGGTCGAAGATTCAAAGGTTCATTTAATTTAGCATTGGTAAAATTGAATTCATCTTTTAACATTTTTGCTATTTCGATATTCATTCTGTTGTACGTTAAAGTGAAAGGAATGATGGACCTCCTTTCGCATTCGCCCTCTGATATGTTCATACCAAATGGCCAGAGAGTTTGAAGCGTATTGATCCAAAAAGCTTCACGTTTTTTTCTAAATTCATCCGTTTCTTCTAATGTGTCTTTAATTGGTGGTTGTTCAATAGGATGGATTTCGAAATCGTCCAAAGAATGGCCAGGAAGGTTAAAATGTTGTGCTACTGGGGCATCAGCATTATGTTTTATATCCTGTTTGTGTCTAGTAGCACGTTCTCGAAAAGGATTTTGACTTTGACCAACATACTGTTTCCGACATCGCTTACAGGTGATAAGGTAAATAATGTTTGGTGAATCACAATGGAGGGGGTTACGGATCTGATAATGATTTTTCGTTTGTTCGGAGGAAAATTCCTCTTTCTGATCAGGCATAAAAGTATGCAGTCTACAACGAGGCTTTTTGCAATTAAATACCGCGCCACTACCATTCTGCAACGGTCTGTTGTGTTCAATCTTCAGTGGTTCGAAATCGGTAGTTTCAGCTGGACTTTCGAGCTTTTTCAGGGTTTGGGATTTCAGGCTACGCAAGAGACGCAGCGAGTACCCTCTCGATCTGAGGGCGCCAAATAGAGTAGAACAAGCCTCATTGAAATTTACCTTATCACTTGAATTGCGGTGGAAACGAATGAGTTGTGATTTGATGATACCTTTAAATGTATGTTGAGGATGAAATGATTTTGTGTGCAACAATTGATGTGAATCAGTTGGTTTAAAATACACTTTATAATCTAAATGACCGGACGCCTGAAATTGCTTGCCTTTATACACGGTCACATCGAGAAAATCAACAGAATTTTCACTGATAGTAGCTTTCAATTTAATATTTGGATCGTGATTGTTCAAAATTTCTAAAAAATCATCAAAATCTTCTTTTGAATGTTCCCAAATAATAAAAATGTCATCTAAATATCTGAGATATACGAGAGGATGCTTTGCACATTTGCTTAAGGCATTTTCCTCCCATTCCGCTACATAAATGCTTGCAAAATTAGGACTGAATCTTTTACCCATAGGACAACCCATTATTTGTAGAAAATATTCTCCATTGAATTGAAAGTCATTACCTTTTAAGCTCAGCTCTAAAAGATCCAAAATTTGTTCATCCGGGCGTTTCGCATCCGGATATTTTTCAAATGCATTTTTAACTGATTTAACACCTGTTGGTTTCTGATCCCCCGCTGGGATTTGAACCCTCGGCAACACCGCCTGGCAATCAGGAGTCCAGCGTCTGAACCACTAGACCATTGCACACCGTCAAAAACGATGGCTGGAATCTAGCTTTTTAGATGAAGTCCTCATGATTACTTGGTTCATCTTCCTTTCGGCAGCAGCATGAAAGTGTGGAATGCGCTGGCTACAGTACGACGAAAGTGCTGTGGTTTCTGCCACATCTGCATGGTGAAGGTCACAATTGACCATCATATGTTCAGGGTCTCAAATCGTGTCTCAAGCATAACTCCAAAACTATTAGGGCTACAATCATCTAACTTCGCTCAGTTATAAAGGACAATGGGTGGATGTGTCACACACCACAGCCAGGTCTGTAAGGTCAAGGTGGGGGAGGGGGGGGGGGGTGGGGGGTGGAGGGGGGGCATGTGTTACCTTAGTAACATTTTTCTTGTTTAAGAATTGGCAGCCATCCTGGATGCTTTTTTTGGATAAAATTTTTAACGGATTTTGGATATGTTGCAGAAGAGATATTCCTGTGTCGATTGACACCAAGAAACGTTTGTTACAAATTTCTTCCGGGTCCAACCATATGTTAATCATACTAAATGGAAATAAAGGAATTATAAGAACTCCCTTTTTAGCTCACCTGAGCGAAGCTCAAGGGGAGCTTAACTAATCACTTTCTGTCCGTCGTCCGTCGTCCGTCGTCGTCCGTCCGGCGTTAACTTTACATTATCGACTTCTCCTCCTAAACCACTAGCCCAATTTTATTCAAATGTTGGCTAAATGTTTATTACCTAATGCCAATTCAGATTTGTTCAAATGAAGTTGCCCCTCCTCCTGGGTGGTGCCACACCCCCAAGGGGCACCAAAATCTTTGTAAATCTTCTTCTCATGAACCAGCAGTAGCAGAGACTTGATATTTGGTGTGCAGCTTCCTTTTGAGGTGTAGACTCAGATTTGTTCAAGAGAAGTTTGTGGGGCTATACTTGACGTTGTTATGAGAGGGGCAAAATTTTTTGCCCCGCCCAAAATTTCTATTTTCCAAACCGAGAGGCTGATTTGAACCAAATTTTATGTGAGGGCTTATTGGGTCATGAGTACTTGATTTATGCAAAAAAAAATTTTCCCGCAGCCCCGTGGGAACGCTAAAAATAGAAAAAATTTAAAACGCCCATATCTCCAAAACTGCACGGCACTGAGAATTTTTATTTGGTGTGCAGCTTCCTTAGGACCAACAGAAAGGATTGGTAAAAAAAAATTGCCATCGGTTTTATCATAGGGTACAGTTTCGGGACTTTGAAAAAGTGCTGAGTCAGCACTTTTTAACACTGTAGGCAATGGGAAAAACATTAAAAAATCTTCTTCTCCAGATCCAGCAGGCAGAATCTTTTGATATTTGGTATGCAACATTGTAGGGTGGATCTGATTCAAGTTTGTTCAAATCGGCCCCCTGGGTTCATATTTGGGCTCAGTATAGGAGCCCGATTTCGAACTTAGTGCATTTCAGGCAAATTTCTTAAAAAATCTTCTTCTCCAGATCCAGCAGGCAGAATCTTTTGATATTTGGTATGCAACATTGTGGGGTGGATCTGATTCAAGTTTGTTCAAATCGGCCCCCTGGGTTTATATTTGGGTTCAGTATAGGAGCCCAAATTTGAACTTACTGCATTTCAGGCAAATTTCTTTGAAAATCTTCTTCTCCAGATCCAGCAGGCAGAATCTTTTGATATTTGGTATGCAACATTGTAGGGTGGATCTGATTCAAGTTTGTTCAAATCGGCTCCCTAGATTCATATTTGGGCTCACTATAGGAGCTTGAATTCGAATTTAGTGCATTTCAGGCAAATTTCTTCAAAAATCTTCTTCTCCAGATCCAGCAGGCAGAATCTTTTGATATTTGGTATGCAATGTTGCGGGGTAGATCTGATTCAAGTTTGTTCAAATCGGCCCCCTGGATACATATTTGGGCTTACTATAGAAGCCCGAATTCGAACTTAGTGCATTTCAGGCAAATTTCTTAAAAAATCTTCTTCTCCAGATCCAGCAGGCAGAATGTTTTCATATTTGGTAAGCAACATTGTGGGGTGGATCTGATTCAAGATTGTTCAAATCGGCCCCCTGGGTTAATATTTGGGCTCAGTATAGGAGCCCGATTTCGAACTTAGTGCATTTCAGGCAAATTTCTTAAAAAATCTTCTTCTCCAGATCCAGCAGGCAGAATCTTTTGATATTTGGTATGCAACATTGTAGGGTGGATCTGATTCAAGTTTGTTCAAATCGGCCCCCTGGGTTCATATTTGGGCTCAGTATAGGAGCCCGATTTCGAACTTAGTGCATTTAGGCAAATTTCTTAAAAAATCTTCTTCTCCAGATCCAGAAGGCAGAATCTTTTGATATTTGGTATGCAACATTGTGGGGTGGATCTGATTCAAGTTTGTTCAAATCGGCTTCCTAGATTCATATTTGGGCTCACTATAGAAGCTCGAATTTGAACTTAGTGCATTTCATGCAAATTTCTTAAAAAATCTTCTTCTCCAGATCCAGCAGGCAGAATCTTTTCATATTTGGTAAGCAACATTATGGGGTGGATCTGATTCAAGTTTGTTCAAATCGGCCCCCTGGGTTTATATTTGGGCTCAGTATAGGAGCCCAAATTTGAACTTAGTGCATTTCAAGCAAATTTATTAAAAAATCTTCTTCTCCAGATCCAGCAGGCAGAATCTTTTGATATTTGGTATGCAACATTGTGGGGTGGATCTGATTCAAGTTTGTTCAAATCGGCTTCCTAGATTCATATTTAGGCTCACTATAGAAGCTCGAATTCGAACTTAGTGCATTTCAGGCAAATTTCTTAAAAAATCATCTTCTCCAGATCCAGCAGGCAGAATCTTTTGATATTTGGTATGCAACATTGCGGGGTGGATCTGATTCAAGTTTGTTCAAATCGGCCCCCTGGATTCATATTTGGGCTCACTATAGAAGCTCGAATTCAAACTTAGTGCATTTCGGGCAAATTTCTTCAAAAATCTTCTTCTCCAGATCCAGCAGGCAGAATCTTTTGATATTTGGTATGCAACATTGCGGGGTGGATCTGATTCAAGTTTGTTCAAATCGGCCCCCTGGATTCATATTTGGGCTTAATATAGAAGCCCGAATTCGCACTTAGTGCATTTCGGGCAAATTTCTTCAAAAATCTTCTTCTCCAGATCCAGCAGGCAGAATCTTTTGACATTTGGTATGCAACATTGCGGGGTGGATCTGATTCAAGTTTGTTCAAATCGGCCCCCTGGATTCATATTTGGGCTTAATATAGAAGCCCGAATTCGCACTTAGTGCATTTCGGGCAAATTTATTAAAAAATCTTCTTCTCCAGATCCAGCAGGCAGAATCTTTTGATATTTGGTATGCAACATTGTGGGGTGGATCTGATTCAAGTTTGTTCAAATCGGCTTCCTAGTTTCATATTTGGGCTCACTATAGAAGCTCGAATTCGAACTTAGTGCATTTCAGGCAAATTTTTTAAAAAATCTTCTTCTCCAGATCCAGCTTCAGAATCTTTTCATATTTGGTAAGCAACATTGTGGGGTGGATCTGATTCAAGTTTGTTCAAATCGGCCCCCTGGGTTTATATTTGGGCTCCGTATAGGAGCCCAAATTTTAACTTAGTGCGTTTCAGGCATATTTCTTAAAAAATCTTCTTCTCCAGATCCAGCAGGCAGAATCTTTTGATATTTGGTATGCAACATTGTAGGGTGGATCTGATTGTGATTCATGAACGTATTTATTTGTAAAGTTGATAGAATCTTAGACAAAATTTGCAGAAAAGATCTACTATAGAAGGGGTGGTATCCAGGGTGAACCGTTTACCCAAATCTAGCAGTACTAATGCATTATTCACACAAATCTTCGTTCAAATTTTATGACCCCTCATTGGAACACACGCATTCAGCTCATTCCAACAAAGGTCATATGCCATGTTTTTGAGACAAAGGAATAAAAATTTTAGTTATTCATGAAATTTTTAGGCAACTGTTGTCTGTTATTCACATTGCTTCATGAAATTTCAGTACTTTTAGAAGTTACCTCAGTAATCAAGGGTTAATTCCCCTTAATTAAATGTCGCCTCTAAAAAACAACCACTTTGCATATCTTACCTTTTTACCAGCATAACTGCCAAAACTTGTCAGCATTCTTCGCAAAAATCGCTATTCAAATTTTAATTTTTGTCTCTTAAACATACATGTACTTATCGCTTGTAAATACCCCATTGGAATGAGCTTTTTGAGCTCATTCCAATGAGAGGTCGCACACCATGCTTTTTGAGTCAAAAAAGCAATTTTTTTAGTTATTCCAGAATTTCGTACGTAAAACACAGCTTTATGACTTCACATTAAAATGAGCTCTCTAAGCTTGTTCCAATCAACATTCACGCACTATGTCTTTCACACAAAAAATAAAATTTTCCATTTCTTCAGGAATTTTGTTTGCAAGAACACTCTTACCCCCCCCCCCCCCCCCCACAAACACACACACACAAACACACACACACACACACAAACACAGACACACACACCTAAAAGTTCGTCAGCAAAAAAACAGTTACTTCAATTTTTAAATGCATTATAGGAACAACTTGCCTAATCAAATTTAAATACTTTTGCATCATTCTGTATCTAGAACAAACCATTTACCATATCTTTACGCAAAATTCTCCAGCATCATTCACAAAAAACACCATTATTTATATATTCACATTTCTGTCTCAAAAATATACCTGATCTTCCCATACCCCTATTGGAATAAGCTGTTTGAGCTTGTTCCAATGATGATAAAAAAAAATAAAATTTGTGAAAATTTTTGTTTTCTTGCATGCAAATATATACATGTAGCACATGGAAGATATCCACAGTTGGGGAGAGATGTCCAAGGCTATCTCTTCACATTCCTTGTTTGTGCTTCATGCTAAACCAGTTTGTCTGCAGAGATAAATTTTCTTTATTAAAAATCATTGGAGATTGGCCACACACCAATGATTTTAAATAAAACTAATTTTAGGTAACAAATGTTGAACTTCAAACAAAATCTATCACTCAACCAGTTAATGTTGATGAGGCATGACATGGTGAAGGTGACCTAAAATACTTCTTAGAGTCACTTTGTCAGGTGAGCGATTAAGGCCACGTGGGGCCTCTTGTTTCACAAATCACCCAAAGATAAAAACATCACTACGGTAAAAGTATAACCTTTTCAACATTTATTGAAATAAGTCCACACTCTAGAATGAGTTGCAACCTCTGAGTGGAAACACAACTCAGTTTATTATTTTCCACGTTGTTCTTCTTAGAAATACCTTCTAGGCCTAATTACAGCCACTAAGTGTATAACCCATATTTAAATATCTGAGTTATCAGGCCGTTATCACCATTAACCTGAATATATATGTATAATTTTGTCAATTTGCCATCATGCTCGGAAGATTACTTCCTTCTAATCGGCTTTCATTTTTGCCTAATTCTTATTCTGTTACGTTAAGTGCCGTACCAATGTGTATCGCGTCATGGGAACGTAAAATTTAGCATCATGCTTATCCTAATTGTTAAATGGGAATTATAAAATTGATCGAGATACACGTACGTCTTACAGGTCGAGTTATTATTTGGCAAGTGGCCGCCTAGCTCCTAATCACGAACCTATTTATAAAATCGCCATTTCATATCTTCCTTGGGTGGCAACAAGTAAAGATATGTTCCACATTTCTTGTTGTTTACTGTATTCAAGTGTAAATTATGGACAAAGAATACCGTATCATTTCTTCCTTGGGTGGCAACAAGTGAAGATATATTCCGCTTTATTACGCACATAATTTGTTCTCAGCTTTAGAATTACGAAAATTCAATCATTTATCTCAACCTCGTCCTGGTAACAGAGGCAGAAGCGAGTTCGCATACAATATTCACAGATTCAACCATTCCTTGACCCGAATTGTTCAGACGCGTTGTTCTCCATATTCAAGTGTATTGCTTGCAAAAACATGGTATCATATCTCCCTTGGGTGGTAACGTGTAAAGATATGTTCACTGTTTCATGTTGTTCCCCGTATACGAGTCTATTACATGCAAAATAACTGTATCATATCTTCCTTGGGTGGCAACAAGTAAAGATATGTGCCACACTTCACTTTGCTCTTTGTATTCAAGTGTAAATTATGCAAACTTCCTTGGGTGGCAACAAGTAAAGATATGGTAACAGAGGCAGAGGCAAGTAAGTTCATATACCGTATTCACACATCCAACCACTCCTTGGCCCGAATCATTCAATCATTCAAAAGCGCGCCTCCAAATCCCCGCCCCAATACCCATTCTGCGTCAATCAGACATCAGTACCGCTGATGGAAAATAGAATCTTTTTATACCTTCCTTGCGCAGTAATAGAGCCCCTCCCTCCCCCACCCGATCCATCCAGTGTGTGTAAATGTCTTGTCCCCACCCACTATTGCAACCCACTATTTAACACCCCCCCCCCCCCCCCCCCCCCCCCCCACTGATCTGAGTGCAGCCCCTGCTATAATATCTACACTGACAATTGTAGGCTAGGGTTCCATGCACCCCCATCCAATCCCCCTCCTCCCCCCACATACGTATGATGTACGCACTGACATATACACAATGATCATAATCTCACAACATATACAAGCTGTGTTCAACACCAACGCACCTTTAGATGTAATTGCTCTATACACTAATTTATACCCCCACCCCCTCTCCCATTCAGCAAGTTTATAAATGTGAATATTGGAATCATTCTTGTCTATTGAGCCCATTGGGTTCTAGTGTTTGAAGTTTGTTGATCCAAAATGCTTCACAACCCCTCCTGTAAGCTGTAATTTGTTGATTAATTTGTTCAATCCCAATAATCTTAAAATTGTTTGTACTATGGTTTTCGGTCAGAAAATGATGTGGTATCGGTTCATTCATAACCTCAAGTTTTATTCTACTCAGATGGTTTTGCATTCTCTCATACAATTTTGTGCCCGTCTCTCCCACGTACACAACTTCATTGCACTTATCTCAGAGAATCCCATATATCACATTCCTGGACATGCAGGTAATTTTTTTGCCTATGTAGTAGGCTGTTCCGTTCTTGTCTGTGAATTGTTTTGTTTGGAGCATAAACTGACAGATTGAACAATTTTTCTTGCATCTATCAGATCCAGTCCCTTGATTGTTGAACATTTTATTAGCTCAACTTTGGCAAAGCGGGCTAAAGGCCGTATTTATGAACCAATCTTTACGAAACTTTTTGGGTACCTTTGTTATGTCTGGGGGACGAGAACGAGTGTTTTGGGGTCCGATCCGAAATTCAAGTTGGCCGCGAGCCGCCATTTTGTACCGACGATGCAGAAATCTGTTTTTTGTACAGAACTTCCATATGAAAGCACTAATTTGAATAATTTTTTGTATGAATGTTTAGTACCATGGGATACATCACATATAATACGGGTTTTTTTCTCGTATGTAAATTATGCAAATTAGACTAACTTTGATGTATTTAGTGTTACTTTCAGCACTGTAAGTGCAAATGCCAATACGGCTCGGGCTAGAGGCCGTATTTATAAACCGATCTTTACGAAACTTCTTGGGTACCTTTGGTATCACTGTGGGTCGAGAACGAGTGTTTTTGGGTCCGGTCCAAAATTCAAGATGGTCGATGGCAGCCATTTTGTACAAAATTAGGTGCAATCAGATTTTTGCACAGAACTTCCATATGAAAGTGCTGACTTGGATATTTTTTTGTGTGAATGTTTAGGTCCATGGGATACATCACATATAATACGGGTTTTTTTCTCGTGCAGAAATTATGCAAATTAGATGAACTTTGATTTTTTCAGTGCTACTTACACACAGTAAGTGCACATGTCAATACAGCTCGGGCTAGAGGCTGTATTTATCAACCGATCCTCACGAAACTTCTTGGATACCTCTGTTATCACCTTGGGATGAGAACGAGTGTTTCTGAGTGCGGTCCAAAATTCAAGATGGCTGCCAGTTGCCATTTCGTACCGAAATTAGGTCTAATCAGTTTTTTGTACACAACTTCTATACGGCTCAGGCAAGAGACCGTATTTATGAACCGATCTTTACGAAACTTCTTGGGGACCTTTGTTATCATCATGGGGGATGTGCATTCTTTAACTTTGGTGGATACTGCGGGAGCTGTTGAGTTGTCTGGTGAAGAGATACCTGGTTCTGGGACTGTGGCCCCTCTCCAGTCGACATCTGAAGCTGTCACTAGGGTTATGACTCCTGAGGAGCAACCTGCTTCTGAGATGCCTTCGATCGTGCCAGTCAGTACAGGTGGTTGAAGCGTTTGCAGCTTTGGACTCTAAGCCGAGTTCCAAGTCTATGAAGACTGTATTCTTCGCCTGAGCTCACACCTTTTTTTTGTCTCCAGTGCGTTATCGATCCTACGATTCCGCCAATTCGTCAGTCTGCCAGACTTTGACGGTCTTGGACCAGTACTCCGCCTTCCTTGGGCTTTCCAAGCCCAAGTCGACCGTTATTCATAGGGCGAATCTGGAGTGCCTGTTGGGCTTATCGAGAGAGATGCTGGGCATGCTTTCTCTCTCAGATCACGTCGTCTCTGCTTTTGCTGCTTATCTGCCTCCAGATAAGTTTGACGACATACAGGCTCCTTTGCGTGTGATTTCCAAGGCTCTCATGCATCTTACTCACACGCATGCCTGTAACACGGCTAACTTGGAACTAGTTCACCGGGATGCTGTGTTGAAGCCGTTCCCTTCCTGAGGGCAGCGCGCTGCACTTCGATCCATTTCATTGCCGGGTCCGCGACTTTTCCATGGTTCAGTGGCGACGGTCTGGGATGACGTCCTGCATCATTCCAAAGATCAGCCGCTGCTTCGCCAGCTTGATCAGCCTTCTTTTGGAGGCAGGGACTGTTCAAAGCCTAACAATCGCCCTTCTGCTTCCTCTGTGAAGCCAAGGGCTGATCCTCCTGCCGCCGCTTATACTTCTTACTCATGTGGTAAGGGTAATCGTCGGCAGACCAGAAGGAGGACTCAGGATCATTCATCTAATAGAGGAGGTGGTATTTCCTCTTGCTGGGTCTCGAGATGAACATTCTCACCTCGATTTGTCCCAGGTTGGAAGAAGGATATCAGGGTTCACAGACCATTGGGCCACCATCACATCCAATCCTTGGGTGTTAAACGTTGTTCGGTCCGGGCTGCGAATATCCTTCCGGAGGGACCCAACTCGATTGAGAGTGCCTCTTCCAGCACAAGTTCCTTCAGACGTTTCACGTTGGGAGCTTTTGATCAAGTTAATAGACAATCACCTGTCAAAGGGGGCGATCGAGGTTGTCAAGTACATTCAACCAGTGGGATTTTATTCCCGCCTGTTCTTGGTGCCGAAGATTGACTGCCGACTCCGACCGGTTATTGATCTGAGTATCCTGAACCAGTCTATCATTGCTCCCAAGTTCAGCATGGAGACTTTCACCAGGGAGATTTTGCTTCCAACATTGACCTGCGAGACGCTTACTTTCACGTTCTGATTCATCGGACATCGCAAAAGTATCTCTGGTTCATTTTCTGGGGCTAGTTTACCAGTTTAAGGCTATGCCTTTTGGCCTCAACCTGGCTCCTTGGGCCTTCACCTGACTGATGTCGCATGTGATAGCCGTCCATCGCACACAGTCCAGGGTGACTACTTTGGCATATCTGGATGATATCCTCCAGAGGTTCTCCAGTGCTGCTCTTCTGGAGTCAGATGTCAGTACATTGTTGAGCTTGCTCATGTCGCTAGGGTTCAGAGTCAACGAGGAGAAGTCGGACCTGGTCCCTTCTCAGACGTTTTGGCATCTGGGGATGGACTTCCGTACTCAGCTGAATACGGTGGCGGTTTCCCGGGCAAGGGCTGTGATTCTCTCAGCTATCACCCTGACTCTGTCCCAGTTTTAGTCCGCGACAGCTCAGAGTATTCTCCGGCTGCTCGGTCTCTGCGGTTCGGTGATGGATCTTATTTCTCTCGGTCAGCTGCATGTCAGACCTCTCCAACACCTTCTGCTCACTCGTTGGAGGCCGAATGTCACTCCTCTGGATCTGGTGCTTCAGTTACCAGACTCTTTTCATCGTCACCTTCTTCCCTTGATGGATGTTTAGTGGATTATGCAGGGAGTTCTGTTGTACTTGCCCACGTCCGATCGTGTTCTGATGGCAGATGCCAGCGATTTCGGATGGGGTGCGAAGTTGGATTCCCTTTACGGTGTATGGGACCAGGATCAAGCAGCTCGTCACATCAACCAGAAGGAGCTTCTTGCTCTTCTTCTGAGTTTCCGGCAGTGGATCCCCCATCTTCGAGTATTGTTCAAACCTTTATCCCAGGTTGATATGCTTTTTATCACATACAAGATGGCTTTTCTGATGGTTTTTGCCTCAGCCAGATGGGCTAGTGAGCTTCACACCCTCTCGGTTGATCCGGTCTTTTTCAGGAGTTCCGCCAACAGTGTTACTTTTACCTCTGCGAATCAGATACCAGGAACAACTTCACCTCCTATCTGTATCAGGGCTCTTCCTTCGGCTGTGGGTCATCACCCTTTGCTCTGTTCGGTTCGTGCACTTCGCATTTATCTCAACCGGATGCAGTTCATTAGGAAAGGTAGGAGACGATTCTTTCTGACTCTTATTCCTGGTCGACAGAGGATCTCTCCTCAATCCATTTCTCGATGGATTTATCTTGCTATTCGTGTGGCTTATACTTGTCTAGCGACTGATGATTGTATTATGAATCGTATTTCTGCCCATGAGGTGCATGCCTTGTCAACTTCCTGGGCTTATGCTAACTTCCGTCAAGTTGTCAGATGTTATGCAGGCAGGCTACTGGAGAAATGCTTCTAATTTCTCCACCTTCAGTCTGAGGACCTTTTTTCTTTGGGCCCTCTTTTATTCTGCTCAGGCTGTTGCCTACCCTAGCTATTAAGCTTCAAGGTCAGTTCCAGCCCTGTGCTGTTTTACTGCCCTTTCTGTATGTGCGTCACACAGCGCCATACACCTCATCTCTCATTGTCTTTAACTATTGTTTGTGATGCTATGGTTTGATAGGCCTTGGAAACTTTTCTTCTGTCCATGGTTCCAGTGCAGTTGGGTTATGTGGGGTTTGGTTATGTGATTCCCTCCTCATATTGTCTATTCAGCCTGTAGTAAACAATTGTAGGGAAGGTTGATAAGAAATCTAAATTTTATAGTTAATTTTCTTTCTTATTATACCTAACACAATTGTTTACATGGAGGCCCTCCCATCTTAAGAATCCTTCTCCCTGCTGATCACATAACTCCAATGTTGGCAATTCAAAAGAATGATTCATTATAGTTACTGACCGCGCACTGGTACCAGAAGACGTGGATCTGTACTAAGCGAAGAGCGTCCCCTACTGGGTGTGTGTCGGAAGCACTCGACCCAGTTTTGGCTTATTTTTTCTTGGTGCTTTTGCACCACTTTTCTTTACCAAATCCATTGGGAAAGATCAAAATAGAGAGTATATTTTCCGAGTTAGGGACTTCCACTGTAATGCAAGCCTGTAGTACACAATTGTGGTAGGTATAATAAGAAAGGAAATTTACTATAAAATTTGGATTTTTTCTGATGTGGAAATTATGCAAATTAAATGAACTTTGATTTATTCAGTGCCACTTATGCATAGTAAGTACACATGTCAATAGCGCTCGGGCTAGGGGCTGTATTTATGAACCGATCTTCACGAAACTTCTTGGGTACCTTTGTTATCACCTGGGGACAGGAAAAAGTGTTCTTGGTTGCGGTGCAAAATTCAAGATGTCAGCAATGTTTGCCATAAATTTATTGGGTGCCTTTGTTATCACTTTGCTATGAGAACAAATATTTTGGGGTTCAGTCAGACCCACTCGGGGACTCAAAAAGGGAGATAATTAAAAGTCTTCTCCAAAAACACCAGAAAAATAATATTTTTATACTGTACCAATGACCCAGACATAGCTGGTGCTAACTCTTAAAATATAGGGCCAAACACAAATTTTGCCCCCCAATCCCCAAAATTTGCATCTAAAACTAAAGAAAACATGTCCTGAAAGGCCCTCCACACTTCGCCCCTACTGCGCATGCGCAGTGTCAAGGACGTTCCGAAATTGGCGCCATTAATCATTTCTAAGTTTGGCCCTTCATCAGTTAACATCTGACTGATCTTTGTGCTTATAAATCTCAGTTTAAATGATGCCAGACACATAAATATTAGTGAAATGGTGATTCTAAGGAGGATAGAAAAGGAGGAGAGGAAAAGAATGTGTGACAGAATATTATCAGGGCTGTAACATAAAATTTTTTAATGAAATTAGGTTAAGTTACCTATTTTCAAGGCAGCAGCCATTTTGTTGTCATTCTGATTATTTAGTTACACTGTTTTTTAAGTGTTTTCCTCTCTCCCTGTCCTTTAAGTTCCCTCTTGCTATTCTCCCATGCTTTTGGCATAGTTTTTGTAATTATTATTACTAAATTTTCTTGGGAGTTTTAGCTGAATAACAGAATGAATTCTGTTCTTTCCCCATGTTTACGTCTTCACCTAGGGGTGGTTAGGCGTTGTGTTCTGCATCTACCATCTGATGTTCTGCAGTTTCTTCCCTGGAAGTCTCTGTTTTGCATCAGATAGTGTATTTTGGTAACTGATTTCGGGCCTGGGTGCCTGGAGTCTTATTTTAGTGTTTTTACACTCATTGTTTACATTTTCAACAGCCCTCTGTGTGAGGGGGGGATTTCTAAAAAATAATATCTTGATGTTATTTTAATCATAACTAGATACATTATTATTGTTCGTAAGTGTTGAATAAATTGTTTAAAATATTTTTAAAATTTTTGTCCACACTTAGGCTTGGGATCCATTGGGGCTCAACGTTACTTTTCAGAAACTTGGGCTGTTCTGAAAAAATATTTTTTCAAAATATTTTGATTTCAATTATTTTATCTATATCAATGGATCATATTATTATTATGTATTTTGATTGCCAGGGGTTAGTGCGAGTACCAGGACTTGTTTCCTTTTCACATTGAAGGATATTGATCAATTGTTTTAAGAGGAAGTCTTCCTCTGACTTTTTTATCATTCTATATGTGGTCAGTGTACTCGCATTAACTCCTGTTCTGTATCGTATGATTTCGATGACAATATGGGAAGCGTATGTCACGGTATGTTGTTGGGGATTTGGACACTCCGGTCCTTTCCCCGCAGGGTCACTCTACTTTATCAATTTCTATTTCAGACGATCAAGATTAGGGTGATGTATCTGTGATGTCTTCCAACAGTGTGCCTCCGTCGTCACAATTAATGAAGGGCTAGCGGAAAAGTGCTCATGTAAATACGCCAATTGCCTAAGAGGACCCTAGTAGGTTCGATGGCCTTTGACGTCCGCTAGCTCGCCCGGTGTAGCGTCCATTCACCGAATGGTTCGGCAGCCGGGTTCGTCCGTTGCGGTCTAGAAGGAATTTTGGGGTGATGCGAGCACTATAAACTAACCTAATGCACACCCAGTGACGGCGGATCGGAGGGAGAACGCAGGAAGCCTTTTAGTCCGGTTCATAGCTCGTTCCGGTCCATCCGGACGGCAAGCGAGAGAGGCCCCTCTCTCGTTCAACAACATCTGGCCCCAGATGTTGTGGTACAAAATGTGTCGTAAGCGGAGCATACGTCCGTCGCTCGGGACGCTCCGTTGTATAGGCAGTCCGCTGAGACTGCTAAGGCTTCCTCTTCTCGTCAGCGCACACGACCGCACCTTGGCTGCGTGACCGCCGATATATTACCAGCTTCGCCGATCAAGGATTCTTCGGCGACCAGGTCACACCATCCGGTAGCCAGGGACACGAGGCCTGCAGACTCCGGACGTTCGCATAGGAAGTGTGCGGGAGTCAACGTACACGGAGCTTCTGGCGGCAATGCATCGTAAGACCGCTACTGCACAGGCCTCGGGAACGGACGTGCTTTCCTTAATAGCACAGTTTATCGCAGCATCCCAGCATCAACTGAATCTGTCGCATATATTTTATCCGACGATGCTGGGTCGGGACGCTCCGCGGAAGCGGGTACGGACGTCCGAAAGTTTCATCCGGTCCGACGGGATACCGAAAGGGATTCGGAGGATTTCGAGCTTTCCCTTTCGGAACAACATATGCTGTTGTGTATGTCATCTGACTTGGTCTTCTCCAGCTTCTTTCGTCGGACCAGAATGCTGCGATGCCGGATAAGAAACTGATAGCGTCGGTGGACTTAGAAATTTTTGGTTCGGTTCAGGGACATCGTCCCTCAGTTCCGACATAGTCCAATAATGTCACACAAACTTTTGAATTATTGAACGACGCTATATATATTATTATTTTATGCTTGCTAACCAAGCATTTCTGGTTTCTTGTTCGAAGAGTTATGGAGATGTCTTTCAAAAGTGTGCCTCTGTCGTCATAGTTAATGAAGAGTTAGCGGCAATAAGTGCTCATGGAATATGTCTATTGCCTACGGAGTGACATTCGCTAGCTCACCCGGTGTAGCGTACATTCATCGAATGGTTCGGCTGCCGGGTTCGTCCGTTGCGGTCTAGGAAGGAGATTTGGGTGATGCGAGCACTTTAATTACTTTAGTACTCACCCAGTGACGGCAGATTGAGGACAGATCGGAGGAAGCCTGTTAGTCCGGTTCCTGGCTGGTCCAGGTCCGGCCGGGCTGTGAGCGAGAGAGGTCCCTCTCTCGCCCAACAACATAGGGGACCGCATGTTGTGGTTCAGATATTTTACATTCGGAGCATATGTCCGTTGGTCGGGACGCTCCGTTATATTGACAGTCCGAGAGACTGTCTTTAATGCTTCCTCATCCTCACACCAGGGCACACGACCGCACATTGGCTACGTGACCTCGAGTATCCGATCAGTTTCGGCATTCAGTGATTCCACGGCGAATAGGTCGCGCCATCCGGTAGCCAAGGGACACGAGGCCTATACACTCCGTTCGCTCGCATATTGGTAGTATGCACGGGGTAGCGATCACAGAGCTTCCAGCGGCAATGCATCGTAAGACCGCTTCTCCTCAGGCCTCAGTGACGGACGTGCTATCCGAGTTAGCACAGTTGTTTCGCAGCATCCCAGCAATTGACAGTTTCTCGGTCGAATCAGGAATTATCCGACGGCGCTGGGTCGGTGCGGTCCGCGGTTGCATCAGGTACGGACGACCGAACGCTTTATAGGGTCCGACAGGATGGCGAAAGGGATTCGAAAGATTTCGAGTTTTCCCTTTAGTAGTATCGGAAGATGCCTTTCATATCTTTTGGCATTATCTTCCAGTGATTATTATTTCGGACTTCATTGCTGCGATCTTGGATAAGAGACTTATAGCGTCATTGGACTCGGATTTTTCGATCGGTTCGGGGACATTGTCCCTGACTTACCGACGTAGTCCAATATTGTCATTACAACATGTGTTTTATTTTTCGACGCTATATATATATATATATACAAGCCTGCTACTAAGCATGATAGTTTAGTTTCTTGTCCGCGTTGCTCATTTCTGCCATTTTATCATTTATACAAATAGTTTATTTTGGCAGAGCAGGGCATACCGAGAGTTCATATGCGTCTAGACGGTGTGATTAAAAACTGCATATATTCTTTTTCGCCGTTTATGTCTTTTCCAATTTCAATGTTGGGAACGACATTATGTATAGTAGACTTAACTTAGACGCTTTATTATACGTAATCCGCCTTACTGAGGCGTTATCATTACGTCTTCAAGAAAAGATTTACGGGATATTATTCTCAATGTAATTTCTTCTGAGGGCAGTAGTTTGTTCACGTATAACTCCGCCCTTCAGTGGCTGATTGGAGTTAGTTAGACGTGACGCAGCCCTAGCTACATCCACTCGCGTGGATAGTAAGGTTAAGAACTCTCTCAGAGTCGCTTCGTTCTCGGAGGAGCTTCTCTTCGACGGCAACTTTTCGGCAATCCATGAATTGCTCGATTTACACGTTCTCTTGTCTATCTAGTGTTACAAGAGATTCAGACTGGGGCAAACATTCGGTGGTTGACTCAGAGAGTGCCGCCGCAGTTGCCGGACCCGAGTGTGGCTGTTATGACGGTTGCCAGTCATACAGATTGGGATATAATACTGATCCCTACGGATTCGAAGTGCCAGGGTCTTTGGGTTCCGCAGTCTTTTAGCAATCAGTTTTCTTCCGCGGAATAATGTTTTTTAGGCTTGCTTTATGTCATTGCATGAACATTATTCAGAAACGCATGCCCAAATTCCTGTCCTTTAATTCGACAGTAGTGGCGTATCTCCGGAACCAGGGAGGCACTCTTTCGTTTCCGTTATTCAATTTAATGGAAAGAATCCGTCTGTTGGTTATAGTACACCAAGTTCAGTTTTGGTCCGTCATATTCCGGGTCGTCTGATTGTTTTATCGGACTCCCGTTCTCTTACGGGTCGCTTGTTGCTGTCAGAATGGACTCTCAACAAACAAGTATTCAATCAGATTTGCTATCTATGGGAGCGCCCAATGATGATTTATTTATGACACAGCTTGCTAATCAATTGCAGACGTATGTGTTGGCTTGTCCAGATCTCTGAGCTAATATTCTTAACGCTCTATTGATCTATAGGACGGAATGATAGGATACGCGTATCCTCCGGCGCTGTTGTTTCAGCAGGTATTGCTAAGATAAACAACCACAATACATTTCTGTTGATAGCATCTCTATCTTCACAGAGATCATGAGTAATTTTCTCTCTTGTCTACTGTGGGTTTTAACATGAAATCTTCCTCTATGTGAGGATCTTTTTCACTGGGTAAATCGTGTCATCTTTATCACAACCTGCAAGGTCGCAACCTTCATGTATTCCGTTGTGTGGTCCGTATTGCATTGTAAGCACTGTACTGGACGAGCTTTGGACGCGATTTCTTACTATAGGAGATCCTCTTCTTCGCTATTCTATGCGGCTAAAGTGGAGGCTCTTCCGTCGTGGTGTAGGGATCATTATGTTCATATTGTTGATCCCTCCATACTACTCATTGCTATTTTTTAGTATACTTGTTTCACAAGATCTACTGCAGCCTGTTATTATTTAGGTTATAGGTTTATGTTACCTCATACCTATGCACTCTACGATAGTTTACAATTGAGTCTTTTGTCTCTTTATCTAAGTCAGTTAGTAACTTTTTGATAAATAGACTTAGAATCTTTAGATTAAATTCCTACACGGATTTTAACTTCGGTTCTTATTTAGCTAAGTAATCATTTGAGCCTCTGGAAACAGTAGTTTTCAAATTCTGACCTTTTAGACAGTAATTCTGTTGGTTTCTCTTTTACTGTAGAGTCAGTGAGTTTCATGCACTATCGATGGATGATTTTCACTTTCATAGTTTCGGAATCAATACTTCCGTTACTATTTAGGTTGGATTATTGCATAAGAGTTAGGCTCCTATTATCCGGAACCTATTATTTTAAGGTCCTTCCGTCTTCGTATGGGCATAGGCCTTTACTCTTTCCGGGTACAGTTTATGTATTTATAAACAGATTTCTGTTTATTACTATGGGCGTAAGCTTCTTCTGTCTTTGATGTCTAGTAGAAGGACGTTACGCTCCATTTTATTGTTAATGGATTCTATTAACTATCGGTACTGCTTATAGTATATCATTGACTTAGCAGTTGTGCTTAAGATTTCGGCTCATGAAGTAAGAGTTCTTCTACTTCTTGGGCTTACATTAATAGTGTCGCTATTATAGATTTTTGAAGGCCGCTCATTGCGCTCAGCCATCCACATTCATGAATTTTATCTCAGAAATATCGAGTCCATTTCTGGAGGCCTCTATTGTTAGGTCTATTATCTACTGCTCAGAATGTCATTCACTTAACATTTGCTACTATAGCTAGGTAGGCTGTCTGTTTCGGCAGTGTCTCCATTCGGCTGCCCTCTTCGCTCTGGGCTATTTGACCCAGGGCAAGAAAAAGGGGGGGGGGGGGAGGGTGTTCCCTTGGGTCACCTGTTTTACTATGAAAACAAGGGGATACCTCCTCCGGAGTTAGTAATTCTGAGCTGTTATTGGGATGGTTGTTTAGTGAGAAGTTTAGGTTTTTTAAATTCATTCAAGTCTTAGTTTTTAAAGTATAGCTTTTGAATATTGCATATGTCAACGGACATGATTATGCAATCCTCAGACACTTTTAGGAGTATAAGAGTCTCTATTCTCTAGACTTACTTTATTTATTGGCTTACTTTAAAAATTATTAGTATAAGGATTATATTGGATATTAATAGAGTACATGGATGTATGAAGCTCAATTTTGGAAGGTGTTGTATCTTTCTAATTTAACATAAAATAAGAAAGATACATGTAAGGCCTATTACTTCTTTTCCCTACAGGGGATGACTCTATTTTATTTTATTGAGCGTATTCCATTTTGCTCTATGTCCTTGGCCCTCCAGCCTTTTTACTATTCAGCTATGTCTGGGTCATTGGTACAGTATAAAAATGTTAAAAAATTTATAGTAATTTATATATTTTTTATACTTACCAATGATCCAGACGGGGATGGCTCTCCCAGGAGTTGGGAACTCTTGCCTCCCCGCTGAGTACATAGCGCTTACCAGGCACTGGTTATTAGAATGATTAATGGCGCCAATTTCGGAACGTCCTTGACACTGCGCATGCGCAGTAGGGGCGAAGTGTGGAGGGCCTTTCAGGACATGTTTTCTTTAGTTTTAGATGCAAATTTTGGGGATTGGGGGGCAAAATTTGTGTTTGGCCCTATATTTTAAGAGTTAGCACCAGCTATGTCTGGGTCATTGGTAAGTATAAAAAATATATAAATTACTATAAATTTTTTAACGTTTCTTGAATTCAGCATCCCTGGGATGTGTATATTCAAATGAGTTGAAGCCAAGTTCCTGTGTTAATATTTGATGTTGTTTGGGGAGGGTAAACATTATTAACACAACCTGATTTTCTATTTACAATGAGAAAAATAAAATCTCACCCGTGGGAACCCTATGAGCTAAAGATAAAAAATTCAAATCCCTATATTTTAAGAAGGACTGGACAAATATTTATTAATTAGTATGAATCAACCTTAGAAGGGTTTGAATCAAACAGTTGGTAACATTTGGCTGAGGATGCGCCATACAAGGATCCCCATTGTAGCATTAACCCCACGAAGATTTCTTTTTTAGTTTAGCATCTAACTGTCACCCACCTTTACAATACTTCACCTATACATTTGTTTCAGGCTACGGTCAGTATTTATGTACAGACCATTACAATACTTTACATGTACCTTTGTTATCAGGTCATTACCTAGATTTGTGTCATTGCTGTGTCACATACTATACATGTACATGTCTTACACAAGTTGACCTACAGTGTTATTGACACTTTCATTTTCAAGAGTTATGCCCCTTTTCAACTTGGAATAATCTGATACATAACTGAATTTTGTGTGGAGGGTTTCTCGGGAGTTTGTGGACCAAATATTTTGATACTTATGTATGTTTACCAGCTTGGGAACCTGTGCACCTGTGATTATAATTTCAGTCAGACTTTTCCTTTCAGAGTTATTCCCCTTTTTAGGAATTTCACATTTTTGGTCAACATTTCGGTTTGTAGATGATAACGAGTTGGGATTTGTCAATCAGCACCACCAAACTGTGTTTGTGTGTCATTCATACTAAAATACATGTTCAGTTCAAATTGCGGTTCTGTCTAATGTTATTGGTTGGTCCATGGATCAAAACGGTAGTTAATTAAAAAAAAGTCCACTTGGCATATTATGCAATGCTACGAGATGTATTTTTGAACCAATCTTCTCAAAACTTCGTGGGTACCTTTGTTATCACCGTGGGGTGAGAGCGAGTGTTTTTGGGTGCGGTCCAAAATTCAAGATGGCTACCAGTGGCCATTTTGTACCAAAATTAGGTACAATCAGTTTTTTGCACAGAACTTTTCTACGGCTTGGGCTAGAGGCCATATTTATGAACCAATTTTTACAAAACTTCTTGTTATCACCTTGGGATGAGAATGAGTGTTTTTGGGTGCGGTCTGAAATTCAAGATGGCTGCCGGCAACTATTTTATACCAAAATTAGGTGCAATCAATTTTTTGTACAGAACTTCTAGGACTACATTTGCATCATGGGATGGTAACGAGTGCTTTTGGGCTCGGCTGTGTTAATATGTGGTGTTGTTTTGGGGAGGGTAAACATTATAAGCACAACTGTTTCCAATGAGAAAAATAAAACCTCCTTACATGTGGGAACCCTATGAGCTAAAGATAAAAAATTCAAACACCAGTATTTTAAGAAGGACTGGACAAATATTTATTAATAAGTAGGAATCAACTGTAGAAGAGTTTGAATTAAACAGGCCAAAGCAATTGCTAACATTTGGCTTATGATGCACCATACAAGGTTCCCTATTGCAACATTTACCCCATAGAGATTTCATTTCTAGTTTAGCATCAAATTGTCACCCACCTCTACAATACTTTACCTGTACATTTGCGACAGGCTATGGTCAGTATTTATGTACAGACCTTTACAATAATTTACATGCACCTTTATCTGGTCATTACCTAGATGTGTGTCACTGCTGTCACATACTATACATGTACATGTCTTACACAAGTTGAGCTACAGTGTTATTGACACTTTCATTTACAAGAGTTGTGACCCTTTGTTAAAATCGAGTAATTTTGAGGTTGATGGCACGATAACTTCAACAAACATGAGTTGATTTGACTGATATTTGGCACATAGGTTTTAAGGAACAATGTCTAGATCGAGTTCGAAAATGGGCTCAGTCCAATGTATGGTTTTCACAAGAGTTATGGCCCTTTGTTAAAATTGACTAATTTTGAGCTTGATAGCATGATAACGTCAATAAACATCAACTGCAGACATGTTAACTCTCCCGGAATGCCCGAGATTCTCCCGGAGTTAGCTATCCCCTCCCGCCCGGGAGTCAATTTGGGCCAAAATCTCCCGGAAAGTCGACATACCAGACAAAAACTGAATCCACCAGGTTTTGTTTACAAATACAAAAGCATGTGCCCTACTCTCAATGGCAAGGTCATTAAGTTTGTGTGAAACGTCACCACTTACGTAAGAACTGGTGACCAATCTCATTTCTGTCAATGGCCGTGTTGTGATTATTTGCAACACGTTTGACAGGCGCATTAAATGAATTTGAGATGCAGGATAATTGCTGAAATTGATTATATATTAAAGGCACACCTTTGCTTGTATACAGGTAGCAGTCAAATCGAAAAATAAGTTCCATATGCATAAATTTTGTCCAGTCGAACATGTGCAAAAATACGCACAAATTTATTATTGTGCATTTTGGATTTCACTTTCACTTCAGATAATTATAGCCAATTTTGCAGACAAACGGCTCAAACACATGAGTTGCCGTAATTTTCAATATATCGGGAAAAATTTCCGATTCGCAATTTTCTAAAGCAGGCTGTGAAAAAAATTACGTTTTTGGTGAAAAAAAATCTCTAAAAAGTTGCGAATTTACGGCACTTGGACGTTTTTTCATTCCTTGTGATAAATGGACAACAAAATAAATTAAATATCCCGGAGATGTTTCGTCCTGGGCTGGCTGTGGCATAATGTTCACGTTTCTCTGAAAAATGATTACCCTATTCCAAATCCCCTTCGTAAATGACCAACTACTTCCAGTGAGTACCCGGTGTGGTTAGGTGGGGCGCTGGGCTTTGGCAGATCGAATTACCACAACAACCGGGCTCGGGGGGTGTGCCTAAACACCACAGATCGCCGCAGGTTACCGCAGGTCGCCGCAAGTACCCATAATTTCCCAAATAGATCCAAAACTTTCAACACAGCGGCAAAACTGATATAGTGCTGAAAAGGTCGAAAATATCTCCAAACATTTTGTACATAAAACCATTGAAATATGGATGTCATTGGAACAATTCAGATATTGGCACATGACCACATCCATATTTTTGATTACTGTTTTTCTCTATATTTCTATGTTTTGGCTTTTGAAAGGACAAATTGTTCAAATAAAACACATTAGGGTGGAATGTTTAATGTATGTGTGTGGGAGGGGGGGGGCGGGTGTGGTAACATGGAAATTATTGATGTGCTGCCCACGTGCAAAAATCTCACTGACAAGCATCCGAGTCTCACTGGGAGCTCATCAAAATCTCACTGACAGTCACCTCGAGAGGTTAACAGGTCTGGGTCACTCACCACCGGTTAGTAAAACGTTGGCGTATGTTCCTTTGATGTATTGTTGTTGAACTGTTTCCTGTTATGTCTGTGTGTGGGGGGGTGGGGGGGGGGTATTTGGTATTAATTTGTATTTAAAATTGATCCACACGTGGCTTCTACGCGCAAAAAAAAATCTCCCTGAAAATCATGTCATCTCCCTGAAAATTTCCTTCAATCTCCCTGAAAAAAATTTTGGAAGGTTAACATGTCTGATCAACTGATTTGACTGATATTTGGCACATGGGTTTCAAAGAACAATGTCTTGACTGAGGTTGAAAACAGGCTCAGTCTGATGTACGGCAATAGAATTTTGGGCTGTCTTGGTCATTGCTTGTGAATTTTGTGCTCGATAGCGCGATAACTTGAATAAAAGTCAACCAATCTAATTCGTTTTTGTCATGTGGGTTTCCAGGAACATTTTCTTGATTGAATTCGAAAATGGACTCTTTTTTTAGTTTATAGCCACTGTTGCATTAGCCATGAAAATTCAACCCTGCATCAGCAATGCAAACCCTTGTTAAAGAATCAAAACTGAGAAAAATGGCAGCCTGCCTTAAGTATACTAAGTAAGCTGAACACCAAAATAAACCATCCAATGTTAATATGTCTGATAAAAATGATATATTACAAATGTGCAGAGCATAATGTAAACCATAAAATCTTTTAAAGGATCAAATTAAAGAAACTAAAACTCGCCCCATATTTCCACAATAAATTAACAGTCTTTCTGCATTTTATAATTACTGACATGCATACTAATAGTTGCAGACAAATGCAAACAGATCCCCCAAAAAATCCAGGGGTGGGGCCTTTCGATACATTCACCATAAATGATGCAACATAGTTTGCCAAGAATAACAAGCCTGGAAACAAGCAGACTGTCATCTACAAAATGAGGTCCCCAGAGGGTGAATTTGGTGATGCTACCCTGCACTGCAGGGTAGCATCACTAAATTTACCCTCTGTGAACCTCAATCTGAATCAAGGTCTCAGGCCTAAACAGAAAGAGGTACCCAGGGGATAATTTGGCCAACAGTATGGGGTAGTTTCCGCAAATTCAACCTCTGGGGACCTCATTCTGCAAATGACAGATTGCTTATTTCCAGGCTTGAAATAACAGAAGTGATTTCTCTGAATCAAATAAAAAATTGGCTCATTATTGTATTACATTAACCCTTTACTCAACATTATGGCTAAATCCAGCCAGCTCTATTCTAAAAAATCGCCAGTTAATTGCTTCTCAACCTACTCATAATTGTTTACAATTGGCTGTAACCTAAGTGCAAGCCCTACTTCGGAACTAACTCAAGCTAAGAAACTTTTCCAAACGAGTTGGAAAAGTGGAAGAGTGCAAAAGCACAAAAAAAATCGAAAAAGGGTTGAGTGAGACCGGCGCTCGACATTACAGGTACTCTCTCTGCACACCTCTTGCATTTACCGAGCGCATGCGCAAAAACCGTGACATCAATTCCTTTTATTTCCGCCATTGTAACATGGTCGGAAATTTTGTGACTCGTGCTGCTTATTTGTTTTTCCTTAGTGAACAACTTGATTTTGTCTGCTCTTATTGTCAATTAATGTGCAAGTGGACTGTATCCTTTTATGAAGCTCTAAATTGAATCATTATTATATTATTTATGCTATTTTTTGCTTGTATTCTCTTACATTGTCTTGCTTTTCACATGTGTGTAAACGCAACCATTGTTGTTCGGTTTTCCGTCGGTGGGCAGCTTGATTGTTTAGAGCTTCTTGGGGATTTTTTCCCAATTGAAATTATTACGCCTAAAACAATTCTTTGTCCATCTTGTTTGCAGGTGAAACATGTAGATGATTCTCATACCACTTGTGTCACTTGCAACAATTGCTCGCAGGCCCATTCCTGTTGTGTGTTGTGGGGTTTGGTCCTCTAAGTTCTGGGCATCCGTGAACAAGGTGGTTCTCTCCATGGCTAGAACCCCTCGTTCTCGGGGTAAGAGTAGCCGTGCCTCTTCGGAGATTTCTGAGAGTGCATGTGGTGACTCTGTTATGCAGGATGTTGGTCAGCCTATTTCGGTAGCAAGTTCCTCTGCAACTGTTGACGGTGCTGGTGCTGTGATGCCTGAAGTGGAGACTGTGGTCTCTCTTCCTTTTTCTTCTGATGTCACCCTTGAGGCGGCTGTTTTCGTTGAGAGTTTCTCCGAGGTCAGCTCAGTGACTCTCTCCGATTTGTCACCTGCGCCGTCGACAGTTGCTGGAGAAGTTGTTCCTGCTGATCCTATCTTGTATGATAGTGACTCTGCCATCTCTTCCGGGGATGGTATACAGTCTCGGGGGTCTTAGGTTGTATCTGCTGGTGTGTCTCTGGATCATCTCAGTCTTCCCTGGCTTCTCAGCGAAGCTGTTTGGGTTTGCTGTCTGCTCCGTCTCATCTGGCTAGGTTTGCTCCTGGTCGGTTGGGCTGTTCTGTCGCTTCGGCAGTGATTCCGTGCCCCTTGAGCGAAACGTTTGTTGCTCCACCTACCACTGCTGGTGAGCCGACTAGCAGGATGGGGCTGGGACATTGGCATCCAGGGCCTACTGTTCGGCAGAGGCCAGTGACAGCTTCTGTTATCTGTCACTCTTGGAACCTTCCTGCGGTGATTTCTCACTGTGTTCCAAGTCTGGCTGTCGATCGATGCTTGTCGTCGGTTTCAGAGGATGGATTGGGGCCATCTGTCATGCAGAGTCCAATGGCAGGTTCCTGTCATTCTTGGGACAATCCTCCGGTGTCTTCTCATCGTGTCCCGGGTCAAGCTACCGATCGTTGTACACCGTCGATCTCTCTAGAGGATTTGCAGGCAGGACCTTCTCTTTCGCAGAGGTCAGTGATTGCCCCTGGGCATCACTCTTGGGACTATCCTCCGTTGTCTTCTCACCATCTCTCTACTCTGTCTGCTGATCGACGTTTGTCGTGGGTCCCTTCTGAGGATTTGGGTTCTTCTAGAAGGGTCCATTGGGAAGACACTCCGTCAGGCGCGGCTGCTACGACGGATTCTCAGGGTGAGCTGCGGCAGGCCGTTATGGCGCTCACCCAGTTGCTTTCTAGCAACCCTCAAGTTGGCCTCCCTGTGCCTCCTGAGGCACAACCTCCTTTGGTCGGTCGCAGAGATTCCTCGTCTGGCCCTTTGGATGCTGTTCAGTATTCGCAGGAGGTTCCCGCTGGTCAGCCCGAGTTGGGCTACGTCTCTTCTGCTGCAGAGGATGACGATTTTCTTGAAGGCGACGGACCCCCCTCGTCAGTCTTGGGGCAGGCTTTAGATTTTGTCTTTGGCTTATTGCCAGACATTCAGCCTTCAGACCAGCCATCAGTGACCATCCGGCCACGGTCCTTTGTGGAGCGCGGAAACCCTGTTGCACCTTCTAGCTCTGGGGTTTTGTGTCCACTGCAATCAGCTCAGGTTGTTGAGTCCTTCCAGGGCTTGGATGCCAAAATGTGTTCCAAGGCCCTGAAGAGTTCTTTCTTTTCATGATCTGATGCTTTTCTGCCTCCATCGCGGTTTCGTGTCTACGAATCCGTCTGTCCACCAATCTTCCAAGGGATGACTACTGTGGATGAAGGTTCTTCTTCCCTCGGGTTGACTAAGCCTAAGTTGGCAGTTCTCTCGATGTCGATCGTTGAATCTATGGTGGGCCAGTTCCGAGAGATGCTGGGCATGTTATCTCTCGCAGACCATGTCGTCGCTGCCCTGGCCGCATATTTTCCACCAGGGGAGTTTGATTATGCTCAGGTGCTTTTGCCTGTTTTGTCGCAGGCTCTTATGAACCTGACACATGCTCACGCCTGTAATGCGGCTAATTTGGTGCTTGCACCCCGGAATGCTGTGTTGGAGACTTCTCCATCCCTTCCTTCTGAGCAGCATGTTATTCTGAGGTCTGCTTCTTTGGTTGGACCTCAGCTGTTCCATGGTTCCGTGGAAGCTGTCTGTGGTGAGGTTCTTCATCATTTGAAGGACCAGCTTTTGTTACGACAGCTGGACTAACCTGCTGCTGCGGGTGGTGGTCGTTCCAGGCCTGCCAAGTGCCCTGCTGCGTCGGCAACATCGGCCACGCCTTCGGCTCTATCTGCTCCTTCTGCTCCAAAGAAGTGCCGACGCAGCCAGGCTCGCTGGCAGCCTGAGAGAGGAAAGTTTCAGGACTCTGTTGCTTCCCGAGGGGGTGGTTTCTCCTCTCTGGGGCCTTGTCGAGGCCACAAATGAAGGTCCTCACCTCGCTTCACCTCCAGTCAGGGGAAGGCTGTCACTGTTTTTTGACCGTTGGACAGAGATAACGTCGGACCCTTGGGTCCTCAACGTCATTCAATCCGGTCTGCAACTGGCCTTCCGTCTGTACCCCTGTTTATCTCGGGTGCCCCTCCCGACTCAGGTCCCTTCCGATTCTCTGCGTCGGGACCTTCTGGTGCAGGAGATCGACAGTCTCCTCTCCAAAGGGGCGATCAAGGTGGTCAGACACACCCTTTCACCAGGGTTTTACTCGAGACTTTTCTTGCTGCCAAAGAAAATCGTCCAGTTTCGTCCTGTCATCGATCTGAGTATCCTGAACGAGTCCATCATAGCACCTCATTTCAGTATGGAGACTTTCCGGTCGGTTCGACGTTCAATTCACCAGGGCGATTTTGCAGCCAGTATCAACCTAAAGGATGCCTATTTCCATGTACCTATTCATCTGGTGTCACGGAAATACCTTCGGTTCTCGTTTTGGGATCGTGTCTTTCAATTCAAAGCTCTGTTGTTCGGTTTGAACCTGGCTCCTTTCGCCTTCACCTGACTGATGTCACATGTGCTCGCTTTTCACCATACTCAGTCAGCTGGGACTTTATCAGCCTACCTGGACGACATCCTCCAATGGCTCCACAATGCTGCAGTTCTGGAGTCTGATGTCCGGCGGTTACTTGGCCTACTGGCATCGCTGGGTTTCAGAGTCAATTGCGAGAAGTTGGATCTCCTTCCTTCTCAGCAATTTTGTAATTTGGGAAGGGAATGGATTTCGACACTCTTCACAATGTGGTGTCAGTTTCCAATGCTCTGGCGACGATCATTTCTGCCTTGACTCGGAACCTGCTCCGATCTTTCTCAGTCTCGGCCAGGGCTTTCCTTCGGATGCTGGGCCTTTGCGGTTCGGTGACAGCTCTTTTTCCTCTGGGTCGCTTGTTTGTCCAACCTCTCCAACACTTCCCGTTGGATAATTGGCATCCGAATGTGGATCCTCTGGACCTGGAACTTCCTATTCCTCTGTCCCTGCTTTGTCACCTCCATCCTTGGGCCGATGTTCCCTGGTTGACTCAGGGTGTCCCGTTGGATCTTTCTTCGGCCGATCGCATCCTTACTGCAGATTCCAGCGATCGGGGCTGGGGTGCGACATTGGATCCTCTCAGTTTGTCTACTCACGGCGAGTGGGACAGCGAGCAGGTGGCCCTTCATATCAACCAGAAGGAGCTCCTTGCTCTTCCGATGAGTTTTCTGCTCTCACCTGTCGGATCAACCTGTCCTACTTCTTTCGGACAATTCGACAGTGGTGACCTACAACTGGAATCATTCGTTTCCCATGTATCGGCTATCTCGGGATCTTCTACTGTTGGCGCAGGATGTAAATGCTCAGGTGGCCATTCGGCACATTTTTCGAACATCTCAACGTCCTACCAGACTCCCTGTCCCAATTCTACAGTGTCCTTCCCACCAATTGGTCGGTGTTTCAGGCGATTTGCGAGCGGTGGGGGCGTCCTCTGGTCGACCTTTTTGCCACTCGCTGGAATCATTAGGTAGAGACCTTTGTCTCTCCTTGTCCAGATCCACTAGCATTTGCGATAGACACTCTGTCTCTGGACTGGACAGGTTGGATCGGCTATGCCTTCCCTCCTGCATCGATTCTTCCTCGAGTGTTAGTGAAGATTCATGCTTGCAGTTGCAGGATCATTCTGATCGCACCTATGTCTCCACAGAGGGTGTGGATCAATCTGCTGCGGCCTCTGTTGGCAGATCGGCCGATTTGTCTACCTCTACGTCGCGATCTTCTTTCCAAGGGTCATCCCAGGAAGTATCACAACAACCTGACGATCCTGTCCCTTCATGCCTGTCTTTTATCAGGTCCTGTCTCCGACGTAGAGGTTTTTCGAGATGATCAGTGGAGTGCATTTCTGCATCGTGGCGACATTCCATTGGCATGACTTATGCTGCTAAGTGGAAGGTTTTCTGTCGCTGGTGTACAGCTCAAAATGTGGATTACCGTAATCCGTCAATCGCTCAAATAGTGGATTTTCTGGTATACCTTTTTGACTCCAAGGGCCTCCAGCCTATTGCAATCAAGGGCTATCGGTCTATGGTCTCTGATACTTTCTCGTATGTAGGAAAGCGGTGCATCGGTCGTAATCTTTTTCTCTCCAAACTGATTCGGCACTTTTCCTTGAAGAGGCCTCGAGTTTTGCATCTTACACCCAAGTGGAACTTGGCATGGGTGTTGCACCTTTTGGAGGGGGTGCCATTCGAGCCTTTATCTGAGACCGATATGCGTTTTCTCACCTATAAGACTGCTTTCCTTCTAGCGTTTGCTTCAGTCAGACATGTCAGTGAGCTTCATGTGCTATCCATTGATTCTGCTTTCTTCAGAAATGAGCCTAACAGTGTCACCTTCACTACTGATTGCTCTTTTCTGGCCAAGAATCAAATTCCTCATTCGGTACCTCCTCCCATCTGCATTCAGGCTCTCCCTGCTGTCGATGGATGGAGGCCTCTTCTTTGTCCTGTTTGTGCGATCAAGCTTACATTAATCGCACTCGGTTCATTCGGAGGAGTCGGAAGAGATTCTTTCTGTCTCTCATTCCTAGGAGGCAGTCTATCTATTCCCATTCTATTTCCAGACAGATCTGTCTTACAATCAAACTGGCTTATTCCAGCTTGTCTGCTTCGGATCTTGTTTCGAACCAGTTTTATGCTCAATTCTGTTTCGCTCCGGAATGTTATGAATGCGGCTTACTAGAGGAATGCTACTACTTTCTCCTCCTTATATCTCCGCCACCTACAGCAGCAATCTGAGGACCTTTATTCTTTAGGCCCTCTCGTTGCTGCTCAGGCTGTTGTGCACCCTCATTAAATTTGTTTTTATCGGGTTTGTGCATTGCTCAGCCTTGTTCTTTTCAGGTGCTTCTTTCTTTCTTCGTTTACAGGTTTCGCTATTATTCTCTGCCCTCCTTGCATTTTCTTTCTGCTGCTCTTGTTGGTATTGGTTATGTGATTCACCTCCAACTATTGTTTATTCAGCCAATTGTAAACAATTGTGAGTAGATTGAGAAGAAATTAAAATTTTTTAGTAAATTTTGTTTCTTAACATACCTACCACAATTGTTTACCGGAGGCCCACCCTCCTTGGGGATATCTTTGATATCGATGCCTCCCCGCTAAATCACAAACTTCTCATTGGTGGAAATATGGAATTGACGTCACAGTTGTTGCGCATGCGCTCGGTAAATGCAAGAGGTGTGCAGAGAGAGTATCTGTAATGTCTAACACCCGTCTCGCTCGACCCTTTTTCGATCTTTTTCGTGCTTTTGCACTCTTCCACTTTTCCAACTCGTTTGGAAAAGTTTCTTAGGTTGAGTTAGTTCTGAAGTAGGGCTTGCACTTACGTTGTCTGTAAACAATTGTGGTAGGTATGTTAATTAAGAAAGAAAATTTACTAAAAAATTTTAATGTTCATTATTTTTTCTCTCAAAAACATAGGTTATGACCCTTCATTGGAACGAGCTCCAATGAGGGGTCCTAACCTATGTTTTTGAGACAAAAAATGAAAAAAATTAGTTATTCAAGAATTTTGTTTGCAAGTGCCATCTTCTTTTGTGTTAGGTAAAGGGTTAAGAACTGAACATTCTGGAAATCCTAAGTCATTGTTTTATACATGTAGCAACTGTGCATGTTCACAGCTTGAATTGCTCTTAGAGGTGGTGGGTTGAACAATTGACCAGAAAAGAACCAATGACATTGACAAACCAATACAGTGGAACCCTTTTAACTGAATAGCCACTTTGCCAATGAAAATTATTCAGTTAACAGGAGTATTCGATCAACAGGAATTGTGTCACTTTCCTGTATTCTAGAAATAAACTTAGTATTTATTCTATTATATCTTGTTTGACAGAGCTCCATGAGCTCTGTCAAACAAGATATAATAGATTAAATGTCTTTATTGTATGTACTGAGGCCAAATAGGGCTATAATCAAAGGAAAACTGAGAAGAGTCAGAATAATTTCTCGAAATGTTACATGATTTTTTATTCAATTAACAGGAGTTTACTCTATAACCTATATTCAATTAACAGGTCAAATTTGTACTGGAGGTGTAATAAATTCTTTTGTGTTGGGAAATTATATTCAATTAACAGGGATATACAATTAAGAGATATCAAATTAAGTGGGCTCCACTGTGATATGACCTACAAATAGTAATTTGATTGTTTGTATCTATTTTCCACTATCTTGATGCACCATTTTAGTTCAATATCAGTGCCTAAATGGCATTTAATTAACATCTCATGTTATTTGAAAACAAGCCAACTAAATCTTGCTTTAATTGGCGGGCATTTATTTCGTATTTTTGTAAAATATTTATGTGACCACAAAAGTGTGTTAGTCTGCAATATATTGAATGCAATGTTCAGTGTGGAAACCAGCACTTGGCATATTTAATTTTAATGTAGCCCACTTTTCCTTTTGATATGAAATAATTATTTTATACTCCCTGCAATTGAAGTAAGAAAGTGTTACAAAGTGTTACAGTAGTCCTATATCTTTATGTGTTTGCATTATTTTAATAAATTATAACAGTAATTAAACTGCAATCTACTTCCTCTGTGTTGATACTAACTTTATTAATATTACCAAATTGCAAGAAGAAATCATTTATCTTGATGTACGATTGATTCCTAAATAAGAGTAAGCCACAGGGTTTTGTGAAACCTGCTACTGCCAGTCATCAGAAGAAAGAGCTGGATAAAAAAGGAAAATGGATGGATATCATAAGTGAAAACAATTTTGTAATAAAAATTGTTTATACTCTATGCACAAAATAAGAACAAAAAATAGACCATTTGAAAAATTTCAGTAAATCATTTATATTTGGTATTCAAGGATCAGTTGTGAAAAACGACAATGTTTTCAAGCATATGCATACAGAACTGCACAAACTTGCTGTTAGATAAAATTTACTAGCAAACATTTTAACATTAAATCAGATTTATGTCAAAACGCCTGTATAGTACAGTCACCATAGACTGTAGGGCCCTGCCCAGCTTTGGAATTCAATTCTTTTTGAAATAGTTCCCACGTTTTGATTCAATTCAATTTCAATTTCACCGATTCAAAAATTTTCGAATTGTCTAGATATTCTCAAAATCCTTCCAAGTGTCTCCTTTTGAACTCTTCTATCATCAGGTCTCCTGTCCAGGAGACCTGATGATAGAAGAAGAGTTCATGTAGGTTCAGCATCCGAAATTACATTGATTCCGTTCTTGCTGAATATTGCGATTTTTGGCTTGATTTGCACGATTCACCGTTGTGAACAATATTTGAGCAGAGCCTGACTGTATATTCGCCTGTAAGAAGGTGCTATATCCACAACTTGAAAAGCGGTGAGATGCGATTCAAGATTCGATTTGATTCAGTTCAATTTGAAATCTGATGCCAGTTTTGATTTGAAATTTGAGGTTCATAGAGCTCTGGTAGACTGGTCATAATCCATGCATAGGCAGTGATGTCCACGCATGTGTTTACCAGGTAATAAAAAGCATCAGCAAAATTTTAATTAATAAAGCACCCAATTGTACCAGTTATTCATGAATTTTGTTTGCAAGTGTTGTCTTCTTGTCGTGTTAGGTAAAGGGTTAATTGAATAAAAACTCTTAAATCTAATACACTCCTTTAATCTGTTATAAACAAGATATATAGAGGATATCTATGCTGTTTTAGTGAATATTGGGAATTATCTTATGAGTGGGGAATTATCTCATGAGTGTGGACCTGAAATTTTATTTTTCGCGAGCACTTGCGCAAGTGAGAAATAATACTTTTAGGTCAACACGAATGAGATAATTCCTGATATTCACTAAAATAGCGTAGATTTTCTTTTTATTATATGCTATGTGACATTCTACTGTGCAATATTCAGCCCAATTCAACTGCAAACAGTTTCAAGAGAATAACAAAGATCTACTGATCATTCCTTCAAGGCAACATTATGTTCCGAAGCGTAACGTCATTTAGGAAGTTACTGAAAAAATTCATCCTGTGAATCCAGTGAACCTAGAAGTATTATTAATAAAACTTTCAGGATACTGACTAAAGTAGAGTATATTTTCTTTTTATGCCCCCCGACTTAAGTCGGGTGGCATATAGTGATTGAAGTGTGCATGTGTCCATCTGCGTGTGTGTTTGTCTGTGTGTGTGTGTGTCCAAGCCAATAACTCGAAAACTGTTAGGGCCACAGTCATCATACTTCACACAATTATAAAGGACCCTGGGAGGATGTCACATACCATAGCCGGGTTGTCAATATTCGTGTCTCAGCCATAATTCAGAAACGAATCATAGTACAATTGTTAAACTTTTTACAAATGTTAAGGACAGTCAGAAGGTGTGTCGTGTATAATAGTTTCTGACGCATCTGCAAGGTGAAGGTCACAATTGACCTTCATATGTTCAGGGTGTCAAATCGTGTCTCAAACATAACTCCAAAACTATTAGGGCTACAATCATCTAACTTCTCTCAATTATAAAGGACATTGGGTGGATGTGTCACACACCACAGCCAGGTCCGTAAGGTCAAGGTCAAGGTCACACTGAAAACCCCCAATCGTTATCAATCATGAAATGTATCAATGGCATGCTGTCATCCACCTTTCATTTTTAGGGTTCATCCATGATAAACGTATAAAATAACATGTTTTATGACATTCACCTAGTTTCAATATTAGGGGATTTTGAGTGGAATCACTCTATCAGTGTTCACTAACTTCACTTCTGGTTCTTTGCATCATACACATTTCTGAAAATTCCAGAGAATCAACGATTTTCCAAGGTTAAATTTGGATAAGTTTTCAGTTTCCTTGAACAAAAATGTACAAATCGATTATTTACTAATAACAGCAAAGCATTTTCAAAGCATTTTCTGCACTTCAATCGACCAAATGAACTTCGATAATGCTAAATCTGATGTCGCCTGTTGGCTTCTGTACATTGTTTTTTAATGTGTCTTAAAATTAAGGTCAATCACGTCTTTCTCATGAACACTGGTGTGCAGTATAAATTATCAGTTCGAAAGAATATAAAGCAGATGATCAGGTTTTAATGTTTGGGGGCTTGTATTTTAATAAAATGATCAGTTGTTAAAAGTATCTGCAACTTAAAATATTAATGCTAAATTGAAAGAAATGCTATAAAATATCACGGAGATGATAACCACTGGCAGTATTATTAACATTTGTATGTAAAGTTGTCAACGTATTTAATTTTTAAAACCAGTGGATTATTTCCAACCAAATGTCTGCCAGTCAACCACCCACCCGTCCCCCAATGTCCCCTGTGCATAAATCGCACAGTAATTTCCAGAAAATACGTTGAATCAGCCAGAATGTTGGAAACACTGGAACCGGGGCGTATTTCTTCAGAAACAGAAGTACCAAGTTAACAACTTGCCATTTTTCATTTCTCTGCTGTCACATTTTTATTTATTTCTATGATGTGTTCAGCAGCGTATGCTGCTACCTGTCGCTTAAAAGTTCACATTTGAGCATTTTCTTATCAATTCGATAAAAATATGTGGCCCACGGGCTTTTACATTTACGATCCACCTTGATGAGTTGACTTTCTCTCAATTAAAAAAATATAAATACCGAAATAAGTAGTATTTTGATTTGGTTTCAGTACGTTTTTCGGTATCCCTATAATACCAAAACCATACCGAAAATTTGGTATACCGCACAGCACTAATGAAGGGGTCACGTGATATGGTTTTGTTGAAATTTTTTTTATACGGCCGCTCATATGAGCAGGCCGTATTATGGTATGGCAGTGTCAGTCTGTCCGTCCGCCTGTCCATCCATCCATCCGTCCGTGTGTTAGCTTTTGTTTGTCCACGCGATAACTTGAAATCAATACATCCAACAGATACTATTTTTTTATGGTTGATTAGTCATGACTAGAGGATGGTTCCTTTCGATAACCAGCATTCTGGCATATCCAATATGGCCACCATGGCAGCCATCTTGGATTTTCTGGGACTTTTGATTGCCCACGCGATAACTTGAAAACTATATATCCAACATATGCTGCTTCTTTATTGTTGATTAATCATGACTAGAGGATGGTTCCTTTCGATATCCAGCATCCTGGCATATCCAAGATTGCTGCCATGGCAGCCATCTTGGATTTTTAGGGACTTTTGATTGTCCATTTGATAATCCAACAGATACTGTTTTTTATGGTTGAATAGTCATGACTAGAGGATGGTTCCTTTCAATAACCAGCATCATTGTCTGTCCATCCATCCATCCACCCACCCATTCATCCATCCATCTATTTGTCCGTCCGTCCATCCATCCATCCATCCATCTGTCCATCCATCCATCTGTCTGTCAGTCCATTAACTTTTGTTTGCCCATGTGATAACTTGAAAACAATACATCCAACAGAGACTGTTTTTTATGGTTGATTAGTCATGACTAGACAATGGTTCCTTTCATTAACCAGCATCAGTGTCCATCTGTCCATCCATCTGTCCATCCATTAACTTTCATTTGTCCATTCTATAACTTTAAAACAATGCATCCAACAGATATTGTTTTTTTATGGTTGATTAGTCATGACTAGAGGATGGTTCCTTTCAATAACCAGCATTCTGGCATGTCCAATATGGCCACCATGGCAACCATCTGGGAGTTTTAGTGACTTTTGATTCTCCACGCAATAACTTGAAAACAGTATATTCAACTTTAATGGGTCGTAAACCAGGAATGTACAATTATTTTTGAAGGAATTATTGGCCTTTTGTTCAACTAAAAGTTTCTTCACAAGTGCAGTTTCTTCATAGGTGGCCGTATATTGATCCACCACCTGGCGGAGCACTTGTTTAAATATACTTTTTCAACTGCTTAACTGGTAGTGTGCTAAATTTTTTGGGATGATCAAAATTTGTTCACATGTCTTTGTCTTGTTATGCCCCCAACTTGAAAAGTCAAAGAGGTATCTAGTGGAGACCTCTGTCTGTCGATCCGTCTGTTCTTCCATCCATCCATCCATCCGTGCTAACATTTTCCATTGTATCTCAGCCACTGCTACTCTGATTTAAATGATATTTGGTGTTGTGATTGCGCATCATGGAGGAACAATACCTGTGTAACGTAAGTTTCTTCCACACATTTTTCCAGAGTTATGGCCCCTTTTCATTCTTTTGACTTGGAAAATATTTGGTGGGTCAGGAGCACTGGCACATGCTTTGCGTTGCCCCTCTTGTCACTATTTATGGGCGAGTGCATACAGGCACTCCTACATAAATTTTAACATAGCAAACTCATACAGACTAAATTTCACTCAAAGGTAATATGAAACACATTTACAGAATATGAAGCCTTTAAGTTGCTGTACCTGCACTTCAGAATAAAACCTAAATATGGGCTTCCAGCACTCTACCAATTAATTTGTAAATTACGCGGTTGTATGCAACCGATTCATTAGGTAAAGGGTTGAATGAATAATTTTCATTAATACCGTGACTTTCCAATTAACAGCATTCCACTGTATATGTAATTTTTAATTGTAGAAACATGTGCACCTGGTTCCTTATCTCAAAATGGCTTTCCTCCATGTGATGTGTGCCAACGTGGTACATACAGCACAGAATACAAATCAACAAAATGTTCTCCATGTGCTGCTGGATACACAACAAAAGCAAAGGGATCTTCCTCTTCAACTGAATGTGTTGGTAAGATTTAGGCTGTTTTCTTTTTTGTGTACATTTTGAGCTATTGTGTCCAACAGGAACATTTATTTAATTATTTATTTACTTGTTTGTTTGTTTGTTTGTTGAGTTATTTATTTACTTATTCATTGGGGTTTAACACTAACAGCAAGGGTCACATTGTGTAGGACAGTTTTATGGGTGGAGGAATCTGGAGTACCTGGAGAGAACCACTAAGCCACCACGCAGTGGCGAGTAACTATCAGACACCCCAGTGTACTAACTCCACACAAGCATCATTGAAGACAAATACACCATTAACGTGCAGTAGCCTTAGTACACAGCGCCCCCAGTTGATGCCCCCACATTGTCAATCTGGATTATGTGCCTTGCCCAAGGACACAACACAGTTACTCTTTGTGTGGAATAAAGCAAATGGTATAAGTCACTAACTTATTGAACTGGATGTCTTTGTTGGTAATATGAGTTTAAATAATAATAATAACAGTTTGGCTGGCCACTGATTTATCATGGTGCTCAGGTGAGAAGGCCATGATTAACCCTGTGCTCCCAGATGCCTCCAGATCCTCATGCCTCTACGCTACCCCCCCCCCCCCCCCCCCAACAATTGAACAAACTGAATATTAGCATGTAATTGGCAGAGAAAATGAAAATGTTTGGGGAGGTACCTGAGAATTCAGTTATTAAATGGTTGAGTGCTAGAAGCCATTATCAGGGATTCAAAATAATGAGGGTACCAGAGTAAACCCAGCATTTTCCTTGCTTGTGTTTCCAATCAATCAAATGCAGAAATATTTTGTTCATATTAGTTGTTCTATTACAAATTATTGGAGAGTGCCTGTTGGCACTTTCCAGTAATTTGTAAGAAAACAAATTTTGTATAACAAATTTAGACCACCAAAAATAATCTGGCCCTCAACCAGTTAAGTCAAAATCTTAGTTTCTTATCAAGGTTTTTAAAGAAATTGGTAGGGAGGGAGAGATTATTCGTTATTTTGATTTTTAGCTCAACTTGACAAAGTCAAACTGAGCTGTTGCCATCACTTCTCGTCCGTCGGCATACATACAGTTTCCTTTGGCACACCTCACAGGTCGCATTTATGATCAGATCGCTTTGAAACGTGGTATGCTTATTTGGGGTGACCTCTAGATGGGAGCTATCGATTTTCTTCAATTTCTGTCAAAAAATTTTGCCGCAGCCAAAGTTCTTAGAACTTAGTTTAGTCAGACCTCAATATCTCCCTTTGGTACACCCTACAGGACACATTTATGATTGGATTGCTTTGAAACCTTGCATGCTTGTTTGGAGTGACCTCTAGATGGGAGCTATCGATTTTCTTCCATTTCCATCAAAAAATGTTGCTACGGCTAATGTTTTTAGAACTTAGTTTAGTCAGACCTCAATATTTCTCTTTGGCACACCCTACAGGGCACATTTATGATTGGATTGCTTTGAAACCTGGCATGCATGTTTGGGGAGACCTCTAGCTGGGAACTATCAATTTTCTTCCATTTCCATCAAAAAATGTTGCTGCGGCCAACGTTCTTAGAACTTAGATTAGTCAGACCTCAATATTTGCCTTTGGCACACCCTACAGGGCACATTTATGATCGGATTTCTTTGAAACCTGGCATGCTTGTTTGGGGTGACCTCTAGGTGGGAGCTATCGATTTTCTTCTATTTCTGTCTGTCAAAAGATGTTGCCACTGGCTACGGTCTTTGAACTTAGTTTAATCAGGCATCAATATATTCCTTTGGCATGCCCTACAGGGCACATTTATGATCAGATCAGTTTGAAACTTCGTATGATAGTTTGGGGTTACCTCCAGATGGGAGCTATTGATTTTCTTCGATTCCGTCAAAAAATGTTGCCACTGGCAATGACCTTCGATGAACTTAGTAAAATCTTAGTGCAGTTAAGCATCAATATTTCTCTTCGACACACCCTGCAGGGCACATTTATGATTGGATCGCTTGCAAACTTGGTGACCTTGTGTGGGGTGACATCTATATGGGAGCTGTCGATTTTCTTCCATTTCTGTCAAAAAATGTTGCTGCTGACCTTTGAAATTAGTTTAGTCAGACCTCAATATTTCCCTTTAACACACCCTTCATGGCACATTTATGATCGGATCACTTTGAAACTTGGTATGTGTGTTCGGCGTGACTTCTAGATGTGAGCTATTGCTTTTTTTCATTTCCATAAAAAATTATTGTCGTTATCACCAACCTTTGAACTTACTGCATTGTGCATCAACTTATCCCTTTTGCTCTCTCTGCAGGGTATATTTATGAATTTCCGTGAAAAAACCATTGCCACAAGCAATAACCTTCTACTTAGTGCATTTGTGCATTAACATCTAACTTTGGCATGCCTCAGAGGGCACGTTCTTTATCAGATTGTCAACTTTGTATGTTTATGCAGGGGGACAAAGATGGGAGCTATTGATTTTCTTTTCATTTCCATCAAAAACTGTTGCTGTTAGCAACAATCTGTGAATTTATTGCATTTGTGCATCAACATTCTTTGGCATGGCCTACAGGCCACATTTATCATAGGATTGTTTTTGAACTTGGTGTGCTCATTAGGCAAGAAATTTAGATAAGAGCTATTGATTAGCATTCATTTCTGTGAAAACGTTGCCATTTACAGTAACCTCTGAATATTCTGCATTTGTGTATCAACATTCTTCCTTTAGCCAGTCTTACAGTTTACATTTAAAAATGCATGGATTACTCTGACGTTGTGCACACACAATGCTGTTTTGTTGAAATTTCATCAAATAACATTGGTAGCAATGATATTCAATTTTGCCATTTCATTTATAACTTAACAAGTTCAAGTCTGTCAAGCTGAGCTACAGTATCATTGACACTTTCATTTTTACAGTGGTGTTGTTTTGATGCTTGTTTGCCATCAACAATAATAATAATAATTCTTTAGACTTCTGCTGCTGATTTGTTGTGGTCCTTTAATGAAGAGGGCTCTATCAACCCTGTCCCTTGCCAGGATATTCTCCCTCTCTCCCAATCTGTAATACAATTGTCAGTGTGAGAAGCTGTGATATAAGTATTGTGCTTTTAATTTGCTACTACAGGGGCCCTGCAGCTCCTTGAAAACTCCCAAAATTGAAAATACTACTCTTTCTTTTTGAAAACCCATGATAAAAGGATTTTGTGAATATTACATCTGAGGATTTGTATATTTATATATACATTTGGCAATTTCTAGTCCATATCTGTCTCTGTCGTGGATTTTCAGTCATCTTCATTAGGACCTAATGTATTATTATTATTATCAGAGTCACAATAAAAAGAGGAATGTTTAATCTTTAAGGTCCTTTCTGACTTTTAGGTACTCAGAACAGGTAACCTTAACATGCAATCATGAGAAGATCCAGCTGAAAATAGACATATTACCTTGGCAGTGGTTTCTAGTAAAGTCTTGGCTGCCTAAATAGGCAGCCAAGACTTGACTAGAAGTCACCATTTAGCTATTGGAAATGTGCAGGTGCTGGTCTAATTGGTATTCAAGAAATTTGTTGAAAATTTAGATTTACTGCCCTTTGTTTATTCCATTTCACTTGAAATTTTAATGTGTATGTGATAACTTCAAAAGTAATTGTCACATTTCTGAGTATTTTAGTTGTTGTTGATTATACTTTTGGTTCATGAGAGGCATTAGGGATTTGATTTGCAGTGCTATGATTTTTATGAGATAGGACTCCATTTTGAAACAAATTACAAAGAGCAATCTGTAACCTTTGTAATATTATATATGTTTCTATTGTTTCTGGGTATACTGTCTGCCAAAATTAGTAAATTTTCCAGGCTTTTAACTAGTAGAGTTCTAAATTATTTTTTAAATGTGATTTGTAGCATGAGTATTACTTTTTCAAAGATAACACGTGACCAGTAAGGGGAGCTTTAGTTAAACTTGATGTATTTGTGAAACGAAGGGACAATACTTTGATAACAGCCCTATATACTAAGCTCCCTGGAATTCAGTTATTTACAATACAATTCCTTTCACCTTACTCATTACAAAATTGTGACACCATATGACCAGTTTATTTGGCCCATAAAGATATTCAGCAATCGAGAAGATATCATAATGAAGAGTAACTAACAAAAGGATCGACCATTACATAAAATCAAGGCGTCCTATAAATATACTGCTAGAAAGCAGAGATAAAGCCATCAAAGAGAACAGACCAGATTGTTTCCACTCCAAAGTAGAGTATTCACAAAACAAACACATTTCCTTCATAACCAACCATCATTCATCCAGAATTTAAGTGTTCAGAAACACAAAAAATCCTGGTTATTGTTTACAAGCAATTGATGAATGTAACGAGTTTACTGCCCATCCACCACTGTTACCGAACTGAAAAAATCTGAATCTAAAAAATCTCCTAGTTCTGGCAGGCATATTGTACCCACCGAAAATACCATTAATTCTCCAGCCAAGTAATTTTCCACCCAACAAAGGGCAGCCCAAGCCAAGCACAGTGTGAAATTTGCAAAGCAGGTGAAGTGAAATACTTTACGAGCAGCCAGACAAAGAATGTTTTCATCTCAAAACAAACACAACTTGTAGTAGAAATACAAAATACCTCATAACCTGAAAAAAATGTGGAATGCAATATGTATGGAAAGTAAAGAGGGAGTTTAAATTTAGGTTCAAAGAACATCTCCACTACACTTAGAAAAAAATCTTGACAAACCAGTCGCCAAACATTTTAACACAAACGTAACTCAAATGACATTACTTTCCAATCATACAAGTCCTCCTTGGAGATCTGGATTTGGAAATAACAACAACCAAATGGTGAAAACAAAAAGCACTGGATCTACACATTTCGAATGCAGAAACCACTTGGCATCAATGAACTGGACTAAGGTTGTCCCATCATGATTAATCGAGAAGTCAACAAATCTTTGCAAACACCCAATCGAATGCAATTTCAAAGTTGACAATTATGAGTTTTCATCACTCATTTACTGATAAATGATTGGATATTACACTCCTCCCTGTCATGCTCATAAGAAGTGACTGAAGCTGTAGGATATCAAAATATATTGTAATTGATACGGGAAAGAAGTATAAAGAAACAACGCTTGACACCAGGTCTTTCATTCTAGAAAGTACAGGAATACAAATAATTGCCCTTCTCAGTTTGCCAAGCAGTGCAATTGCCTTCTTAAATCTCAATGCAACTGTTATTATATTCACGACCACCTCAGGTCCAAACCTGAGACAAGGCCCAGGTTTGATCCTCAGGTGATCAGGAGTCTGCATCTTCCTCGGAGAGCAGTAGGTGTATGCCTGCATGTGTAAAGAATGTCTGGCCTGAGGAATGAATGACCAGTTTTTTCTAGAGGTTGCAGAGTTGATTGAAATCAACTTTAATCAATTATTCTTCTTCAAAAGTCCATCATGAAACTTCATAATCGTGCCAGCCCTAGAATAAGGTGCCTTATCATTTCTAACAAGAAAATAGAAAATGGCACTTGCAAAAAAAATTCTTGGATACCTTAAATTTTGCATTTTTTTGCAGAAAGGAGACCTCTCATTGGATCAGGCTGTATGGGTCAAGCTCAGTGAGCTTGTTCCATTGATGTATCATAAACTAGGCTTTTGAGGCAAAAATGTATAACATTTTAAATGGCAGTTTTTTTCAGGCCTTCAACATCCACCAAATAGTGACAGTAAACAAATAGTGACAGAAAATGCTATGGCAAAATCATGGAATTGTGCCCAAATTATTTAGTGTTTAGAATATGTTTTCAAAGTTTACAGTGTTTGTACCCTATAAACTTTGATCAAGTCTCCCCAATGCATGAAACTAGAGTTTAGGGCCTACCTGTCTACTCATACAATGCAACAGATAAATTGGTTTTAAAAATCACAGAGTTTACCAATGAAAAGTAATCCTGTTCGACAGTGTCATATACAACACTGCGAATGCAAATTGCTTTTCACTGGCAAATTCTCTATGAGCAAGTACTCAAGCCTTGAGATGCAATATATTCACATTTGTGGCATTTCATATTAACTACAGGTAGTTGAGTGCTAGAAGCCAATATCATGGCTCTATTGAAAAGTGCGGGAAGTTACATTAGTGGCTTTAGACTGGATGCATTAGCTTGATGTTTGCTCAGCAGTAGTAGAATTTTTTTTTATATATAAATCTGTTAAGTTGCAATACTGGCACTCTCCAATAAATTGTAACAAAACAGTTATTTATGGGCAAAATCTAGGACTCAACCAGTTTCAGGTCATGCATAATTATCCCTGCATTTTTCAAAAAATGTGGGGATATTGTGGTGATCTCGGTCTGTCCCAGCTGTCCATGTTCTGTCCTGTTCTGTCCATACTTTATATCACCAAGAGTATGTAATTCGAAACATTTAAACTATGCTGAGGCGTTCAGCTAGCATCTTAGATGTGCATAAAGGTTTCAGAATTTTGATTTAGCCCCAAGTGGTTTTGGTAGAACCACTTTTATTGTTATTGTTAGAAAACCGGTTTCCAATGAAAGGCTCCAAGGGTCTTTAATTTGAAACCTTTAAACTATGCTAAGGTATTCCAGAAGCATCTGTAGATGTCGATAAAGGTTTCGTAATTTTGGTCTGGCCCCAAGTGGTTCCAGTGGAACCACTTTTATTGTCAGAAAATCAGTTTCCGGTGGAAGGCTCCTGGGGGTTTTAATTCGAAATGTTGAAAGTGTGTTCATATGTTCTAGTAGGGTGTCCAGGTGTGCATAAAGGTTTCACATTTTTGATTTGACTCCATGTGGCACAGTAGCACCACTTATGTCGTTAAGAGAATCAGTTTCTGGTGGAAGGCTCCTAGGGCTGTTAATTTGAAACGTTGAAAGTGTGTTCATATGTTCGTGTAGGGCCTCTAGATGTGCATAAAGGTTTCAGATTTTTGATTCGTCCCAATATGGCACCCCTAACACCACTTTTGTCGTTAGACAATCGGTTTCCAGTGAAAGGCTGCTAGGGGTTTTAATTAAAAACGTTGAAAGTGTGTTCATATGTTCCAGTAGGATATCTGGATGTGATGAAAGTTTGGGATTTTTTATTCAGTGCAATGTGGTGCCCGTAGCACCACTTTTGTCAGAGAATCAGTTTCCGGCAAAAGCTCGTAGGGGCTTTAATTCGAAATGTCGTAATGCTGTTCATATGTTCTGGTAAGGTGTGTAGATGTGCATAAAGGTTTCAGATTTTTGATTCGGCCTCATGTGGCACCCATAGTACCACTTTTGTCAGAGAATCAGTTCCTGGTGAAATGCTTGTCAGGGTTTTAAATCAAAATGCTGAAAGTGTGTTCAGATAAGGTCTCTAGATGTGCATAAAGGTTTGGAATTTTTGATCTGGCCCCATGTGGCTCCCATCATGCCACTTTTGTCATCAGACAATCAGTTTACAGCAAAAGGCTCTTAGGAGTTTTAATTCGAAATGCTGAAAGTGTGTTCATATGTTCCAGTAGGGTCTCTAGATGTGCATAAAGGTTTCGGATTTTTGATTTGGCACCATGTGGCACCCATAGCAACACATTTGTCATTAGAGAATCAGTTTCCTGCAAAAGGCTCTTAGGGGGTTTAATTCAAAACATTGAAAGTGTGTTCATATTTTTGGATAGAGTTTCTTGATGTGCATAAGGGTTTCAGATTTTATATAATACGTACCTTTTCATTTCTGTCTGTATCAAGAATTAACCAATAATCAAGAATGCAAATGTTGGGATATACTATAGTGTGCTTTGCACACAATTGACATCATTGAGTTTACACTTGGATTTTGTCTTCACACTGGAAAGCTAAGAAACGTTCTTGAGTAAACATTAGCTCGAGGAGAACCAATAACAGTGGTGAAGACCTATAATAAGGCTCTATGAATATTCATACACTCCAAAGAAAAAAGCTTCCAAATTACATCCAAGGGAATTCTGTTTATTTTTAGAATCTCACGTGGGATCAGAAACAAACACTTATACAGACACCCCTGCTATGCCATTTTAAATAGAGCCAGCATCTTTTCTTTATTCTTTGGAACGAAAAAGAGACATTCTCGCTGATTTCTTTGCAGTACAGTATGTAGAATTAAGTGATGCAATTCCATGATGACTAATAGAAAATTTTAGTATTCTGTGTGTTCTCTGCTGGCATTATATATCTTTGGTTAGCTAGCATTCTTTTTTGGGTCTGTCAGTTTGTGCTGAAGGAAACTCCTAGTGTGCCATTGTAAATAAAGCCAGCGTCCTTTCTTGATTCTATGGCATGTGAGAAATCTGAAAAAGAGACCTTCTTGCTGATTCCCATGCAGTGCAGTACGTAGAATTAAGTGATGCAATTTCATGATGAATAATTGAAAATTTGAGTATTCTGTGTGTTCTGTACTGACCTTGTATATCCTTGGGTAACTAGCATTCGCTTTTGGGTCCGTCGGTGGCCAAGTGCTGTGCATGGTTTAGTGTAGTTTTGCTAAGCAGTTAGTGCTGAAAGAAACTTGGCGTGGGTTCGAACCCTGCTATGCCATTGTTAACACTTATGAGGTTTGCTTTTTTAATCATGTACTGATTGTGGGAGCTTTCTGTAACATGTTGGTATTTTGTTTTTTTATGGACCAATCTGCTCGAAACTGATATGAATGATCACCATCATAGGGACCTCTGCACCTGTGATTATATTTCTGGGCGGATTACATTTGCCAGAATTATGCTCTTTTTTGACTTGAAATAGCTGTCCTAGAACTTTATCCAGAGTTTTTTGCAGATGTTTATGGGTCGATTCCTTTGGAACTTGGTATGGATGTTTGCCACTATGGGAACCTGTGTACCTGCAATTATAGTTTTGATTGTATTTTGTTTGTCAGAGTTCTGGCCTTTTTTGTCTTAGAATACCTGAATTTTGTCTGGAGATTTTCTCAGATGATCATGGCTTGATTCCTTTGAAGCTTGGTATGGAAGTTTACTACCTTAGGTCCTGTGCACCCGTGATTATAGTTTTGATTGGACTTTTTTTGCAACCAGAGTTATACCCCTTTTCATCTTAGAATGCCCAAGTTACCTAGAATTTTGTCCGGAGATTTTCTCACATGTTTATGGGTCGATACTTTTGAAACTTGCTATGGATTTTCACTACCATGGGAGCCTGTGCACTTGCAATTTTATTTTCGATCACAGTTTTTTGGCAGAGTTATGCCTCTTTTTGTTTTAGAATGCCTGAATTTGTCCGGAAATTTTCTCAGATGTTTATCGGTCAATTCCTTTGAAACTTGATTTGCATGTTTACTACAACAGGAACCTGTGTACCTGCAGTTGTAGTTTTGATTGGACTTTTTTTGCCAGAGTTATGCCCTTTTTATTCCCCGCTGACAAAGTTGGGAGGGGGATATTGAAATGGTGTTTGTCCATCCATGGGTTCATCCATCTATCCATCAGTCCATCCATTCATCTGTCCATCCAGCACAAACTTTGTTCGCTTAACTCCTACTACAGTTTTCTGTGGATTGTTACGAAACTTGGTCTGAAGTATCAGTATCAAGTGTAGATGTACATGTGGCCAGGAATTTTCTATGCGACAAATTTTGTGTGGTTACTGCCCTTGGAAATAGCAAAGTTTCTGTCATGAAGGCTTGTGTGCTTATCTTCCTCCTACATTTTATATTGGATTTTTATGAAACGTGGTCTGAAGTATCAGTATCAAGTGTAGATGTGCATGTGGTCAGGAATTTTCGATATGATAAATTTTGCATGGTTACAGCTCTTGGTAATTTTAAAATTTCTGTCACAAATGTTTGTCAACTTCACTCCTCCTACATTTTTCATTCGATTTTTACAAACATTGGTGTGCAGTATGAGTATGATGTGTACATATGCATATGGAAAGGAAGTTTCGATTCAAATAATTTTTCTAGAGTTATAGCCCTTGTCCACTTTGAATTTACCAAAGTTGCAGATTTTTGGAAGATATCTTTAGTTCCGAAATGATATTTGGTGAGTGACATTATTGGGTATGAATACATGTCCAGGTCAGTAATGAGATTATTCCTACCGTAATATAAAAGTCAGCAGGGGATATGAATGTCGTTAGACTCTCTTGTTCTTCTTAGAATGCCTGAATTTTGTCTGCAGATTTTCTTAGATGTTTATAGGTTGATTCCTTTGAAACTTGGTATGGATTTTCACTACTATGAGAACCTGTGCACCTGCAATTCTAGTTATTCCCCTTTTGTTCAGAATAATCATGGCAGCTGGGGGTCTGCTCATGCCCATCTGGGACAATCACACCTCTAGTTTATTAGCTTACCACTGAAGTTGTGTGAGCTTAGGTCATGACCCGAGGTGCTGCAGTGGCGGCATTGGCGTCATCACTTGTGTTAAAGTTATTGTACCAGTCCACTTTGACTCTCAGCCTTGTTGCTATGCACCTAATACTGTGTTTCTATGACTTACAATTACCCACAGACCCTTAACCAGTGATATTTTATTGATTTTTAGTGTTTTTGCAATGTTAGACTTTTTTGTCACTGTGGATATATGTGTTGAATGCATCAATATAAGATGACATTAACCCTTGGCCGGACATTTTTTGGAGATTTTGGACTTTTTTATTGCGATGTTAGACTTTTTTGTCACTGTAGACTTAGAAAATTTTTGACCTGTTTTGCTATGCATGTACATGACCAGACATTTTTTGCAGATTTGTAATAAGCCTAGATTTATTGCATTCCATGTGTTGGTGAGCTAATGGGGGATGGACACACTCCTCTTGTCTTGGAATTGGACCATGGTGATGATTACTAATCAATCCTTGCATTTGTTATGAAGCAGGCTTCAGAAATTTAAAGAAAGAAAAAGAGAAATTTGATCTAGCAGGCCGCAGTAGTGTTAAATTCCATTGTGGTTGATGTCAACAACAATAACTATCATCAGTTTCATCAGTTGATCAACGCAGGGATGCAATAAGACACAGAAAAAAACATTTGATACATTTTCGCACAGATTGTCAAATCAAATTTGAATCACCTATGGCTGTCAAATTTAATACATTTCTGAATGTCAAATATTTACAGGGCCATAACCTATAACAAGAGTCTGTAAACTATGATTCTAAAGCAGTCTAATGGGGAAATAAAACCTGAAGTGAATATGAAGCAGATGCCAAGAAGGCAAAAATACCAGTGCTTTTCTGTCCCACCAGGCCACTATATAATGGATCCATATTTGACATTGTGTCCAAATTAGACTGATAGACTTATAGTTTTTAGGTGTGCAACTGTGCTTTCACGCCCTGGAGCACCTGGATTTGAAAAGCTGGGCACAAAAATGTGCACCCATTGCAATTTTTTTTTTGCGTGTAGATTTCATTTTAAATGGGCAGATGGAAATGTGACTTGACACTAGCAGTGTTCGTGGCTAGCTACCAGAATACCATTACACAGAACTGCCTATGACCTAGCAACTTACTTTTGACTTGTCAGTTAGCACAGTGTTGTAGACAACATGAAAGATACTATGTCATCAGTCAGCATTTTTATTTAGTTGCAACATCATCAGTCCCCAAGCATGACCAGCATACAGTGAACCAAGTTTTATCAGGTGCAGGTGAAGTCCCTGGGTTCATATTTGGGCTCCCTATAGGAACTTGGAACTTTAACTTAGTGTAATATGAGGAATATTATTTAAAAATCAACTATCTGTCCTATGATTTGCCTCTGTTGTAGTCACCCAATACTATAGTCTTTTACCACCCTTACAGCTTTGTACCACTGCTATTGACTTGTGGTCTGTCTCGACTCTGCCCTAGGTCAGGTCTTTAACAGGCACAGTCAGATTGCTCCATTCATCTAGGCTTTATCAGTCTCTACAATGTCTGGACCTCCTGCCAGCTAGGGTACCTTACACATAAGAAACTGTATGTTGATCATGCCGAGATGTGCTTAATGTGTTAATACACATTGTGCCACAATGTGTACACATTTCATGCAGCACACTGGCACACACTGAATGTGTCAATTTGTCCTTGTGTGCTTATGCTCAAGGTGCACACAAAACATGCTGCATATAGGCACACATGATGAAAAAGGGATTCTAGAAGTATAGTTGGATAACTGAAAGGTATTCCACGGAATGAGGATCTGGTGGTTGATTGAATGTGCCTGTGTGCTAATGCACAATGTATCACAATGTGTACACACATCACATGCTGGATGTGCCAATAAGTGCTTATGTGCTAATGCACAATGTGCGCACAACACATGTAGCCCATACAACAAAAATGGGATGCTGTATGGTGTGGGGTAGGTCATGTTTTGGTGGGTGTGTATGTTTGTGGTGTGTTTTGCAGTGATTTGGTTTGAGAAGGTGGGCATTGGACTCTAAAAGTATAGTAGACCATAGCCTTGATGATGTGGTCAATTTAACATTCAAATCATCAGCTTGCTTATAAAACCTTGAACACAATTGTTTAAAAACGTGTACATGGGGTTTTATAATTAGGCCAACGAAATGCTTGTAAATTATAAAAGCCGCTGTCACCAGCTGGAAAACATGCTTTAACTGGTTGAATGCAGGATGCCACTATCCGGCATTCAAGCAAAATGAGGGTACCAGAGCAAGATCCAATATTTTCCGTGCTCATGTTTCATATTCAGTCAAATTCAAATATATTTTGTTTATATAAAGTTGTTTTATTACAGTTTATTATATGCTAAACAATAGATTATCGAAAAAATTGCAGAAAGATAAAAATTGTATCCCCCACTGTGAAGATATAGAAATGTTCTCTTTCACAGTGCCAATCAAAATTTCGGCTTTCCAAACATCACTTCAAGGTGAATACAAGTCAAATTATCAATGGAAATGACAGGTTTGTTCCAAAAACGTATAATGAAAAGAAAATCTAGTGTTTTTGAGTGGATACCGATATTACCATCAATAATTCAACATTTTTTCACCTTGAATTGATACATGAAACCTGAAGTGGACTGAGAATGATCATCGCAGCGTGAATAGGCAGCGATCAGCTGTTTACTTTCATGCATTAATTCAAGGTTGAAGTGTGGAATTATCAATAGGAGTGATCAGATTCTTATAAAAAGCATATAATAAAAAGAAAATCTAGTGTTTTTGAGTGGATACCAAAAATTATCTCACTCGTGACCGAGACAAAGGGCTATTTTCGCTCACACAAGCGCTTGCAAAAAATAAACATTTGTTTCGGTCACTCATGAGATAATTTTCGGTATCCACTCAAAAACACTAGATAGCCTCTATTTATTGCCTTCATGCACTCTCCAATAATTCATAATAGTATAAATTTTGAATAACGAATTCAGACCACCAAAAATTATCTAACCCTCAATCAGTTGAATGTAGGACTTTCAAAAAACATAATTTTTGAAAATTTGTTAATTTTTGTGGGGTGGGGTGAGGTAGTGTTGGGTGGGGTGGGGTGGGATGCAGGGTGGGCGGTGTGAGTTGTAGGGTTGGCATGTCCTATTGATTCATAGTCAAGACAATCTGGCAATTATGTGTGGTAATATCTTTCATTTTTTAGGCCTGTTTATGAAACCTTGTTTGCAATTTTGCTAAATTATACTATTAAAAAAAAGTAGGGGATATTTGATAAAAGTGAGATATATGAAGAAATATATTTATATTTTCATCAAAAAGACAGTTGAGGCATTGCACTGTGACATGTGGTGAAAGATTTCAGCAATAGTTGGGTGTCTGACAAGCACACATTCCATGCACTGAGCTGTAGAAGACATGGACGGTCAGTCAAAAAATTTACCACATGCAGTCCAAGACCTCAATACCTTGTAAATCCTCCTCGGTTCGCGAAACTAGCATGGATCCAACGTGGCATACTCCTCGCCAAACATACAATATCAGCTTGATTGATGTTATTCTATTCTTCCTGCAGTGCAGCGGCGAGTTCCTGGTAGGGGGCTGTTGGCATTATCAAAGGTGCCTGCCAAGCAGATCCCAGACGAGTTCAGTTGGTGAAAGGTCTGGACTTTGTGCTGGCCAAGGCAGTGTAGTGATGTTCTGCTCCTGGAGGAACTCTGAAGCGACACTGGGCCCTGCATTGTCATCTTGGAAAATGAATCGTAACATCGCGCAAATTGCACCACATGAGCTGCTAACATGTTGTCACAGTACTACTTCCCTGTGACATGCCCTTAGATGACATGTAATGCTGTTCTACTTGTCATGGTTATGCCTCCCCACACCATAATCGATCCTTTACCATTGTGCTGCCTAACTGTTACATCATAGTATCATTCGTTCCGTTGCCGCCACACTCTGTTTCACCTCTCGTGGAAATTGAGAGTGAATCTCGATTCATCGGAAAACATGACATTGCTCCACCGACGATTGTCTCTGCACTGTCGTGCTCCACACCTATTACACCTTGCTCTGATGTGATGTTCAGTCAAACATGGAAATATTCAAGGACGTCGAGTATACAAATTCCAGCTGTGTAGGCAATTTTGGATATTCTGACTACTGACTCGCACATCTGTTGCTCAGTACAGCTGCTGTCCAATTTCTGAGGCACATTGATGGCGGTTTCGTAATGCTGTTGTTTGGATGAAACAATTCTGGTTAGCAGTTGTCGCCCTTGGACAACCTGACTAACATCTGTCATCAACATTGGCTTCTGACGGTAGCGTGACCACAACCTGCTTATCACCGATTGAGTAATTTGAAACTTTGAGCAACTGCAGTCTGTCTGTTTCCAGCTTCCAACATGCCAATGGCACATAAACGTTCATCACGTGTCAGTCTTTGCATACCTCAAAAGCTATGTTTCGACCAGAAACTATTAATGAAACGGGTTTATACCAAGAAAAGAATGACGAGAATGACCTCCAAAAAAAGCCCATCCAGTACAAATGAAAATTTCAAAATGTCCCCCACAGACATTTCGCTCATGCGAAAAATCTGCACGAAGTTTCATGGGCCAGTGACATTCATGATCCACACTAAACTTGGTGATGTGTCCAATCGTGTATCCAATACCATATTTTTATACTGTACCAATGACCCAGACTTAGCTGGTGCTAACTCTAACAAAACCAGGGCCAAACACAAATTTTGCCCCCCAATCCCCAAAATTTGCATCCAAAACAAAAAGAAATCATGTCCTAAAGGACCTCCATACTACGCCCCCACTGCGGATGCGCAGTGTGATGGACGTCCCGAAATTGGCGCCAATTATCATTCTCTGTTTGGCCCTTCATCAGTCAACATCTCACTGATCTTTGTGCTTGTAAATCTCAGTTTAAAGGATGCCAGACACGTAATTTTTGGAGAAATGGTGATTCTAAGGAGGATAGAAGGAGGAGAGGAAAAAGAAGTGACAAAAAAAATAATCAGGGCTGTACTTAAAACTTTTTGATGAAATTATGTTAAGTTGCCTATTTTCGAGGCATGGGCCTCTTGTTGTCATTCTTGCTAAATGTTGCACTGCTTATTCAGTGTTTCCTCTCCCCTAGCCTTCTAAAGTCCCCCCTTGCAATTCTCCCATGCTTTTGGCATATTTTTGAGAAAGTTCATTTCTAAAATTTTCCTGGGAGAGTTGCTTGGATACAGAATGTTTTCTGTTATTTTCCCCATAGTTACGTTTTCTCCCATGGGTGTATAAACGTTGTGTTCTGCATCTTCCATCTGATGTTCTGCAGATTCTCCCCTGGGAGTCTCTGTTTTGCATCAGATAGAGTGTAATTTTGATGACTGATTCCGGGCCAGTTTTTTCAGTGCCTGGAGTCATGTTTTCTGGTGTTTTTCACTGTTTGTTTACATTGGCAACAGCCTTTTTTGAGGGGGGCTGTTTGCCTTTGCTGTAGTTTATCTCACTATAAGATACATTTATATTATCCGTAAGTGTCTCATTAATTATTTAATATAAATTTAAAATTTTTGACCACACTTTGCCATCGGATCCATCGGGGCTCAACGTTACTTTTCAGCAACTTGGGCTTCGCTGAAAAAATATTTTTTCAAAATTATTTTGATTTGCAATTGTTTTTTCATTTATTAATGGATCATGTTATTATGTATCTTTGTGTCAGGGGTTTGTGCGAGTAACTTGGACTTGTTGTTGACTTTTCACAATGAAAGGAGTTTGTTCAAATTGTAATGGGAAGAAATCTTCCTCTGACTTTCATGATCATTGTATTAATTGTAGTCAGTGTTCTCGCACTAATCCCTGTCTTATTTGTCAATATTGGGATGATAAACATTGGAAACGTGTGTCACGGAATGTTGTTTCTGGAGAAAGGGCTATGCCGGCTCTTTCTCCGCAAGGTCACTCTACTCTCTGAGTTTCTATTTCAGAGGAACAACACAAGTGAGCGTCCGTCGTTACAAATGAATTCAGAGCTAGCGGCAAAAGTGCTCATGGAGATTAGACAAATGTCGTCCGCTAGCTCGCCCGGTGTAGCGTCCATTCACCGAATGGTTCGGCAGCCGGGTTCGTCCGATGCGGTCCAGGAGGAAATTTTGGGTGATGCGAGCACTATAAACATACTAGGTGCACACCCAGTGACGGTGGATAGTAAGCGAGAACGGAGGAAGCCTTTGAGTCCGGTTCCTAGCTCGTCCAGGTCCAGCCGGGCCGCGAGCGAGAGAGGCCCCTCTCTTGTACAACAACATTTGGGACCAGATGTTGTGGTACAAAATGTGTCACAAGCGGAGCATACGTCCGTCGCTCGGGACGCTCCGTTGTATAGGCAGTCCACGGAGACTGCTAAGGCTTCTTCTTCTCGTCAGCGCACACAACCGCACATTGGCTGCGTGACCGCCGATATATTACCAGCTTCGCCGATCAAGGATTCTTCGGCGACCAGGTCACACCATCCGGCAGCCAGGGATTCGAGACCGATGGACTCCGGACGTTCGCATAGAAAAAGTATGCGGGAGCCATCTGATGCGGAGCTGCCCTCGGCGAAGCAGCGAAAGACTGCGCCTCCGCAGGTCTCGACGCCGGACATTCTTGTGCAGATAGCACAGCTTATCCCAGCAGCCGACAGAAACGGTGTCGGATCGAGAATTATCCGACGGCGCTGGGTTGGTACGCTCCGCCGAAGCATCGGGGGCAGACGACCGGGAACATCATGAGGTCCGACCGGATGGTGAAAGGGATACGGATGATTTGGAGCTATCCCTTTCGGAACAACATAAAGCTGCCGTGGACTTCATCCGGCACTTTCTCCCTCAAGTTGTTCCGTCGGGCCAGACTGCTGCGGTTCCGGACAAGAGGATTATAGCGTCATTGGACTCTGAATTTTTTGAGCGGTTCAGGGACATCGCTCCCCCCGAGTTTCCGTCGCAGTCCAATAATGTTGCAAGAACATTTGAATTATTGAACGACGCTATATTTAAACTTGCTTCCAAGACGGGGAAAGCAGGTTTCTTGTCCGCTAATACTCTCAACCTGCCTTTCATTAATGCAAGGAATAAATTCGATATGGCAGGACAGGGTATCCCGAGAGTTCCTCTGCGTATGGACGACGAGGCGGAAGACTTAGAGCTATCATTACCGTCGTCGGCTTCTATTCCAACCGCGGTGTTGGAAACAGCTATTGCGTCTAACAGAGCCAATTTAGATCACCTTACTAAGGCGTTATCACTGCGCCTTCAAGGGAAAGAGTTTCAGGATATACAATCCTCTTTAAGACTTCTTTCAAGGGCAGTAGCTTATTCCACATGTAACTCCGCCCTTTCAGTGGCAAATCTGGAGTTGGTTAGACGTGACGCAGCCCTAGCTACATCCACACTTGTGGATTCTAAGGTGAAGAACTCTCTTAGAGTCGCTTCGGTCTCCGGAGAACTTCTCTTTGACGGCAAGCTTTCTGCTATTTATGATAAAATTACAAAGAAAGCTTCGGATTCTCTGTTGTTCAAATCTGCCTCTAAGAAGCCGGATACAGCAGACAAGAATAAGACAGGCACTTCTGGGTCTAATGCGCCCAAGAGAGGTTCCTATAGAGGTTCCGGTGCGTCCTCTTGGTCTTATTCGAGAGACCGTCAGGGTAGCGACTCTCGTTCGGGACGTCCTTCGGGCTGGGACAATCGGTCGGACGCCCCGAGGTCGACGGGGCGAGGTGCGGGTCATGGAGGACGTGGTTTCTCCTACCGCAGGCCTCGCAGGTCCAGGAGGTGATGGCTTAAACCTCTATCGCGTACCGGTTGGCGGAAGGTTTTTGAGCTTTACACAAGAATGGGCATCGATTACGGACGACCCTTGGGTGAGAGGAGTGACTTCGGAAGGTCTAAAGATATCCTTCAAACGAAAGCCTCCATTAACTCGAAGTCCAAAGTGGACTCAACTTTCGTCAAATCCGCAGAAAAGAGACGCTCTGTTATCAGAGGTGCAGTCTCTTTTAATGAAGAACGCGGTAGAGGTCGTAGAAAACCAGGAAACTCCGGGATTCTACAGCCATCTGTTTCTGGTTCCGAAACCAGACGGCTCGTTCCGTCCAGTCATAGATTTGAGCTGGATAAACAAGCTGATCGTCGCTCCGAAATTTTATATGGAGACGATTCGGTTGGTCAGAGCGAGTATTCGGGTGAACGATTATGCAACAAGCATAGATCTCAAAGATGCGTACTTTCACGTCATGGTACATCCGACATTCCGAAAGTATCTACGCTTCGCTGTCCTAGGAGTGGTGTATCAATTCCGGGCGATGTGCTTCGGATTGAATCTAGCACCCTGGGCTTTCACTCGGGTAATGAACTCGGTAATGATCTATTTCCGAGCTCATTCGTCTGCGGTAACGTCGGCCTACCTGGACGACATTCTTCAGAGGTACGGCAACGAGTTAACGCTTCAGAACGATGTTCAGAATCTTCTTCTATTGCTCCGACGTCACAGTTTTATAGTAAACGAGGAGAAGTCGGATCTGGTGCCGTCCAAGTCATTCACTCATCTGGGAATGAGCTTCGAGACGCACAACAATCTCGTTCGTCTGCCGTTAACCAGAGCGAAATTAGTCAGTTGTTACGCTCGCTATTGTCTGCACGCAGACAAAATCACAGCGAGAGAATTTATGAGACTGATAGGTCTGTGCGGACCCGCTGCGGATCTCATTCCGATGGGGCGGTTACGCACACGTCCTCTTCAAATTTTCTTGACTCAGAATTGGAGTGTGAAAATTCATTCGCTCGACGTAGACGTTCTCTTGTCAGATCAAGTGAAACAAGAGATTCAGACTTGGGCAAACATTCAGTGGTTAACTCAGGGAGTTCCGCTGCAGTTGCCGGATCCGAGTTTTACCATTATGACGGATGCCAGTCAAACAGGTTGGGGTGCATCATTAATCCCAACGGATTCGAGATGCCAGGGTCTTTGGGATCCGCAATTCCTGTGCAAGCACATAAACATCAAGGAAATGATGTCAATTTGGCTTGCGTTACGTCACTGGATGGACATTATTCACAATGCTCATGTCCAAATCCTATCCGACAATACGACAGTAGTGGCGTATATACGGAATCAGGGAGGCACTCATTCAGTTCCGTTGTTCAATCTAACGGAAAGAATCCTTCTGTTTGCGCTAGAACATCACGTTCTTCTTTCGGTCCGTCACATACCGGGTCGTCTGAATGTGCTAGCAGACTCCCTTTCACGAAAGGGTTGCTTGTTGCCGTCGGAATGGACTCTCAACAAACAAGTATTCAATCAGATTTGCTACCAATGGGAACGGCCAATGATAGACTTATTTGCGACACATCTCAACAATCAGTTGCAGACGTATGTGTCTCCGTGTCCGGATCCAAGAGCATTTGCAGTAGACGCTCTGTCGATCCCTTGGGACGGAATGATAGGATATGCGTATCCTCCAGCGCCGTTAATTCAACAAGTATTGCTAAAGATAAAACAATCTCAATGCAAGATTCTGTTGGTAGCATCTCTGTCGCCACAGAGACCGTGGATAAATCTACTCAGGTGTCTGTTGTGGGACCTACCGCGAAAGCTTCCTCCACGGGAGGATCTTCTTTCGCAGGGGAAATCGCACCAACTCCATCACAACCCGCAAGGTCTCAACCTTCACGTTTTTCCATTGTGCGGTCCTTCTTGCATGGCAAGCACTTTACAGGACGAGCAGTGGACGCGATTTCTAACTGTAGGAGGACCTCCTCTTTGCTAAACTATGCGGCTAAGTGGAAGGTTTTTCGTCGTTGGTGTAGGGATCATTCTGTAGATATATTCGATCCCTCTATACCAGACATTGCAAACTTTCTAGTATACTTGTTTGACGAAATCAAACTGCAGCCTGTTACTATAAAGGGTTATAGGTCTATGTTATCTGATACCTTTGCACATCATGATAGTTTACAAATTGGATCTAATGTCTCTTTATCTAAGTTGGTTAGAAACTTTTCGATAAATAGACCCAGAACTCTTAGATTAATTCCTAAATGGAATTTAGCTTGGGTTCTTCTTAAATTGAAGGAAAAGCCATTTGAACCTCTTGGGACAGTAGATTTCAAATTCTTGTCTTATAAGACCGCTTTTCTCTTAGCTTTCTCTTCTGCTAGAAGAGTCAGTGAGCTTCATGCACTGTCGGTGGATGATTCTCACTATCGTAGTGTCGGGAACACTATCACCTTCACTACTAATGTGGGTTTTTTAGCTAAGAATCAGGCTCCTAATAAATATCCGGAACCTATTGTTATTAAGGCTCTTCCGTCTTCAGACGGGCGTAGGCCTTTACTCTGTCCTGTTAGAGCGTTACGTATCTATAAACAGAGATCTCAGTTTATCAGAAAGGGACGGAAACGTTTCTTTCTGTCTTTGATGCCTAATAGAAAGGACATTTCAGTCCATTCTATTGCTAGATGGATTCAATTAACTATCCGTACTGCTTATGAGAGTTTATCTTCTTCTCAGCAGTCTGTGCTTAAGATTTCTGCTCATGAAGTAAGAGCTCTTTCTACTTCCTGGGCTTATGCTAATAGTGTTGCTATTACAGATTTAATGAAGGCTGCTTATTGGTCTCAGCCATCCACATTTACGAATTTTTATCTCAGAAATATTGAGTCCATTTCTGGAGACCTGCATTGTTTAGGTCCGTTATCTGTTGCTCAGAATGGCGTCCACTAAACAGTTGCAACTATAGTTATGCAGGCTTTCTGTTCCGGCAGTGACTCCGTCCGGCTGCCCTCTTCGCTCTGGGCTATTTGACCCAGGGCAAGGGGAAGGGGGGGGGGGGGGCGGGTGTTCCCTTAGGTCACCTGCTTTATAGTGAAAAGTAAGGGAATGCCTCCTCCAAGTCAGTATTTCTGAGTCGCTTCCGGGATGGTTTTAAAGTGTAATATTAATGTTAAAATTCATTCATGTCTTATTTTTAAAGTGTAGCTCGGTGTGAAGCATTTGTATATGTCAAGTGTCAAACGGGCTTTAATATACAATACTCGGACACTTTTAAATGACTATAAAGAGTCTCAATTCTCTGGACTACTTTATTTATTGGCTTACTTTAAAAATAATTAGTATAAGGGATATACTGGATGTTAATAGAGAACATGAATGTTATTGTGCTCAATTATTAAAGGTAGTGTATCTTTCTAATTTAATATTAAATAAGAAAGATACATGTAAAGCCTAATACTCCTTTTCTCCTTAAGGGGTTACCTCTTTACTATATAGTTGAGCTTATTGGATTTTCCTCTATGTCCTAGGCCCTCCAGCCTGTTTACTATTCAGCTAAGTCTGGGTCATTGGTACAGTATAAAAATGTTAAAAAATTTATAGTAATTTATATATTTTTTATACTTACCAATGACCCAGACGGGGATGGCCCTCCCTGGAGTTGGGAACTCTTGCCTCCCCACTGAGTACATAGTGCTGACCAGGCACTGCCAGTAAGAATGATAATTGGCTCCAATTTTGGGACGTCCGTCACACTGCGCATGCGCAGTGGGGGCGTAGTATGGAGGTCCTTTAGGACATGATTTCTTTTTGTTTTGGATGCAAACTTTGGGGATTGGGGGGCAAAATTTGTGTTTGGCCCTGGTTTTGTTAGAGTTAGCACCAGCTAAGTCTGGGTCATTGGTAAGTATAAAAAATATATAAATTACTATAAATTTTTTAACTTTCCGAAAATATCAACATCAGTTTGGATATCCCCTACTTTTTTTTTAATAGTATATGTACGCAAACTTTTATAAGCTTATCCCTCAAATGCCTTTAGCTTCTAAATGCCCCAGTTGCCAGATGGCAAACATATCTTAAAATATTTCTTAATTATTGGACTTTCAGAAAAACATAGTCTGGAAAATTCCCTAATAGGGAGTTGGGGGGAGCATGACCATATTCTAGCTCATAGGCTACTGGGATCATATTTCAGCACCTTGTGTAGAGCCCAAGTTTTAGCTTAGTCTTAATGCAATATGAGGAATATTCCTTAAAAACCTATTTCAGATCCACCAGTCAGATATTTGGTTTGCAATATCCACACTGGAGTCAGATTATAGGTTGGTCAAATTAAGTCTCTGGATTCATATTTGGGCTCTCTATGGCAACCTAAATTTTAACTTAGTGCAATATTGGGCAGTTCGTTTAAAAATCTCCTTCTTCAGATCCACCAGTCAGAATCTTTTGACATGCAGCAACCTAAGGAGATTCAGATTCCAGGTTGTTCAAACTAAGACCCTTGGGTCATATTTGGGTTCCCTGTGGAATCCTAACTTTTAACTTAGTGCAATATAAGGACTATTATTTTTAAAAACCTTCTTCACATTCTCGATTCTTTTGTTACATAGTATTGACATCTTTAATGTGTAAGATTCATCAAGCGGGTGATTTTTTTTGTTTTTTTGCATCATGAGTTTTAAGAGGATTTTAGTGATTTTACACAGCAAAAAAAATAATTTTATAATTGTATTTTTCAGAATTGTATTTTCCACCTGTGAATATTAATCACTGAAAATAATCAATGGTGTTTTAAAAGATGTGGCATTTTACCTACCGATAAATTGCCACATCTTTGAAAATGCCAATGGTTTATTCTCACCATTTATAGTGATGGACAGTAAATACAATGACGAGAATGACCTCTATTGAATAAATGACAGTAAAAGTGTAAAACATGCAATTTTTTTTTAATACAATTGTAAAAGCTTTATAGTATTGGCCCCTGGATTCAAAACCAGGCACACATTTTATTGTGCAGCTGTATTTTCCAAAATCAAAAGTCTTTACTAATCTGAAGGTCTGTTTTTGTGTAGAGCACCGGGTGGTTATTGCCATTATGTTAGGCAAAGGGTTAAAAATGCATCAGAGCTCAAAGATGCTTTAACAAAGGCTAAAAAATAAGGATTTTGGTACATAGGCAATCCATCACTGAAATTGAACCCCTCGTATTTATTATTGGATTACAGTGTTTTCCCAAATTACTATTAAATCATAAGACCTTAAAAATTTTTCCTTTTTTGATGGATGTATTTTTATTTGCATGTGTTTACAACAAAGCATGATTACTCCTTGCTTGCTGCTGGCAGATATTTCTGACCAGGACAAGAAATCTCTTGCCACAAAAATAAGTAAAGTTTGAGTACATTTGACAAAAATTTTCCAGGCAAATTTGATCTTGTGAGTCAAATTTTCATGACTTTTTCATCAAATATAGCCTTGGCTGCTTCACAACAGCCATAACTAGATTTTATGAAAAATATTTTTAACATACTCAGCGGGTTAAGAGTTAACCGTTTATCTTACTATCTTATTTGTATTTGTCCACATTATTTATTTATTTATTTATTGGTGTTTAAGGTCACATACTTATGCACAATGACTAATCGTGACCATGACAGTTTTACGGGTGGAGGAAGCCGGAGAGAACCACCAAACAATGATGAGCAACTGTCAGCTTCTCAAGCTCTGCTCAAGCATGGTTACAGCGGTTGAAGACATGTACACCATCGATGTGTAGTACGCCTTACTACATGGCGTCATTGTGCCCCATGTAGGCAGCCGGGATAAAGTGCCTTGCCCAAGGACACAACATGGGTTGTCCCGGATGGAGATCGAACTCGGGACCTCTAGCATAGAGGTTCAACAGTCTACCACAGGGCTTCCCGAATTGGGCGAACAGTCGTTTCGTTCGCCCAAAGGTTACCTAAATTTTTATAAGGCAAGCCATTTTTCCGTTCGCCCAAATTAAAACATGTAAACCAAACAAATAAAAGTGATCCCAAAAAATCATGCTCAGATCATTGTGATTTTATTTCATCGGAAATTCCGAATTCATTCTGTCATAGTTGATTCTATGCACTGAGCTAAATTTATTTATAGACCAGTGATTCTGTGTTTGCCTTGCGGATGTTAAAAATAACTGCGCAGCGATCGGGCGCAATCGTCTTCAACGCCATGCTCGATGTTGACCTTTCATTTTCGCAATGAAGTTCCAATGTCAAACTAATGTTTTAGCATTTTCTAAATAAAAGAATATAAGTATAGTTTCCCTTGCGAAAAACACTTTAAATATTTTACTATTTTTATAAATATTATCGTAAAAGTGACACAAAAATCGCATGAATAGTATGTTAATTAACTGGAACAAACACCGTTACACATGTATTTTCGAAATAGTGAGAGTAGCGCTCCGTGTATCAGCATTCTATTGAAAGTATGACAGTAAAAGTGTAAAACATGCAATTTTTAGTCGAGTTGTGACGAAGTCAAACTCGACTTATAGTTTGGTGAATGGCGGGCGGGCGGGCGGGCGGGCGTGCGGGCGTAAACAATTGGTTTCCGGATGATAACTTGATAGTGGTTCAACTCACATTCATTAAACTTCATACGTAGGTTGGTCTTGGTGGGAGGAAGAACCCTATTGATTTTGGACATGCTACGTTGAAGGTCAAGGTCACAGTGACCTTGAACATAGTAAATCTTAAACAATTGGTTTCCGGATGATAACTTGATAATGGTTCAACTCACATTCATGAAACTTCATAGGTAGATTGGCCTTGGTGAGGGGAAGAACCCTATTGATTTTGGACTCGCTACGTCAAAGGTCAAGGTCACAGTGACCTTTAACATAGTATATCGCAACAATTGGTTTCCGGATGATAACTTGATAGTGGTTCAACCTAGAGTCATGAAACTTCATAGGTGTGTTGGCCTTGGTGCGAGGAAGAACCCTATTGATCTTGGACTCACCAGGTCAAAGGTCAAGGTCACAGTGACCTTGAACATAGTATATCGCAACAATTGGTTTCCGTATGATAACTTGATAGTGGTTCAACCTAGAGTCATGAAACTTTATAGGTATGTTGGCCTTGGTGCGAGGAAGAACCCTATTGATCTTGGACTCACCAGGTCAAAGTTCAAGGTCACAGTGACCTTGAACATAGTATATCGCAACAATTGGTTTCCGGATGATAACTTGATAGTGGTTCAACCTAGAGTCATGAAACTTCATAGGTATGTTGGCCTTGGTGAGAGGAAGAACCCTATTGATCTTGGACTCACCAGGTCAAAGGTCAAGGTCACAGTGACCTTGAACATAGTATATCGCAACAATTGGTTTCCGGATGATAACTTGATAGTGGTTCAACCTAGAGCCATGAAACTTTACAGGCGTGTTGGCCTTGGTGCGAGGAAGAACCCTATTGATGTTGGACTCACCAGGGCAAAGGTCAAGGTCACAGTGACCTTGAACATAGTATATCGCAACAATTGGTTTCCGGATGAGAACTTGATAGTGGTTCAACCTAGAGTCATGAAACTTCATAGGTGTGTTGGCCTTGGTGCGAGGAAGAACCCTATTGACCTTGGACTTGCCAGGTCAAAGGTCAAGGTCACAACTCGACATTGGATCTGTGATCCTGAGCGGCATTTTTAGTCGAGTTGTGACGAAGTCAAACTCGACTTATAGTTTGGTGAATGGCAGGCGGGCGGGCGGGCGGGTGCGGGCGTAAACAATTGGTTTCCGGATGATAACTTGATAGTGGTTCAACTCACATTCATTACACTTCATACGTAGGTTGGTCTTGGTGGGAGGAAGAACCCTATTGATTTTGGACATGCTACGTCGAAGGTCAAGGTCACAGTGACCTTGAACATAGTAAATCTTAAACAATTGGTTTCCGGATGATAACTTGATAATGGTTCAACTCACATTCATGAAACTTCATAGGTAGATTGGCCTTGGTGAGGGGAAGAACCCTATTGATTTTGGACTCGCTACGTCAAAGGTCAAGGTCACAGTGACCTTTAACATAGTATATCACAACAATTGGTTTCCGGATGATAACTTGATAGTGGTTCAACCTAGAGTCATGAAACTTCATAGGTGTGTTGGCCTTGGTGTGAGGAAGAACCCTATTGATCTTGGACTCACCAGGTCAAAGGTCAAGGTCACAGTGACCTTGAACATAGTATATCGCAACAATTGGTTTCCGGATGATAACTTGATAGTGGTTCAACCTAGAGTCATGAAACTTTATAGGTGTGTTGGCCTTGGTGCGAGGAAGAGCCCTATTGATCTTGGACTCACCAGGTCAAAGGTCAAGGTCACAGTGACCTTGAACATAGTATATCGCCACAATTGGTTTCCGGATGATAACTTGATAGTGGTTCAACCTAGAGTCATGAAACTTCATAGGTATGTTGGCCTTGGTGCGAGGAAGAACCCTATTGATCTTGGACTCACCAGGTCAAAGGTCAAGGTCACAGTGACCTTGAACATAGTATATCGCAACAATTGGTTTCCGGATGATAACTTGATAGTGGTTCAACCTAGAGCCATGAAACTTTACAGGCGTGTTGGCCTTGGTGCGAGGAAGAACCCTATTGATGTTGGACTCACCAGGTCAAAGGTCAAGGTCACAGTGACCTTGAACATAGTATATCGCAACAATTGGTTTCCGGATGAGAACTTGATAGTGGTTCAACCTAGAGTCATGAAACTTCATAGGTGTGTTGGCCTTGGTGCGAGGAAGAACCCTATTGACCTTGGACTCGCCAGGTCAAAGGTCAAGGTCACAACTCGACATTGGATCTGTGATCCTGAGCGGCATTTTTAGTCGAGTTGTGACGAAGTGAAACTCGACTTATAGTTTGGTGAATGGCGGGCGGGCGGGCGGGCGGGCGGGCGGGCGGGCGGGCCGGCGGGCGGGCGGGCGGGCGGGTGGGAGGGCGGGCGGGCGGGCGGGCGGGCGTAAACAATTGGTTTCCGGATGATAACTTGATAGTGGTTCAACTCACATTCATTAAACTTCATACATAGGTTGGTCTTGGTGGGAGGAAGAACCCTATTGATTTTGGGCATGCTACGTCGAAGGCCAAGGTCACAGTGACCTTGAACATAGTAAATCTTAAACAATTGGTTTCCGGATGATAACTTGATAATGGTTCAACTCACATTCATGAAACTTCATAGGTAGATTGGCCTTGGTGAGGGGAAGAACCCTATTGATTTTGGACTCGCTACGTCAAAGGTCAAGGTCACAGTGACCTTTAACATAGTATATCGCAACAATTGGTTTCCGGATGATAACTTGATAGTGGTTCAACCTAGAGTCATGAAACTTCATAGGTGTGTTGGCCTTGGTGCGAGGAAGAACCCTATTGATCTTGGACTCACCAGGTCAAAGGTCAAGGTCACAGTGACCTTGAACATAGTATATCGCAACAATTGGTTTCCGGATGATAACTTGATAGTGGTTTAACCTAGAGTCATGAAACTTTATAGGTGTGTTGGCCTTGGTGCGAGGAAGAACCCTATTGATCTTGGGCTCACCAGGTCAAAGGTCAAGGTCACAGTGACCTTGAACATAGTATATCGCAACAATTGGTTTCCGGATGATAACTTGATAGTGGTTCAACCTAGAGTCATGAAACTTCATAGGTATGTTGGCCTTGGTGCGAGGAAGAACCCTATTGATCTTGGACTCACCAGGTCAAAGGTCAAGGTCACAGTGACCTTGAACATAGTATATCGCAACAATTGGTTTCCGGATGATAACTTGATAGTGGTTCAACCTAGAGCCATGAAACTTTACAGGCGTGTTGGCCTTGGTGCGAGGAAGAACCCTATTGATGTTGGACTCACCAGGTCAAAGGTCTAGGTCACAGTGACCTTGAACATAGCATATCGCAACAATTGGTTTCCGGATGAGAACTTGATAGTGGTTCAACCTAGAGTCATGAAACTTCATAGGTGTGTTGGCCTTGGTGTGAGGAAGAACCCTATTGACCTTGGACTCGCCAGGTCAAAGGTCAAGGTCACAACTCGACATTGGATCTGTGATCCTGAGCGGCATTTTTTGTGCATAAAATACTTACATACAAACCATGTTAAGTAAATTAAAAGTTAAACAAACGACTGAGTCTGTGGGCTTAAAGACATTCAAAAAGTGGCCAAATTCAACTGATTTTAGTTTTGAGGTCGATGAGGATGGAAAACTTTTTCATTTAAAGTGCTTGGTGTGTAGCCAAAAATGGAAGGAGATTCAAAAGGCGGCAGCATTACGCAATATACACTGTGTTTCATTGACAAGCGTAAAACATTAAATTTTACATTTATCGTAAAATTATGTAGTTAATCTTTATTTGGTTGGCATTTTTAGTATGTCAATGAAAAGGGTTACCTCATATGAAGTAGATTACCTAAAAAAATTTAAGGTAACCTGTTAAATGGGTTACCTTAAATTTAAATTTGGGAAGGCCTGTACCACTGAGCCACGCCTCTCCCATTAGTCCACATAATCTAGAAATTGAGCAGTTGTAACAAAAATTATTTCTCATAAAAATTCAACAAAACTTTTTTATGTTTCCCCTATTGGAACACGCTCATCGAGCATTTTTCAATGGAGAGGTGGGAGTGAGTCACAGGATACAGTTTTGTTTATATATTTGAAAAAATAATTTAAATACCAAACATTGATAGCTGGTGCATTGCGTTAAAATCCATATTCTTTTTATTAAAAAGGTATATAAACATAACAAACAAACAAAATGAAAAAATGAAAGCCTCCCTCTCTCATTGATATGAAAAATTAATTGTCCATGAACCAAAAGTTTATTTTTGTTTAGCATAAAATCAATTTTTGCATGAAAATTACTTATATATATTCATTTTGGAAGCTTACAAGACTTCTTTATCATTTGTAGAATATGACGTGGGTATTACAACAGGAGGCGTAATAAATTCTCTGACCTCAACAATTAATATATCAAATTTTACACTTGGAGTCTGGTTATACAAAGTTGGAGAGTCGGCAAGCAATGTGATCATACAGTCCAGTGATGGTAAAGTGAGCCTGTCTATTTCGACAGAACTGCGCTTAACAGTTGATGGGTACGTGTTGTTTATTTTTTCATTTTTGTTCCAGAATTTATGCAGTGATACATCCAGGGTTACCATTGTTATGGGAAAGCCTGGAACAGCATTGGGAAAACATTGTAGTGGAAGTCATGAAAAATTGTGGTTTTCTGCAACATAAATTTTAAGGTCGCATACTTATGCACAATGGCTAATCGTGACCGTGACAGCTTTTCGGGTGGAGGAAGCCAGAGTATCCGGAGAGAACCACCAAGCAGCAATAAGCAACTGTCAGCTCCCCAACATTCTAACTCTGTTCAAGTTCCGCTCAAGCAGGGTTACAGTGGTTGAAGACATGTGCTCCATCGACGTGCAGTACACCTTAGTACACAGCGTCAGCGTGCCCCATGTAGGCAGCCGGGATAAAGTGCCTTGCCCAAGGACACAACGCGTGCCATCCTGGACGGGGATCCAACTCTGGGCCTCTAGCATAGAAGTCCAACAGTCTACCACACAGCCACCACACTCCCTTGATTACACAAAAAGAATTACTAAATGGCTAAATGTTGAGAATTGCCCTATAACTGGTAGAGTGCAACAGTTTTTTTGACCGCAGATTTCTTTTCGCCACAAATTTTTCTGTTACATTTGATTGGATAGTACCAAGAGGCACTATCCAATCAAATGTAACTTGGCAAGGCACCAACAACAAAATTTGATTCTTGCCAGGGTCAATATGAAACCACGATCAGCAGAGTGCAGATGTTATGGTCACATCCTGCAGTATTTAGTAAAGACCAAATAGGGGCTTCCAGCACTCTACTAGTTACTAAACAGTGCAATAAGACCCAGTTAATAGGCACTAAAAATGCGAGTACAGTGGAACCTGTTAATTGAATAACCACATTGCCAATGGAAATTATTCAATTAACAGGTGTATTCAGTTTACATGGATCATTGTGTAACTTTCCTGTATTCCGGAGATAAACTTGGCATTTATTCTATTATATCTTGTTTGACAGAGCTCCATGAGCTCTGTCAAACAAGATATAAATATAAAAAGCCTGAATTGGATGTACTAAGGCCAAATAGGTCTATAAACAAAGGAAAACTGGGAGAGTCAGGGTAATTTCTCGACAGGTTACAAGATTTTTTATTCAATTAACAGGAGTTTACTCTTTTACCTATATTCAATTTAACAGGTCAGATTTGTACTGTAGGTGAGGTAAATGGTTTTGTGTTGGGAAATCATATTCAGTTAACAGGGTTATTCAGCTCAGAGATATCCAATTAAGTGGACTCCACTGTATTGACAAGTAAAAGACTTCATATTCTTTGATGTTCATCGTATTCAGTTGGAAAAAATATTTTGTTCTAATGAATTTGTTTATTACCATTTATTGCTTTTGGCATGTGTCTATTGGTAGTCTTCAGTAAATTGTAACAGAAGAATTCCTCCTGGAAATTTGTCGGCCAATGAAATTAATGTAGCATTTTACCAGTTAATTGTTGCCCAAGCTATTACAAAATAAATTTTATCACTTTAAGGCCCATAAAAAATTTTGTTTTACGCACGCAATTTTTCAACGTTTTTAAAATAAGGGACAGAGCCCATTTTTTTTTGTTCACAAAACAGTCCAGAAAATGAATTAGAAATATAACTCTTTTCTCTTTTATGTGGAAAAATCATTGTTTGCAGCAATGAATATTTCCCATAATGTATTTGCAAATTTAACCAACTTTTTCTTCAACTGAGTTCACTAGCCCTACAAGTGCAAAATAGTTTCATTGAAGTGATTTGGAGGTAGAATAGGTGATGAGAGAGATTTTCAGTGATGAGGAAGGTGCCTGAGAAACCAAACACTTTTTAATAGCCAAATATGGAAATAGTACAATTTTTGGGTAATTGAATATTCAGATTTCTTTTATATTTATAACAAGCAAAGTGGCATTTCAGTTAATACCGATCTAAAATTAGGTGATGAAAGTAAAGATTTAGTCAGAAAAATATTCAATTAACAGGAGTATACAATTAACCCTTTACCCAATGTAATGGCCAAAACCAGCCAACACTATTCACAAAAATCGGCAATTAATTCTCATTATTTTTTCGGGCTACAGGCCGTATTTATGAACAAATCTTTACGAAATGTCTTGGGTACCTTTGTTATCACCGTGGGACGAGAACAAGTGTTTTGGGGTGCAGTCCGAAATTCAAGATGGCCACCAGCAGCCATTTTGTACCAAAATTAGTGCAATCAGTTTTTTGTACAGAACTTCTGTATGAAAGTTCTGATTTGAATAAATGTTTGTATGAATGTTTAGTAACATGGAATACATCACATATAATACAGGTTTTTTTATCATGAAAAAATTATGCAAATTAGGTGAACTTTGATTTATTCAGTGCTACTTATACACAGTAAGTACACATGTCAATACGGCCCTGGCTTGGGGCTGTATTTATGAACCGATCTTAACGAAACTTCTTGGGTACCTTGTTTTCACCTTAGGAAGACAACAAGTGTTTTGGGGAACGGTCCAAAATTCAGTATGGCTGCTGGTGGCTATTTTGTACTGAAATTAGGTACAATCATTTTTTGGCACAAAACTTCTATACGGCTCGGGCTAGAGGCCGTATTTATGAACTGATCTTTTCAAAACTTCTTGGGTACCCTTGTTATCACCATGGGATGAGAATGAGTGTTTTGGGGTGCGGTTTGAAATTCAAGATGGCCACTGGCAACCATTATGTACCAAAATTAGTGCAATCAGTTTTTTTGTACATAACATCTGTATGAAAGTTCTGATTTTAATAAATTTTTGTATGAATGGTTAGTAACATGGAATACATCACATATAATACAGGTTTTTATCTCGTGCAGAAATTATGCAAATTTGATGAACTTTGATTTATTCAGTTCTACTTTTAACAGTAAGTACACGTATCAGTATGGATCGGGCTTGGGGCTGTATTTATGAACTGATCTTCACGAAACTTCTTGGGTACCTTTGTTATCACCTTGGGACAAGAACGAGTATTTTGGGGTGTGGTCCAAAATTCAGGATGGTTGCCTGGGGCCATTTTGTACCAAAATTAGGGACAATCAGTTTTTCGTACAGAATTTCTATATGAAGATTCTGATTTGAATAAATTTTTGAATGAATGTTTAGTAATATGAAATACATGACATATAATATGGGTTTCTTTCTTGTGCAAAAATTATGCAAATTATGAATTTTGATTTATTCAGTGCTACTTATACACTGTAAGTGCACATGTCAATTCGGCTCAGACTAGAGGCTGTATTTATGGACCGATCTCCACGAAACTTCTTGGGTACCTTTGTTATCACCTTGGGACGATATCAAGTGTTTTTGAGTGCGGCCCGAAATTCAAGATGGCTGCTACTGGCCATTTTATACCAAAATTAGGTGCAATCAGTTTTTTGTGCAGAACTTTGAGGACTACGTTTCTTATCATCATGGGATGGTAACGAGTGCTTTTGGCTTGGGGTAAAAATTCAAAATGCCTGTCAGCAGTCATATTTATGAGAATTGTGTGTATTACATTTTTTGTGCAGAACCTGTGAAGAAGATTATCAGTAATGTTTGCTATAAATTTATTGGGAACCTTCGTTATCACTGTGGTATGAGAACAAATATTTTGGGGTTCAGTCAGACCCACTCAGGAACTCAAAAAGGGAGATAATTAAAAAACACCATACAAAAATAATGTTTCATGAATTCAGCATCCCTAGTATGTGTATATATTCAAATGTGTTGAAGCCAAGTTCCTGTGTTAATAATTGGTGTTATTTGGGAAGGGTAAACGTTATTACACAACCCAATTTTCTATTTCTAATGAGAAAAAATAAAACCTCCTCACCCATGGGAACCCTATGAGCAAAAAGATAAAAAATTCAAATACCTATATTTTAAGAAGGACTGGACAAATATTTATTAATTAGTATGAATCAACCTTAGAAGGGTTTGAATCAAAGAGGCCAAAACAATTGCAAACATTTGGCTTATGGTGCACCATACAAGGATCCCCATTGTAACATTAAACCCATGGAGATTTATTTTCTAGTTTAGCATCAAATGTCAGCCACCTTTACAATACTTTACTTGTACATTTATTACAGGCTACAGTCAGTATTTATATACAGACCTTTACAATACTTTACATGTACCTTTGTTATCAGGTCATTACCTAGATGTGTGTCATTGCTGTGTCACATACTATACATGCACATGTCTTACACAAGTTGAGCTACAGTGTCACTGACACTTTCATTTGTCTCAAAAACATAGGTTATGACCCCTCTTTGGAACGAGCTCATCGCCCATGTTTCAAAGAGGGGTCATGACCTATGTTTTGAGACAAAAAATTAGTTATTCAAGAATTTTGTTTGCAAGTGTCATCTGCTTTTCATGTTACATAAAGGGTTAACAGGAATTGGGTCATTTTCCTGTCTTCTTGTTATAAAATTATCATTTATTCTATCTTCTTTGACAAAGCTCACTGAACTCTGTCAAACAAGATATAATAGATTAAGTGGATCTAATGAGGCCAAAACTGTCTATAAATGTAAGGAATTCATTGGATCTCAGAGTAATTTTTTGACAGATCACACATTTTTGTGTTGTCGCCCCACGAAGTGGGGAGCAACATATAGGGATTACTTTTGTCGTCTTGCGTTGTCCTCGTCACACTTTCTCTTATCCGCCACTCCTCTTTAACCTATGAATGAATTTTGATGAAACTTTCAGTGCTTCTTTATCACATAATGGCATTGTGCACCTCCTATGTTATTTTATGATCCGCTGTATTTTTTCCAGAGTTATGCCCCTTTTCCACTTAGAATTCTCTCTGAAATATTAAAATATAGTGCAGGCGACACACATCTTCCATGGAAGACTCACATCTAAGTTTTTTATTTTGTTGACAGGAGTTTACTCAAAAACCTATATGCAATTAACAGGAAATATTTGTGCTGAAGATCTGGAAAATGTTTTAGTGTTTGTAAGTTATATACAATTAACAGGGTTCTTCAATTGAAATATACTATTCGAAAAAAGTAGGGGATATTTGATAAAATTGAGATATGTGAAGAAATATATTTATATTTTCATCAAAAAGTTGAGGCATTGCACTGTGTCATCTGGTGAATGCTTTTCAGCGATAGTTGGGTGTCTGACAAACGCACATTCCACGAGTCAGAGAATTTACCACTTTCAGTCCAAGGCCCCAATACTTTATAAATCCTCCTCGGTTTGCGAGACTCGCATGGATCTGATGTGGCATATTCTTCACCAAACGTCCAATATCGGCTTGACTGATCTTATTCCATTCTTCCTGCAGTGCAGTGGCGAGTTCCTAGACATTGGTAGGGGGCTGTTAGCATTGTCATAGGTGCCTGCCAAGCGTATCCCAGATGTGGTCGAATAGTGAAAGGTCTGGACTTAGAGCTGGACAAGGCAGTGTAGTGATGTTCTGCTCCTGGGGGAACTCTGTGTGCTCTTGCATTGTCATCTTGGAAAATATCAACATCAGTTTGGATATCCCCTACTTCACTGTAGCAGAATTATCTGATGATAGACTGCAAGCAAATCTAAGTAAAACTAAAACAACTAGGATATATGAAATTTTTTGAGTGTGGCTGTGATTGTGAACTCTCTGTTTGTGATGCAGTTCTTTTAAATCACAGATAGATTCTGGATCATTGGAAGGTAAGTGAACGTACATTTAGTTATCTTGGAATAGGCATTCAGTTGCAAGTGCTTCCCCAGCCCAGATACATGAGAATCCCACATTCCCACTGTACCACATCTGCCAGTCAATGACATCCATATTTGATATTTCAGCAGGTTATATGATAATAACACTTTGGCCGGCTGCTGATTTGTTGCGATTCTCAGATGAGAAGGACTTGATTAACCCCGCATTCCCAAATGCACCTTATCTTAATTCCTCTCCTCTCCTCCCAACACTCTGAGACAAACTGCTTGATGATATCCCATACCCCATTCTTCCCAATCTCTCCGATAAGCATACTAACCCTCTCCTTGGTGTCACCTATCAATCACATATCCTTCATTCTCCCATCCCACTTCCCATCATACTCCAGGTGAATCTTAGTCTGTTAGACTGTTGTTTTGGACATTCTAATAGAAAGTGTTCCAGGGTCTCCACTGTGCCTAAATTACACATTTGGCATTCCTTTTCATTGTCTTTTCCAGTTTTTCCTATAAACTCCAGCAACTGCGACCTCATCTTGAAGAACAGTGACCCCCCCAAAGATGCCATCAAGGTGCTCTTCAAAACCTGGCTTCTCTTTATGATGCAGGTCACCCAAAGACCTCTTTGCTTTGACCCCCCCCCCCCCCCCCCCCCCCCTTGCCAATTCATGTTACAATCTGCCATGACACTTTCTCTGTCGATTTTTATCCCCCACATAATGAAGTTTTAGGGGGGTTTGTAGCAGTCAACTTGTCTGTTGGTCTGTCGTCGTGGGTCCGTTGCAACTTGTGAAGTGAACTACTTCCACAGTTTTAGTCAAATTTTCATGAAACTTCACAAAAATGATCAACATGATGAGGGGAAGTGCGTGACATAATTTTTTTCCAGATCGATTTCAAGATGGCCGACTGGTGGCCATATTGGATTTTGCAAAATACTTGTGGAGCGAACTACTTCTACAGTTTTTGCTGCATTTTCATGAAACTCAATATAGATGATCAGCACAATGAGGAGCAGTGCTTGACATAATTTTGTTTCAGATCGGATTCAAGATGGCCGACTGGCAGCCATATTGGATTTTGTGAATACTTGTGGAGCGAACTACTTCTGTTTTTGCGGCATTTTCATGAAACTCAATATAAATTGATTGACATGATGAGGAGCAGTGCGTAACATAATTTTTTCCAGATCGGATTCAAGATGGCAGACTAGGGGCCATATTAGATTTTGCAAAATACTTGTGGAGTGAACTACTTCTACAGTTTTTGCTGCATTTTCATGAAACTCAATGTTAATTGATCGACATGATGAGGAGCAGTGCATGACATAATTTTTTTCCAGATCGGATTCAAGATGGCCGACTGGTGGCTATATTGAATTTTGCAAAATACCTGTGGAGCGAACTACTTCTACAGTTTTTGCTGCATTTTCATGAAACTCAGTATTTATTGATCGACATGATGAGGAGCTGTGCGTGACATAAATTTTTTCCACATCGGATTCAAGATGGCTGACTGTTGGTCATATTGGATTTTGCAAAATACTTGTGGAGCAAACTACTTCTACACTTTATGCTGCATTTTCATGAAACTCAATTTAAATCATCGACACAATGAGGAGCAGTGCGTGACATAATTTTTTTCCTGATCAAATTCAAGATGGCTGACTGGTGGCCTTATTGGATTTTTTTTTACTTCGAAAAATTGAATGCCCCTTTTCAGTCACCCACACTAGGTGTTATGCCATGCTGGGGGTATACCGGGTGGCAGACCATCTCTAGTTTTACCCTGGGTTGTGCCCACTTCTGAGTCTGAGGTCTCCATTAAGTAGTTCTCTATTAACCTCCTCACTTGGTCTATCCACCCTGTCTTTATGTTTGAATTCCAAATATTCTGGAACATTAATTTACACCATCGGCTGTTTGGGAGATTTACCAAATAGTTGAGATGGCAGAGTTTCATAAAGTATATCCTCTCCTTAATCCTCATCCACCCAAGCTCACTCCTTATTGCTTCTAGTGTTTTGGCATTACTCAACTATTATCTATTGGCCTGCATCGTTCTACAGGTGCGTACTCAGGAATCTATATAAAAGGGAGCACATGCAGGGCTTATATTTTGATGAGAATCTGAGAATCGATTCACGCAAAGATTTGCGCAACAAAAACAGTGCGAGTCCATGTTTGTTCTTGCTGCACTTCTGCTCGGATTCACGTGAAAAGAATTGAGTCAATTTAACCCTTTAATTAACATAGTGGTAGCAAATTAACCAATGCAAGGCTAACATGACCTGAATTATCTACACTTTGTCAATACAATTGTACAAATATGGCTGTCATTGGAACCGGTTCAATGAGCCGGTTCCAATCACATCCATATTTATAATGTTTCATTGGTAAGTATTGTTCCTTTTTTTTGGAATTATCAAATTCACTTTATGTTTTAAAAATTCAAAAGCTGTGTTGGGTAAAGGGTTAACATGTGTTATCCATATACTACATCTTCTGTATCATTTACTTTATTTTAGAACTGAAGGTACATCAGCATCATCAATTCAGAATCGGGAATGGAACCATTTTGGTATTGTACATCATGCTCTCACCAAGCAGACATATCTGTATGTGAATGGAGTGCAAATGTTGCAGTTGTTGGGAACTCAGAATTTAAACATGGAACCTGGTCTATCTCTGGAAGTCCATGCAGTGAGTTCTGGCAAGTATTATTTACTTTGTGTTTCATATGACTTATACTTACCGTAACACCGGAACAAAAATTTATGCTGCTATTTTTAATGCAGTGCCTCATGCAATGTTTAGCTCACCTGACTGAAAATCAGCATGTGTTATTGCAATCACTTGACGTTCTGGCATCCAGCATCCTCTGTCCATTAGCTTTTGCAAATCTGTTATCTTTTCCAGAACCACTTGCCCAAATTCAATACACTTGACACAAATTATCTTCCAGGGATACCCACTCAAATTTGCTCAAAAGAACTTGCTTAAACTGGTGACTGAAAAACCCCAAAATCTTCTTCTCATAAACCATCAGCCACAATGCTTTGAGATTTGGTATGCATCTTCCTTTGGTGATGAAGATTCAAATTTGGTCAAAGAAAGTATTTTGGGGAGTATTTAGGCTCATGTTGAAGTAAAGATTTATGACACTGCCTCAAATTTATGTTTTCAGAAGCAATTGGCAATTTGAACAAAATTTGGTGTGCAGTATATATTTGGTGACATATGCTAATCGGAGAGATTGGGAGGAATGGGACAAGGGATATCATCAAGCAGTTCGTCTCCGAGTGTTGGGAGGAGAGGAGAAGCGTGGGAATAGGGAGGCAGTTGGGAGTACAGGGGTAACCATGGCCTTCTCATCCGAGAACCGCGACAAATCAGCGGCTGGCCAAAGTGTTATTATTATTATTATACTTGAAAAGCCTGGAAATAAGCAATCTGTCATTTGCAGAATGAGGTCCCCTAAGGATAAATTTGCAGATCAGATGCTATCCCATACAGTGGGCCAATTTATTCTCTGGATACCTCTCTCTCTGTTTTGGCCTGACACCTTGATTCAGATTGAGGTTCACAAAGGGTAAATTCACTCTCTGGGGACCTCATTCTTCAGATAACAGAACAGTCTGCTTATTTCCAGGCCTGGTACTTGACTTGAATAAAAATGTTCAGATTAGGCCACACAAAGTAGATCTTCTGTTTCTCAGCCCATTATTTGTAAAATTGCATGCGGGCGAACAGTTTTTTATTTTATTTTTTATTTCAGTAATTACCTTTTTGCCATCAAAAGTTCATGTTCTTGGTTCAAGTTTTAGGCCTCATAATCTTCAGAATAGCCTGGGTGGTGGTGTATTTCATCCCTTGAGTGCAAGAAGGCTATGCAATGCTAAAGCATTGCAAAGCCTTCTTGCACACAAGGGACTAATTCATAAATTTTTTTTAACTTGGGTAAAATATCAGACATAAACCATTTAATTTTTATTTTTTTTAAGTTTAAATTGTTTATAAAAAGGACCATGCGGGAGTGCCTGAGAAACATATTTTTTATTTTTTTAGGCCTTATACGACTTTACTCCTTCACTTTTGGTCAAACATATGTACAATATCAAAGGAGACCAGATTCAACTTTAGGCTTGTAGGTGTTCTTAATCATAAGTCTGACTCGTATCCAAACGTTGAAAAAAGAAATCCTCAAAAATTGCTTCACAGGGTCTTGGAAAGTCTTTGGAGTAACCATATTCTTAATTGGTTGAGTACTAGAAGCCACTATCAAGGCTCTATCGAAAAGTGCTGGAAGCCACTTTAGTGGCTTTATACTGTATGCATTACCTAGAGGTTTGATCATCAGAAGAAGAAAATTTTTTTATATAAAATTTTTTGGTTGCAATTTATTGGAGAGTGCCACTTGGTGTCAGGAGCATAAAGCGGCTAAGCTACAAAGAACTGCTGCTCCAAAGGCTTCGAGTACGGACTTGCTGTCGCAAATAACACAGCTAGTTGCAGCATCCCAGCAAACTACGGTACATCCTACGACAGTTACCTATGTTCAACTGTCGGATGAAACTGGGTCGGTACATTCCTCTGCACGTTCAGATAGGGATGACCGAGACTCAAATCTGGTCGAGTCGGATGGTGAAAGGGAATTGAGTGAATTAGAATTTTCCCTTTCAGAGCAACACAAGGTAGCGATGAATTTTATTCTGCAATACTTTCCAGATGTTGTTCCTCCAGATCAGAATGATGCGACAAAGAATAAAAAACTGCTAGCGTCATTGGACTCCGATTTTTTCAGCCGAGTTAAGGAAGATACACCAGTTTACCTGGTTCAGTCCAGTAATGTGTCTCGCACTTTTGAACTGATAAATGAAGCTATACTCAATCTATCCTCGGGACTGAGGAGAAGCAGTTTTTTATCTACATGTGCTCTAGATCTGCCTTTTATCAATAATAGAAATAAATTTAAAACGGCAGGTCAGAGTATATCGAGTGTTCCTCTGCATTTGGATGAACAGGCTGAGGACTTAGATTTGTCCTTACCCTCGTCTTTTTCTATTTGCTCGGATACAATGGATACAACTTTATTCTCCAATGGAGCGAATCTAGATGCTTTATCTTACGCAGATCACCTTACTAGAGTGTTAGCACAACGTCTTAGTGGAGAAGAATCAAGGACATTCGTACCTCATTAAGAGTTCTTTCTAGGGCTATAGCTTATTCCGCGTATAACTCTGCCCTATCAGTGGCTAATTTAGAGTTAGTAAGACATGATGCAGCCCTAGCGTTATCATCCCTGGTGGATGTTAAGGTGAAAAACTCTCTTTGAGTTGCTCCGGTATCTGGTGACCTTCTCTTTGATGGCAAGCTTTCGTTGATCTGTGATCAGGTCACTAAGAAAGCTTCTGAAACTCTGCTTTTGAAATCAGTTTCAAGTAAAAGTGGTACGGGAGAGAAGGGTAAAGGAGGAGCTTCAGGACAAAATACGTCAAAAGGAAGCTCCTATAGAGGATACTAGAATGCTCAGGTAGTTACCCTAGAGATCGTCAAAGTAGCGACTCAGGTAGGGGACGTGGGTCTGGCCGAGACTACCGGTCGGATGTCCCTAAGTCGGCGGGCCGAGGCACTGCACAGGGAGGACGTAGTTTCTCTTCCCGTAGGCCTCGCAGGTCCAGGAGGTGATGGTCAGGATCTCTATTGCGGTCCTGTTGGTGGAAGACTGTCAAGGTTTCTGATAAATTGGATTCCAATTACAGAAGACCTCTGGGTCAGAGGGGTTATTTCGGAAGGCCTAAGGCTATCATTCCGAGAGAAACCTCCATTAACACGAAGTCCACATTGGACTCAGCTTCCGACCAACCCTCAAAAAAGAGATTCCCTTCTATCAGAGGTAAAATCTCTTTTGGAAAAAGATGCAATAGAGGTTATAGAAAACCAGGATTCACTGGGTTTTTACAGTCACCTGTCCTTGGTACCGAAGACAGACAGCTCGTTCCGGCCAGTAATAGGTTTGAGCTGGATAAACTAACTGATCGTGGCTCCAAAATTTTATATGGAGACCATTCGATCAGTAAGAGTGAGCATTCGGGTGAACAACTATGCATCAAGCATAGATCTAAAGGATGCATACTTTCATGTCATGGTAAATCCAGCATTCAGAAAGTACCTACCGTTCGCCGTCCTAGTGGTCGTTTATCAGTTCTGAGTGATGTGCTTCGGACTCAATCTAGCACCCTGGGCATTCACTCGAATAATGAACTCGGTAATGGCATATTTCTTATCAACCTACTCACAATTGTTTACTACAGGCTTGCACTACAGTGGAAGTCCCTAACTCGGATAAAATACTCTCTATTTTTGTCTTTCCCAAGCAGTTTGGGAAAGAAAAGTGGTGCAAAAGCACCAAGAAAAAATAAGCCAAAACTGGGTCGAGTGCAATCGGTGCAGACCCAGTACGGGACGCTCCTTCCCAAGTACAACTCCACGACTTCCGTTGCCAGTGCGCATATACCGTCTCTAAAGACTCATTCTTTTTATCATCTGCTTCGTGTCGAGATGTTTCTGCATGCTTATCAGTGTTTATCCAGCTCGATATTTGATGATTCCTGATTCATAGTGCATCAGTGTATCCTTTGTATTCTCAGGAACAGTTTTCTTTATATTCTCTTCAATATTATATATCCATAATGTATTTTAATTGTTCTCTCTCGAGTCGTGCGCGAATTTCGTGTGCCATGCAGTTCGGACTTATTAATATTTTTATACTGTACCAATGACCCAGACATAGCTGGTGCTAACTCTTAAAATATAGGGCCAAACACAAATTTTGCCCCCCAATCCCCAAAATTTGCATCTAAAACTAAAGAAAACATGTCCTGAAAGGCCCTCCACACTTCGCCCCTACTGCGCATGCGCAGTGTCAAGGACGTTCCGAAATTGGCGCCATTTATCATTCTAAGTTTGGCCCTTCATCAGTTAACATCTGACTGATCTTTGTGCTTTTAAATCTCAGTTTAAATGATGCCAGACACATAAATATTAGTGAAATGGTGATTCTAAGGAGGATAGAAAAGGAGGAGAGGAAAAGAATGTGTGACAGAATATTATCAGGGCTGTAACTTAAAATTTTTTAATGAAATTATGTTAAGTTACCTATTTTCAAGGCAGCAGCCATTTTGTTGTCATTCTGATTATTTAGTTACTCTGTTTTTTCAAGTGTTTTTCCTCTCTCCCTGTCCTTTAAGTTCCCCCTTGCTATTCTCCCATGCTTTTGGCATAGTTTATGTAATTATTATTACTAAAATTTCTTGGGAGTTTTAGCTGAATAACAGAATGAATTCTGTTCTTTCCCCATGTTTACGTCTTCACCTACGTGTGGTTAGGCGTTGTGTTCTGCATCTACCATCTGATGTTCTGCAGTTTCTTCCCTGGAAGTCTCTGTTTTGCATCAGATGGTGTATTTTTGGTAACTGATTTCGGGCCTGGGTGCCTGGAGTCTTATTTTAGTGTTTTTACACTCATTGTTTACATTTACAACAGCCCTCTGTGTGAGGGGGGGATTTCTAAATAATAATATCTTTATGTTATTTTAATCATAACTAGATACATTATTATTGTTCGTAAGTGTTGAATAAATTGTTTAAAATATTTTTAAAATTTTTTTCCACACTTAGGCTTGGGATCCATTGGGGCTCAACGTTACTTTTCAGAAACTTGGGCTGTTCTGAAAAAATATTTTTTTCAAAATATTTTGATTTCAATTATTTTTTCTATATTAATGGATCATATTATTATTATGTATTTTGCCAGGGGTTAGTGCGAGTACCAGGACTTGTTTTCTTTTCACATTGAAAGGATATTGATCAATTGTTTTAAGAGGAAGTCTTCCTCTGACCTTATTATCATTCTATATGTGGTCAGTGTACTCGCATTAACTCCTGTTCTGTATCGTATGATTTCGATGACAATATGGGAAGCGTATGTCACGGTATGTTGTTGGGGATTTGGACACTCCGGTCCTTTCCCCGCAGGGTCACTCTACTTTATCAATTTCTATTTCAGACGATCAAGATTAGGGTGATGTATCTGTGATGTCTTCCAACAGTGTGCCTCCGTCGTCACAATTAATGAAGGGCTAGCGGAAAAGTGCTCATGTAATACGCCAATTGCCTAAGAGGACCCTAGTAGGTTCGACGGCCTTTGACGTCCGCTAGCTCGCCCGGTGTAGCGTCCATTCACCGAATGGTTCGGCAGCCGGGTTCGTCCGTTGCGGTCTAGAAGGAATTTTGGGGTGATGCGAGCACTATAAAATTAACTTAATGCACACCCAGTGATGGCGGATCGGAGGGAGAACGGAGGAAGCCTTTTAGTCCGGTTCATAGCTCGTTCCGGTCCATCCGGACGGCAAGCGAGAGAGGCCCCTCTCTCGTTCAACAACATCTGGCCCCAGATGTTGTGGTACAAATGTGTCGCTAGCGGAGCATACGTCCGTCGCTCGGGACGCTCCGTTGTATAGGCAGTCCGCTGAGACTGCTAAGGCTTCCTCTTCTCGTCAGCGCACACGACCGCACCTTGGCTGCGTGACCGCCGATATATTACCAGCTTCGCCGATCAAGGATTCTTCGGCGACCAGGTCACACCATCCGGCAGCCAGGGATTCGAGACCGATGGACTCCGGACGTTCGCATAGGAAGTATGCGGGAGCCATCTGATACGGAGCTGCCCTCGGCGAAGCAGCGATAGACTGCGCCTCCGCAGGTCTCGACGCCGGACATTCTTGTGCACATAGCACAGCTTATCGCAGCATCCCAGCAGCCGACAGAAACGGTGTCGGATCGAGAATTATCCGACAGCGCTGGGTCGGTAGCCGGGGACTCGAGGCCTGCAGACTCCGGACGTTCGCATAGGAAGTGTGCGGGAGTCAACGTACACGGAGCTTCCAGCGGCAATGCATCGTAAGTCCGCTACTGCACAGGCCTCGGGAACGGACGTGCTTTCCTTAATAGCACAGTTTATCGCAGCATCCCAGCATCAACTGAATCTGTCGCATATATTTTATCCGACGATGCTGGGTCGGGACGCTCCGCGGAAGCGGGTACGGACGTCCGAAAGTTTCATCCGGTCCGACGGGATACCGAAAGGGATTCGGAGGATTTCAAGCTTTCCCTTTCGGAACAACATATGCTGCGATGCCGGATAAGAAACCGATAGCGTCGGTGGACTTAGAAATTTTTGGTTCGGTTCAGGGACATCGTCCCTCAGTTCCGACATAGTCCAATAATGTCACACAAACTTTCGAATTATTGAACGACGCTATATATATTATTATTTTATGCTTGCTATCCAAGCATTTCTGGTTTCTTGTTCGAAGAATTATGGAGATGTCTTTCAAAAGTGTGCCTCTGTCGTCATAGTTAATGAAGAGTTAGCGGCAATAAGTGCTCATGGAATATGTCTATCGCTTACAGAGTGACATTCGCTAGCTCACCCGGTGTAGCGTACATTCATCGAATGGTTCGGCTGCCGGGTTCGTCCGTTGCGGTCTAGGAAGGAGATTTGGGTGATGCGAGCACTTTAATTACTTTAGTACTCACCCAGTGACGGCAGATTGAGGACAGATCGGAGGAAGCCAACAACATAGGGGACCGCATGTTGTGGTTCAGATATTTTACATTCGGAGCATATGTCCGTTGCTCGGGACGCTCCGTTATATTGACAGTCCGAGAGACTGTCTTTAATGCTTCCTCATCCTCACAGCAGGGCACACGACCGCACATTGGCTACGTGACCTCGAGTATCCGATCAGTTTCGGCATTCAGTGATTCCACAGCGAATAGGTCGCGCCATCCGGTAGCCAAGGGACACGAGGCCTATACACTCCGTTCGCTCGCATATTGGAAGTATGCACGGGGTAACGATCTCGGAGCTTCCTGCGGCAATGCATCGTAAGACCGCTGCTCCTCAGGCCTCAGTGACGGACGTGCTATCCGAGTTAGCACAGTTGTTTCGCAGCATCCCAGCAATTGACAGTTTCTCGGTCGAATCAGGAATTATCCGACGGCGCTGGGTCGGTGCGGTCCGCGGTTGCATCAAGCTACGGACGACCGAACGCTTTATAGGGTCCGACAGGATGGCGAAAGGGATTCGAAAGATTTCGAGTTTTCCCTTTAGTAGTACCGGAAGATGCGTTTCATATCTTCTGGCATTTCTTCCAGTGATTATTTTTCGGACTTCATTGCTGCGATTTTGGATAAGAGACTTATAGCGTCATTGGACTCGGATTTTTCGATCGGTACAGGGACTTTGTCCCTGACTTACCGACGCAGTCCAATATTGTCATTACAACATGTGTTTTATTTTTCGACGCTATATATTTATATATATATACAAGCCTGCTACTAAGCATGATAGTTTAGTTTCTTGTCCGCGTGGCTCATTTCTGCCATTTTATCTTTTTTACATATAGTTTATTTTGGCAGAGCAGGGCATACCGAGAGTTCATACGCGTCTAGACGGTGTGATTAAAGACTGCATATATATTCTCTTTCGCCGTTTATGTCTTTTCCAATTTCAATGTTGGGAACGACATTATGTATAGTAGACTTAACTTAGACGCTTTATTATACGTAATCCGCCTTACTGAGGCGTTATCATTACGTCTTCAAGAAAAGATTTACGGGATATTATTCTCAATGTAATTTCTTTTGAGGGCAGTAGTTTGTTCACGTATAACTCCGCCCTTCAGTGGCTGATTGGAGTTGGTTAGACGTGATGCAGCCCTAGCTACATCCACGCGTGGATAGTAGGTTAAGAACTCTCTCAGAGTCGCTTCGTTCTCGGAGGAGCTTCTCTTCGACGGCAACTTTCCGGCAATCCATGAATTGCTTGATTTATACATTCTCTTGTCTATCTAGTGTTACAAGAGATTCAGACTGGGGCAAACATTCGGTGGTTGACTCAGAGAGTGCCGCCGCAGTTGCCGGACCCGAGTGTGGCTGTTATGACGGTTGCCAGTCAAACAGATTGGGATATATACTGATCCCTACGGATTCGAAGTGCCAGGGTCTTTGGGTTCCGCAGTCTTTTAGCTATCAGTTTAACTTCCGCGGAATAATGTTTTTTAGGCTTGCTTTATGTCATTGCATGAACATTATTCAGAAACGCATGCCCAAATTCCTGTCCTTTAATTCGACAGTAGTGGCGTATCTCCGGAACCAGGGAGGCACTCTTTCGTTTCCGTTATTCAATTTAATGGAAAGAATCCGTCTGTTGGTTATAGTACACCAAGTTCAGTTTTGGTCCGTCATATTCTGGGTCGTCTGATTGTTTTATCGCACTCCCGTTCTCTTACGGGTCGCTTGTTGCTGTCAGAATGGACTCTCAACAAACAAGTATTCATTCAGATTTGCTATATATGGGAGCGCCCAATGATGTTTTATTTATGACACAGCTTGCTAATAAATTGCAGACGTATGTGTTGGCTTGTCCAGATCTCTGAGCTAATACTGTTAACGCTCTATTGATCTATACGACGGAATGATAGGATACGCGTATCCTCCGGCGCTGTTGTTTTAGCAGGTATTGCTAAGATAAACAACCACAATACATTTCTGTTGATAGCATCTCTATCTTCACAGAGATCATGAGTAATTTACTCTCTTGTCTACTGTGGATCTTAACGTGAAATCTTCCTCTATGTGAGGATCTTTTTTCACTGGGTAAATCGTGTCATCTTTATCACAACCAGCAAGGTCGCAACCTTCATGTATTCCGTTGTGTGGTCCGTATTGCATTGTAAGCACTGTACTGGACGAGCTTTGGACGCGATTTCTTACTATAGGAGATCCTCTTCTTCGCTATTCTATGCGACTAAAGTGGAGGCTCTTCCGTCGTGGTGTAGGGATCATTATGTTAATATGGTTGATCCCTCCATACTACTCATTGCTATTTTTTAGTATACTTGTTTCACAAGATCTACTGCAGCCTGTTGTTATTTAGGTTATAGGTTTATGTTACCTCATACCTATGCACTCTACGATAGTTTACAATTGAGTCTTTTGTCTCTTTATCTAAGTCAGTTAGTAACTTTTTGATAAATAGACTTAGAATCTTTAGATTAAATTCCTATACGGATTTTAACTTCGGTTCTTATTTAGCTAAGTAATCATTTGAGCCTCTGGAAACAGTAGTTTTCAAATTCTGACCTTTTAGACAGTAATTCTGTTGGTTTCTCTTTTACTGTAGAGTCAGTGAGTTTCATGCACTATCGATGGATGATTTTCACTTTCATAGTTTCGGAATCAATACTTCCGTTACTATTTAGGTTGGATTGTTGCATAAGAGTTAGGCTCCTATTATCCGGAACCTGTTATTTTAAGGTCCTTCCGTCTTCGTATGGGCATAGGCCTTTACTCTTTCCGGGTACAGTTTATGTATTTATAAACAGATATCTGTTTATTACAAGGGCGTAAGCTTCTTCTGTCTTTGATGTCTAGTAGAAGGACGTTACGCTCCATTTTATTGTTAATGGATTCTATTAACTAGCGTACTGCTTATGGTATATCATTGGCTTAGCAGTTGTGCTTAAGATTTCGGCTCATGAAGTATGAGTTCTTCTACTTCTTGGGCTTACATTAATAGTGTTGCTATTATAGATTTTTGAAGGCTGCTCATTGCGCTCAGCCATCCATTCATGAATTTTATCTCAGAAATATCGAGTCCATTTCTGGAGGCCTCTATTGTTAGGTCTAGTATCTACTGCTCAGAATGTCATTCACTTAACAGTTGCTACTATAGCTAGGTAGGCTGTCTGTTTCGGCAGTGTCTCCGTTCGGCTGCCCTCTTCGCTCTGGGCTATTTGACCCAGGGCAAGAAAAAGGGGGGGGGGGGGGGAGGGTGTTCCCTTGGGTCACCTGTTTTTACTATGAAAACAAGGGGATACCTCCTCCGGAGTTAGTAATTCTGAGCTGTTATTGGGATGGTTGTTTGTGAGAAGTTTAAGTTTATAAAATTCATTCAAGTCTTAGTTTTTAAAGTATAGCTTTTGAATATTGCATATGTCAACGGACATGATTATGCAATTCTCACACACTTTTAGGAGTATAAGAGTCTCTATTCTCTAGACTTACTTTATTATTGGCTTACTTTAAAAATTATTAGTATAAGGATTATTGGATATTAATAGAGTACATGGATGTATGAAGCTCAATTTTTGGAAGGTGTTGTATCTTTCTAATTTATCATAAATAAGAAAGATACATATAAGGCCTATTACTTCTTTTCCCTACAGGGGATGACTCTATTTTATTTTATTGAGCGTATTCCATTTTGCTCTATGTCCTTGGCCCTCCAGCCTTTTTACTATTCAGCTATGTCTGGGTCATTGGTACAGTATAAAAATGTTAAAAAATTTATAGTAATTTATATATTTTTTATACTTACCAATGACCCAGACGGGGATGGCCCTCCCAGGAGTTGGGAACTCTTGCCTCCCCGCTGAGTACATAGCGCTTACCAGGCACTGGTTATTAGAATGATAAATGGCGCCAATTTCGGAACGTCCTTGACACTGCGCATGCGCAGTAGGGGCGAAGTGTGGAGGGCCTTTCAGGACATGTTTTCTTTAGTTTTAGATGCAAATTTTGGGGATTGGGGGGCAAAATTTGTGTTTGGCCCTATATTTTAAGAGTTAGCACCAGCTATGTCTGGGTCATTGGTAAGTATAAAAAATATATAAATTACTATAAATTTTTTAACTTTCACAATTATTGTTAATGCTTAATTTGCAAAATTTTCTAATTGTGTTTGAGTTAGGTGTCAGCGGGGTACCACTCCTACAGTTTTTCTTCTCTCTTTTGAGAGTAGTCATCCTGTTGTGTGGTTCCCGGTCGACCGTCTGGGGTCTTTGTTTCTGTCACCTTTCTCTCTTCTTTGGGGGTGTTCTTCTGTTTTCTGATTTCACCTTCTTTGCTCCTCTCACCTCTATCATGCCCAGGACAATTCCTTGTGGGCAATGTCTGCTGAAAAGGATGTGGACGATTTACATTCATCTTGTTCCTCCTGTAATGGGTGTTCGGCCGAGCAGCCATGTGGTGTCTGTGGATCCTGGTCATCCACTTTCTGGGCGTCAGTTAACCGTGTCGTTCGTTCTCGTGGCCGTGCCTCCCGCTCCCGCGGGAAAGGAGAACGTGGTCGTTCGGGGGCTTCCGAGCCGACCTTGTCTTGTGAGAGTTATTCCTCCTCTGTGGGGGATGTGCAGTCTTTTCCTGTGGTGGATACTGCGGGAGTCGTTGAGTGTTCTGGTGAAGAGGTGCCTGGTTCTGGGGAATACAATCCCCCTCCAGTCGACATCTGAGGTTGTCACTAGGGTTGTGACTCCTCCTTCGGAGCCGAACAGGTGTGCTCTCTCCACTTTTCCACCAGCCTCAACAACTCCCGACGTATCTACTACTACTGCTGGTCCATCTGCTTCGTCGTCAGTTTCAGCCGGCCTCGGCTTTTCATTGCAGGGGACTGCAGGAATGTCTGGTACTGTAGACGTGGGATATCAGCCTCAGCCTTCCCTGACTTCAACTCGGCGAAGTCGGAAGGGGCTGCCGGCCGAACCCATCTCTGTGGTCTCTACGCCGTCGAGCACCACAGTTGTGTCTTTGGATTCGGATGTTCTTAGTGGAGACACTATGAACTCCGTGGCATTTTCGTCCACTCATTCTGGCCACACGACCAGTTTTGGGGGACCAACGCCTTTTGTGCAGCCTGGACCTTCTGCCCCGCAGAGGTCCGCGGTGACTCTTATGAGTTCTCGCTATATTGATCCTCGGGGTGCCTCGTACCCCTATACACGTCTGCCTTCAGATGTTTCGGCTGCCGCCCGTCGTTCGCTCCCCTGTCGAACCGGCCAGTACGGGCAGTGAGCTTAGGGAGGCCCTCTCCTTACTCACTTAGGTTCTATCAAAGAGCCTTCCTGTTGCTTCCAGCAAGGCAATGAGTGGTTTCCAGGCGCCTCCTATGGCGCCGCCTCCCGGGATTGGAAACAGGCTATTTTCTGATTCCCCTGGTGTCCCGACACCATGGGAGGCGTCAGCTGGTTTGCCCACGTTGAGCTATGTGTCTTCCGACTCTGGGGAGGAGTCCGACATGCTTGATGTCGAGGGCCAGCAGTCTTTGGACTTGGGGGCAGCTGTTGACTTTGTGTTTGGGTTTCTGACTGATCTCAAACCTACTAACCAGCCGACAGTGTCAGCCAGGCCGCGATCATCGGTCGCGTGCCTACAGCTTATGGAGCAGCCTGCTTCTGGGCGCCTTCGACCGTGCCAGTCTGTACAAGTGGTTGAAGCTTTTTCAGCATTGGACTTCAAGCTGAATTCCAAGGCTCTGAAGACTTCGTTCTTCACCAGGGTTGACACCTTTTTGCCTCCTGTGCATTATCGTTCCTACGATTCTGCCAATCCGTCGTTCTGCCAGACTTTGATGGTTCTGGATCAGGACTCCACTTCCCTCGGGCTTTCCAAGCCCAAGTCTGTCGTCATTCCAATGACGACTCTGGAGTCCACGTTGGGCTTATCTAGAGATGCTTGGCATGCTTTCTCTCTCAGATCACGTCGTCTCAGCTTTGGCTGCTTATCTGCCTCCAGATAAGTTTGACGAGGTACAGGCTCCTTTGCGTGTGCTGTCCAAGGCGCTTATGCATCTTACTCACACGCATGCCTGTAACACGGCTAATCTGGAATTAGTTCGAAGGGACGCTGTGCTGGACACAGGACGATCCCTTCCCGAGGAGCAGCGTGCTGCTCTTCGATCTGCTTCTTTGGCAGGTCCGCAACTTTTCCATGGTTCCGTGTCGGCGGTCTGGGATGACGTCCTACGTCATTCCAAAGATCAGCTGCTGTTTCGTCAGCTTGATCAGCCTTCTAGGGGAGGCAAGGGCCGTTCCAATCCTAACAAGTACCCTTCTGCTTCCTCTGTGAAGCAAAAGGCTGGTCCTTCTGCCTCCGCCTCTACTTCTTACTCAAGGGGTAAGGGTAAAGGTCGGCAGAATCGAGGGAAGGCTCAGGATTCTTCATTTAGTAGAGGAGGTGGTTTCTCCTCTCGCGGGCCTTGTCGGGGCTCGAAATGAAGGTCCTCACCTCGACTCGTCCCAGGTTGGAGGAAGGATAGCAGAGTTCGCAGACCATTGGGCCACCATCACATCCGATCCGTGGGTGTTAGATGTTGTTCAGTCCGGGCTGCGAATAGCCTTCCGACGGCACCCCACTCTGTCAAGGGTGCCTCTTCCAACCACAGTTCCATCAGACGTTTTACGTCGGGGAACTTTTGTCCATGGAGATTGGCAATCTCCTGGCAAAGGGGACGATCGAGGTCGTCAAGAACATTCAGTCAGTGGGTTTCTATTCCTGCCTGTTCTTGGTGCCGAAGAAGGACGGCCGACTCCGACCGGTTATCGATCTGAGTATCCTGAACCAGTCTATCATTGCTCCCAAGTTCAGCATGGAGACTTTCAGGTTGGTCCGCCAATCAATTCACCAGGGAGATTTCGCTGCCAGCATCGACCTGCGAGACGCTTACTTCCACATTCCGATGCATCGGGCATCACGGAAGTATCTCAGGTTCGCTTTTCTGGGGCGTGTTTACCAGTTCAAGGCCATGCCTTTCGGCCTCAACCTGGCTCCTTGGGCCTTCACCAGACTGATGTCGCATGTGATAGCGTTCCATCGCACACAGTCCAGGGTGACTTCTTCGGCATATCTGGACGATATCCTGCAGAGGCATTCCAATGCTGCCTTACTGGAGTCGGATGTCGCCACTCTGTTGAGCTTGCTCACGTCGCTAGGATTCAGAGTCAACGAGGAGAAGTCGGACCTGGTCCCTTCTCAGTCGTTTTGTCATCTGGGGATGGCTTTCCAAACCCAATTCAATTTGGTAGCAGTTCCCCAGGCCAAGGCTGTGATTCTCTCAGCTTTTGCTCTGACTCTGTTCCAGTCCACGTCCACGACCGCTCGGAGTTTTCTCCGGCTGATCGGTCTCTGCGGTACGGTGACGGATCTCATTCCTCTAGGTCGGCTGCATGTCAGACCTCTCCAACACTTTCTGCTCAGTCGTTGGAGGCCGAATGTAGATTCTCTGGATCAGGTGCTTCCGTTTCCGGAATCTCTGTATCCTCACCTTCTTCCCTGGACAGATGTTCAGTGGATTACGCTGGGTGTTCCATTGGACTTACCCACGTCCGATTGCATTCTGGCGGCAGATGCCAGCGATCTCGGATGGGGTGCGACGTTGGATCCTCTCGGGCTTTCCCTACACGAGATGTGGGACCAGGATCAAGCAGCTCTACACATCAACCAGAAGGAGCTTCTTGCTCTTCTTCTGAGTTTCAGGCAGTGGATCCCTCACCTGTCGAATCGACAGGTCCTTCTGTTGTCCGACAATTCGACAGTGGTTGCTTACATTCGGAACCAGGGCGGCACGCACTCGGTTCCGATGTACGAATTAGCTCGGGATCTTCTACTACTCGCTCAGGATGTTCACGCTGGAGTGGTTGTTCATCACATTCCCGGTCGTCTGAACGTCCTAGCCGACTCCCTGTCTCGACAGGGCAGGGTTATTTCCACCGAGTGGATGCTCCACAGGGCAGTGTTCCAGTCGCTTTGCGATCTCTGGGGACGTCCCCACATCGACCTCTTTGCGACTCGTTGGAACCATCAGGTGGACACTTTCGTGTCCCCGTGTCCAGATCCTCTGGCTTTTGCCGTGGACGCTCTGTCACGCGATTGGAATGGTCTAGTCGGCTACGCCTTCCCGCTGGTTCCGATTCTCCCTCAGGTTCTAGCCAAAATTCGAACCTGCAGTTGTCGAATCATTCTGATCGCTCCCCTGTCGCCTCAGCGGGTGTGGATCAATCAGCTCCGCTCGCTGATGGCGGCAGTTCCGGCACATCTCCTGCTACGTCGTGACCTTCTTTGTGCCTTCACGCATATCTTTTGTCAGGTTTTTCGAGACGAGCAGTGGAGTGCATTTCTTCTTCAAGGAGGCACTCCACTGGTTTAGCTTATGCATCTAAACGGAAAGCCTTCTGTCAATGGTGTGCTGATCACTCTGTTGATTATGCAAATCCTTCGATTTCACAGATTGCGGAGTTTCTGGTATATCTGTTTGATTCTCGTGGTCTCCAGCCTGTTACCATCAAGGGTTACAGGTCCATGCTTTCAGAGACTTTTTCTTATGTGGGGAAGCTTCGTATCGGCACTAATCCTTACCTCTCCAAGCTTGTTCGGCACTTTTCTTTGAAAAGGCCTCAGACTTTGCAGCTTACTCCACGATGGAATCTTTCGTGGGTGCTGCTTTGCTTGGGGGGGGGGGGGGGGGGCGTTCGAACCTTTATCCCAGGTGGATATGCATTTTCTCACATATAAGACAGCTTTTCTGATGGCATTTGCTTCGGCCAGACGGGTTAGTGAGCTTCACGCCCTCTCGGTTGACCCGGCCTTTTTTAGGAGCTCTCCCAACAGTGTTACTTTTACCACTGATTGCTCTTTTTTGGCCAAGAATCAGTTACCAGATACTACTTGATATCTGTATCAGGGCTCTTCCTTCTGTTGAGGGTAATCGCCCTTTGCTTTGTCCGGTCCGTGCTATTCGCATTTATCTCGATCGAACACGTTTCATACGGAAAGGCAGGAAACGTTTTTTTCTGTCTCTTATTCCGGGTCGACAGAAGATCTCTCCACAATCCATCTCTCGATGGATTTGTCTTGATATTCGTATGGCTTACGGTCATTTAGCAGCTGGTGATTGTATTACCAATCGTATTTCTGCCCACGAGGTGCGAGCACTATCCACCTCTTGGGCTTATTCTAACTCCGTCAAGTTGTCGGATGTTATGCAGGCAGCCTACTGGAGAAATGCCTCTACCTTCTCCACCTTTTATCTGCGCCAGTTGCAGGAGCAGTCGGAGGACCTTTTTGCTCTGGTTCCTCTTTCTTCTGCTCAGGCTGTTGTCTGCCATAGCCATTAGGCTTCTTGAAGGTCAGTTTCAGCCTTGTGCTGTTACTGCCCTTTTTCTGTCTGTGTGTCACACAGGCCCATATGTCTTCTTTCATTGTCCTTTACCAATGATTGCGACGTTATGGTTGATAAGCCTCGGGACCTCTTCCTTCTGCTTCACGGTTCCAGTGCACTGGGGTTATGTGTGGGTTGGTTATGCGATTCCCTCCAGCCTATTGTCTATTCAGCCTGTAGTAAACAATTGTGAGTAGGTTGATAAGAAATCTAAATTTTATAGTAAATTTCCTTTCTTATTATACCTACCACAATTGTTTACATGGAGGCCCTCCCGTCTTCTTTACAGGTAAAGAATCTTTCCTCCCCGCTGATCACATAACTCCAATGTTTACAGATTCAAAAAGAATGAGTCTTTAGAGACGGTATATGCGCACTGGCAACGGAAGTCGTGGAGTTGTACTTGGGAGAGAGCGTCCCGTACTGGGTCTGCGCCGGTTGCACTCGACCCAGTTTTGGCTTATTTTTTCTTGGTGCTTTTGCACCACTTTTCTTTCCCAAATTGCTTGGGAAAGACAAAAATAGAGATTATTTTATCCGAGTTAGGGACTTCCACTGTAGTGCAAGCCTGTAGTAAACAATTTTGGTAGGTATAATAAGAAAGGAAATTTACTATAAAATTTAGATTTCCGGACTCATTCGTCTGCGGTAACGTCGGCCTGTTTGAACGACATTCTTCAGAGATACGGCAACAAAATGGTTCTTCAGAACGATGTTCAGAGTCTGCTACGATTGTTCCGACGTCTTGGTTTCATTGTAAATGAAAAGAAGTTGGATCTAGCTCCGTCCAAGTAGTTCATACACTTGGGAATGAGCTTTGAGACTCCCAACAATCTGGTTTGTCTTCCGTTACCCAGAGCGAAATTAGTCAGAGTTGTTATGCTCGCTTTTGTCTACACTAAGACGCATTAACAGCGAGGGAATTTATTCAACTGATGGGGATGTGCGGAGTGGCTGTGGATCTCATTCCGATGGGTCGCTTCTGCACGCGTCCAGATATTCTGTACTCAGAACTGGAGTGTGAAGATGCATTCGCTTGAGACCAGTATTGTTTTAACGGATCAAGTAAAACAAAAAGTTCAGATTTGGGCAGACATTCAGTGGTTAACTCAGGAAGTTTCGCTGCAGCTGCCAGACCCGTTTTTTACAATTATGACAGATGCAAGTCAAACAGGTTGAGACGCGACCCTGAGCCCAACAGACTCAAAGTGTCAGGGTCTTTGGGACCCTGTGAACCTGGACAAACATATAAACATCAAAGAAATGATGTCAATATGGCTAGCTCTACGTCATTGGATGAACATAATATAGAATTCACATGTTCAAATACTGTCGGACAACTCGACAGTAGTAGCATATATTCGGAACCAAGGAGGCACACATTCGATTCCGTTATACGAACTAACGGAGAGAATTCTTCTGTATGTCTTGGAACATCACGTTCATCTATCGGTCCATCATATACCGGGTTGTCTGAACGTTGTAGCAGACTCGCTCTCTCGGGAAGGTCGCATGTTGTATTTAGGCAGATTTGCTACCAATGGGATCGACCAATGATAGACTTATTCGCGACTCATCTCAACAATCAGTTGCAGACATATGTGTCGACATGCCCAGATCCTCGAGCGTACGCAGTAGATGCACTCTCAATTTCTTGGGACGGAATGATAGGATATGCATGTCCTCCAACTCCGTTGATTCAACAGATCTTGTTAAAGATCAAGCAATCGCAGTGCAAGATACTGCTGGTAGCATCTCTGTCGTCTCAGAAACCATGGATAAATCTACTCAGGTGTCTGTTATGGGACCGTTCCCCGGAAGCTTCCTCCAAGGGAGGACCTTCTTTATCAAGGGAAGTCACGCACACTACATCACAACCCGCAAGGTCTCAACCTTCACATATTTCCGTTGTGCGGTCGTTCTTGCACGAGAGGTGCTTTACAGGACAAGCAGTGGACGCAATTTCTAACTGTAGGAGGGACTCCTCTTCGCTAAACTATGCAACAAAGTGGAAGGGTTTCTTTCGCTGGTGTAAGGATCAGTCGATAGACGTATATGATCCATCCATTCCAGACATTGCAAACTTTCTGGTCTACTTGTTTGACATTCTCAAACTGCAGCCAGTCACTATTAAAGGTTATAGGTCTAAGCTATCAGACACTTATGCTCATCATGATAGATTAGAAATTGGATCTAATGTTTCTTTATCCAATTTAGTTAAAAACCTTTCGATCAGTAGGCCAAGAACCCTTAGGTTAATTCCTAAGTGGAATTTAGCTTGGGTACTGTTGAAGCTTAAAGAAGCTCCATTTGAACTGTTGGAGGCTGTAGAGTTCAAATTCTTGACATGTAAAACAGCTTTTCTCTTAGCCTTTGCTTCCGCAAGAAGAGTTAGTGAACTTCATGCTTTATCTATAGATGATTCTCATTATCGTAGTGTTGGTAATACTATTACTTTAACTACTAATGTGGGATTTTTGGCTCTTCTGTCATCAGATAGCCGTAGACCTTTGCTGTTTATAATGCACATTTATAAACGCAGATCAGAGTTTATCAGAAAAGGAAGAAAACACTTCTTTTTATCATTAATTCCCAATAGAAGGGACATTTCTGTTCATTCTATTGCTAGATGGATTCAGTTAGCAATTCACACTGCTTATGAAAGTTTACCTTCTAATCTGCAGTCGGTGCTTAAGATTTCAGCGCATGAAGTTAGAGCGCTGTCCACATCTTGGGCTTATTCTAATAGTATTGCAATTACTGATCTCATGAAGGCTGCTTACTGGACAGAGCCTTCTACCTTTACAAAGTTTTATCTTAGAAATATAGAGTCTATTTCAGGCGACCTTAGACGTTTAGGTCCGTTATCTGTTGCTCAGAATGTCGTCCACTAAACGATTACAGCTATAGTTATGTAGGTTTTCTGTTCCTGCAGTGACTCTGTCCTGCTGCCCTCTTCGTTCCGTGGTGATTTGACCCAGAACAAAGGGAAGGGGGGGGGGGGGTTCCCTTATATCACCAGCTTTATAGTGAAAGCAAGGGAATTCCTCCTCTGATGTCAGTAATTCCGAGTCGGTACTGGAATGGTTTTAAAGTGTAAAGCTAATACATATCTCATTTATGTAATATTTTTAAAGTGTAGCTCGGTGTGAAGCATTTGTATATGTCACGTGTCATACAAGCGCTAATATACAATCCTCAGACACTTTTAAATGAGTATAAAGAGTCTCTTTCTCTGGACTATCTTTATTTATTGGCTTCCTTTATTAAAATTAGTAAAATTAGTATAATGGATTATACTGGATGTTAATAGAGAATTATAGATGATATACTGCTCAATTATTTATCTAGTTGGTATTGTGTCTTTCTTATTTCTAATAAATAAGAAAGACATATGTAAATCCTTTCTCTCCTTTTCTCCTTGAGGGGATATTTCTGTATATATAATTGAGCTTATTGGATTTTCCTTTATGTCCTTATCCCTCCAGCCTTTTTACTATTCAGCTTAGTCTGGGCCATTGGTTTGCAGTATAAAAATATGAAAAAATTTAAAGTAATTTATATATTTTTTATACTTACCAATGGCCCAGACGGGGATGGCCCTCCCATGAGTTGGGAACTCATACCTCCCTGCTGATTATATACATTTAGCAGGCACTGGTTGTAAGAATGAGGCTTGGCACCAATTTCGGTACTTTCTTGACACTGTGCATGCACAGTAGACAAAAGTATGGAGGACCATATAGGACATCAGTTTTTTGGTTTTGGATGCAAATTTTGGGGATTTGGGGGGCAAAATTTGTGTTTGGCCCTGAATATTTAAGAGTTAGCACCAGCTAAGTCTGGGCCATTGGTAAGTATAAAAAATATACAAATTACTTTAAATTTTTTCATTTTCTGGTCCACACGATGAATTTTTTCTGTAGCTTCCTAAATGACCTTATGCTTCGGTGCATGACGTCGCCTTGAATTTTGATCAGCAGCTTTGTGTTATTGTCTTGAAACTGTTTGCGCTCAAATTCGGCTGTGTATTGCTTAGTAAAATGTCACATGGCATATAATAGAAAGAAAATTTATGTTGTTTTAGTGAGTATCGGGAATTATCTAATTTGTGTGTACCTGAAAGTATTATTTTTCTTGTCCACACTCATGAGATAATTCCTACTATTCACTTAAACACCATAGACATCCTCTGTTTATTTAACCACTTCAACTTTGGCATATTTATATCAGTTTGCATACCTTCAAAAGCTATTTAGATATTCAGAACACAGTACACATGGGATTGCTTTGTGAGGTTATTAATTACCAGTAATAAATGAATTTTTAGCTCAACTTTGGCGAAGCCAAATTTGACCTTTTGTCATGGCCTGTCGTCCGTCTGTCCATACGTCAACAATTGGATACGGCTCGGGCTAGAGGCCGTATTTATGAACCGATCTTTACGAAACTTCTTGGGTACCTTTGTTATGACTGTGGGACAAGAACGAGTGTTTTTGGGTGCGGTCCGAAATTCAAGATGGCTGCCAGCCACCATTTTGTACCGACGATGCAGAAATCTTTTTTGTACAGAACTTCCATATGAAAGCTCTGATTTGAATAATTTTTTTATGAATGTTTAGTACTATGAGATACATTACATATCATACGGGTCTTTTTCTCGTGCTTAAATTATGCAAATTAGATGAATTTTGATTTATTTAGTTCTACTTATACACTGTAAGTGCACATGTCAATACGGCGTGGGCTAGAGGCTGTATTTATCAACCGATCTTCACAAAATGGGTACTTTTGTTATCACCTTGAGACGAGAATGAGTGTTTCTGAGTGCAGTCCAAAATTCAAGATGGCTGCCAGTGGCCATTTTGTACCGAAATTAGGTCCAATCAGTTTTTTGTCACAACTTCTATACAGCTCAGATTTATGAACTGATCTTCACGATACTTCTTGGGTACCTTTGTTTTCACCTTGGGACAGGAATGAGTGTGTTTGGGGTGCCTTTGTTATCACTGTGCTATGAGAACAAATATTTTGGGGTTCAGTCAGACCCACTCTGAGACTCATAGATTTCTTTTCTAGTTAAGCATCTGATTGTCACCCACCTTTACAATACTTTACCTATACATTTGTTACAGGCTACGGCCAGTATTTATGTACAGACCGTTACAATACTTTATATGTACCTTTGTTATCGGTCATTACCTAGATGTTTGTCATTGCTGTGTCACATACTATACAAGTACATGTCTTGACAAGTTGAGCTACAGTGTCATTGACACTTTCATTTATTCTATTCTTCAGATATTATCTTGAAGGGTGTCCTACTGATGTTGGCTCCAATGTCAGCAACAGAGGTGTTAACAATGTCAAAGAGATGCAATCCTCAGATTACAGACTACTACCTGTCAACAAATTCATTTCTATCCAACAATCATTCTAAGATTAGTGTGATAATTCCAAGCCAATGTGATGGTAAGTTTTTGTGGTATATTTATATTGTTTAGTATCTGATGAACTGGAAGCATGTAACTGAGTTGTTAGACTTGAGTAATGCTATGTAATGAAAAGCAGGTCTTAAAATTTGAAGAATGACAATAAGTGATTGACTGGTTACTTGGCCTGTTGCTGGTTAACTGATCATTCAGTATGTAAAAATTTCCTGCTGACCATTTTTTCCTCAAAAGAAAATAGCTGTACTCAAGTTTAAATGCATGTGAAGTTGTGTCAGTTTTAGTCCCTTTGACAATTCAGCCCCAAGTGAATAATGTTTGAAACAAAATGCTGTTGTAACTTTCGAAGATTTTTGTTTTAACATTGGTAAAAATACTGTTGTGACATTCAAAGGTTTGGGTTTTAACATTGTTATAACTGGTGAAAAGTTGTGCCCCAAATATGATCTAAATTATCTTAGTAAATTCTCAAAATATTCCAAAGCTGTTGAATAAAACTGCCAACAATGTAGGCAGTAATACCAACACCACTTCCATTGTATTGGATAACACTGCAGACAAAAGGCACAATCCAGGAACTCTTTTGCTTTATTTATCTACCATTGAAATGCAAGATCATATTTTACACCCAGAATTGGACATGACACTCCTCAGAAGACACCACAATATGGTATGTCTCGATTTTGTGCATTAACCCTTTCAAACAGGAGACCGCCTTTCCAGTCCAAGATCGTGATATAATCTGACTTCATTAAGGAGATAGTTGCTCATTGAATTTGTTTGGTGGACCAATCAAAATTTTCACTGTGCAGCCCCAAGGCTGCACAATGAAAATATTGATGGGTCTTCCCCCAAGTAATGAATATTGCCTCTTCCAGTTGATGACACTATTCTGGTGTGGAAGATACCACCAGGGTTCAAAGAGTTAAGGTTACTCAATAACTGACAGAATGATGCATTTATTTGGAGCGGATAACTGAAAATATTTCAATTTATAAAAAGTTTATAAAAAGTTGGTAAGCCAAGCTCAAACTTGGCTAATGGTGCCGGTAACCTGTTCTTGTGAATATCAGTTCACGTAACTGGTATCCCAGCAAACATTCCCACCAAATTTCTTCTCTGGAGAAATCATTATAAAGTAACATAATTATTTATTCTTTTACTTTTCCTGTATGGCAGTTTTTTTTATTAAGCTGAAAATGTGTGCTGTTATGTGATACACTGTTGAATGGTGTGAGAGTCCATTTCACATAACAGCATTCCAACAGCAGGACCAAAAAGATACCAAATTATTTTATTTTTTTTCCTCAAGAATAAACCATAGTGCTTAAGACCTGTTGTACATTTAAGATTAGATTTGGTTTTGAATCTTTTCGCTGATTCAGGTTAATTCTAAAACCATCTTGATTATTCGAAAAAAATCAAATCCCGGAGAGTTTATGATTAAATACACTTCTTCATTGTAAATTCTTTATTGTAAAGTTTCTGAAGATGACAACTTATTCTGTAGTTTTCTGAGGAATGAGATTGACTGTATGCAGCTTAGCCAAATAACACAAATTTAGACAGAAAATTCATAAAAATGTTATATATATGTTATAGCAATTAACTGGGAGAATGCTAAATTATTTTTCAAAGGCAATTTGTAACGCAAATATTTTTTTTTCAAGGTTACCATGTTGCAAGCAAAAGGAGTCACAGTTAAGTAAAATTGTGTTCATAAACAATTGTTTTGTTACAATTTATTGGAAAGTGCCTCTTGGCACTCTCCAATAAATTGTTATAAAACAATTTTGTTAGAAAAAATTGTTTCAACTGCTGCAAAATGCAGTAATGAATACCGCGTAATGCCACTAAAGTGGCTTTCAGCACTTTTTTGGTTTAGCCACGATAATGGCTTCTAGCACTCAACCAGTTAACAGCAGAGATTGCATTACATCTAGTTTTCACTCATGTCACACCTTAAGTGGAACAAAGTGGCATCTGCAATACTAATTGCAGTTAGTAGCTTTTTCCACTCGAGAAGGATATATGTTTTTTTTCTTCATACGATATCTGGTCAGTTCTCATTTGAATTTGGTCCCTTTACTAAGATGACTGCGGGTGAGTTGTCGGCACTAGGACGATATATGTTCTTTTCTTCGTGCACCTTGGTGATACCTGGTCAATTCTCATTTGAATTTTGTCCCATTGCCAAAATAACTGCGGGGTAAGTTGTTAGCACTAGAAGGTTAAGAACAGAAAATGTCAAAATTTGTTTTGATATATATATAGTGATAGCAGGGGTCAGCCTGGCATCTGATTTTATGGAGAAGTGACTTCTCCCTCCACATACTTTAGGGAGAAGTCAGGGGACAGGAGGGAGAAGTCAGTGGACATGAGTGAGAAGTCAGAAAAAAACATAAAACGTATATGACATCGTGACAAAATAAATGTACATAGGGGACACAATTGTGGAGAGAAAAATAAATAAATGTTATACAAACATACATACACACACTAAACTAAGTCATGTAGGTTAAAATCCTCCCCATCCCCAACAAAAAATTGTGTCGTTATGGTTTCTGAATACCCTAACTCTTTCCCTAACAGTGATGACTAGGGTTACCATGCAGTTGATTTTGTATTTGCCTCAGTGCAGTGGAATTGAAATTTATCATTACCCATGGTGAGAGTGTTCTCTGTTATAGAAGGTATATTCTTTCAAAAAACAAATATTGAAAGTATTTAAAATAAATTTCAAGTTCACATAAGAAGCTGGGTCATTCATGGTTTCTGAATGTCCTAATTCAATTGAAAAGCGTAGTTAAAACTTGTTTTCGATATCCTTCATAAATTAAGCGTCATTAACAATTTGAATTAATTTATTTCTAAGGTAAATGACAAAATATTTCAGTTGTCTCCCTTACCTGCTGCGCTGTGTGATGATGCACTGTTCAGAAAAAATGACAATTTCTGCCAACCATCTTACATTGACACGTGCGATTGGTGCTATAAGAGGCCTGCCATTTTTATCCATCCTAATATGTGTGGTTTCTATCGTAGCCTTATTGCATTTAACCCCCGTCCAACACAAGTTTTCAAAGAAAACTTTTTCAGTGGTACAGAGCGTAACCGTAAGTTAATTTTTATGGATGAACTGTCTCCTACACATTTTGGGGGTTTTGAAATGGTGGTTAACTTTAATAAATTCCAATTAACACGACGTGTGTGATGTGTGATTCAATGTTTTTGCTGGCACTTTTGTTTTTAAATAGCATTTTGTGCTGGTTGCTATCACTTGGGGCGTATTATTCGAACGACTTCGCCATTACAACTCTTTTCAGAAATATAAAATTGGGCTAGTTTAGGCTATTTTCAGAGCCGTATGATGGATTTTAACAGCAGTCGTGTTTACTTTTTTTGTGAATGCGGAAGCGTTTTTTTTTTAAATAAAACATAAGAAAATACAGTAAACTGCCATGTCTCCCAAGGAAGTTTGGGAGGGCGACTTGAATTTCGCCCCCAATGTTAGCCAAGGCGACTTGAGGAATGACAAGGTGACTTCTTCGCCCCAGTATCCCACTCGGCTGACCCCTGAGTGATAGCTTTGAGTAATTTGAACGTCAATGCATCAGAACACTGTCCTATACAGTTCTAATATTAAAGAATATATGTTGCACATCAGATTCATGCACTGAGCCATGCTGAGATTTCTGCACAGAATATCTTTGGTTGTCATATGAATTAAGAACCTTTCAGAAACTAGTGATAGGTGCATTTAATTGCACTTGCGGTTTTATTAGTACTAAATAGTCTAACCAGTATGCATATTGATATTGATTTCAGATGAGAGATTGCACTAGTAAGACAGCCAGTGCATTGAAACTACTGGACAGTGGACTTGATTTGAGATTTGCGTGCTTCTATTCAAGCAAAAAAACATGCTTTGCCAGGCCCTGATAGTGTTATATTACTGTTGGCTAAACCTAAATTTATATGAACAGCACATAACTGTTAGGATGTGTTTAGTACTGCAAAGGCTTGGTCATTCAGGTTTTAAACATTCCATTACTGATTAAACTCCTGTTACTTGGGAACAGAGAATACATATATGCCAGGATGCTGAACTGCGATACTATAATTAGGAACTAGATGGAAATATTTTGTATCAGTGCATTCAGACAAGAAAAAATCAGAAACATTCTTTTGCAAACTTTGCATAAAATACTCAGGCCTGACAGAATGTAACTTTTGCAAATTGCACATAAATTATTGCGATGAAGTGATGCTAATTTTGTCTTAGGATTGGAGCTTATGTTCAACCGAGATGCAAAGCATCAAGGTTGAATATATGCTTTGAGCTGTACACCTCAGTCCATCTTACCATTAATTCATCACAATAATGTATATATTCCTATAAGACCCTACCTGTAGCCGAAAACCCACATTGTGAAATGAACAAGACAACTTTTACTGATCATAAGTTTAGTAAATAAACCTTTCATGTACCTCATAATGTACAAATAATCAATAAATCAGATAAAGGTTGAGGTAACTCCATCTCAGTTCAAATCGTAAACTGATTTGTAATTGAAACAACACTCCATTCTAGAGCATCATCTGCTGCACGTGTGAAAAATCTAGAAAAATGAAGAGGTTTGCAAATCACTTAGTTGATGGAATAATTGCAAAATGGACAACCTCAAATATTCTGCGTGGTGATGTAAGATGGTAACATATGCTATTGGAGACCTAAACATAGAAAAAACTAAGCAAGCTCTCGTCCAATCAAAGGGTGAGGATTATAGTCTTATTGGAACATAAAACATTTTGGACCGATTATCATTCCCTGGTATTGTATGCTAGATTTGCAAAAGTTCCATGCAATGTTTTTCCCTTTGTGGTAATGCAGTACAGTGGAACCTATTTAATTGGATATCTCTTAACTGAATAACCGTGTTAATTGAATATAATTTCCCAACACAAAACCATTTACCATACCTTCAGTACAAATTTAACCTGTTACTTGAATATAGGTTATAGAGTAAACTCCTGTTAATTGAATAAAAAATCTGGTAACCTGTCGAGAACTTATTCTGACACGCTCCAGTTTTACTTTGTTTATTGACCTATTTGGCCTCCGTACATCCAATACAGGCATTTAATCTATTATATCTTGTTTGACAGAGCTCTATGAGCTCTGTCAAACAAGATATAATAGAATAAATGCTAAGTTTATCTCTAGTGTATGGGAAAGTGACACAATCCCTGTTAATTGAATACTCCTGTTAATTGAATAATTTTCATTGACAAAGTGGTTATTCAATTAACAGGGTTCCACTGTAATACAAACAATTTCTGTCATGAGTAATTGGTTAACCAGTAGCAAAACTTGTAGCCAAAAAAAAGAATATAACTTTTCTGATAAAGGTTAATCCTTTACCTAATGCTCAGAATTTCAAAATTTATTTTCAATATTTTTTTCAATTTTAAAAAAAAAATTTCAGCAAAAACATATCATGTGACTGTCACATTGGAACGAGCTCATTCCAATGTAGGGGAACATGTGGTTTTGTTGACATTTTTTAAAAATTATGGCCATGTGAGATAGATATCTATCTCACATGACCCATGTGACCAGCTTATTAACATATTCAATGAGCCCACAGATCACTTAATCATCACATGATAAACATTTGAACAAACATAAATATGGAAAGCAAACAATGTCAAATGACTGTGCAGAATTTCCATCGATCGATTGATGCACAAACCCGACTGATGTAATCGGAATGTGTCAGTGTTCATTTTGCTACAAATCTTTAACCCCTGTCTTGCCGGTGTTGTATATACAGAACTTTTGTGTGCATTTTCCATTAACCAAATCAGTTTTTTTTTTCAGAACAAAAATTGATATACCTGCACATGCCCCTGGATTACTTTTGATGATGTCAGAGTGTTTTGGTGGGTGGAGAAAACTGATCCTGATGGGCTGGGTGTGAGATGGGGAAATCTCACCCTTGGGACAAGATATTTGGCCAAATATCTTGCCCATGGGTGAAATTTCCCATCTCACACCCACCCCCATCAGGGATAATAATAATCTCGCTCCATTATAGTTTCTGTCCATACAGCAGGTCAGAGCAATGAGAGCATTGGTAACCTTGAGCTGGTTAGATGTGACAGTGCCTTACTGTCAGCATCTAACCCCAACAAAGCTCTTTAAACTTCTCTTAGAGCGGCTCCACTGACAAGGTCTTTTGTACATGAAGAAGTTACCAAACAAGCCACAAGTAGTCTTGCTCTTTGTCAGATTGCTCCAAATTTCTCTAGGTCCAAAAAACCAAGGTATTCTGGTTCTAAGAAAATCTATTAGCTCATTGCTCTCCAAATCATCAGCTTCTTGTAACCAGTCTCCTGTTTGCTCTAGTCAGTCAAACAGGTGTGGTAATTAGGAAAATTTGTCTCTGCTAAAATTTTGCCTAGGCCAAACCAGTGGCCTCAGCTAAAAGCATCATCCTCAGTGCGTTCCATTGCACAGATAATTTTTAAAGCAACCCAAAAATCATGTGACAGTATACAGTACACATTCGTATTTACAACACCGGTCCAAAGCATGCTGTCTGCTTTCGTTGAGTTGAATGTCCTGTCAAACTTGCAAATTGTTTCAAGCTTACGTTTCGATGCAGTATATATAGCAGTCGTGACACAAATAGAGATTTGTTCTATTACCAAGAATGAGTTCCAAATGATAAAAACGTCTGACCACATTGATAATTGCACAGGTTCAGTACACTCGGGATCAAAACTATTCGGCAATTTTGAAAGTTGGTCTCAGCTTTCGTTTAGCCGACTATAATTTTTTGCATCGGCGTTAGCCTCGGCTGAGCCAAAAGCTGATGCTAATTAACACCCCTTCATTCACAGTCCTACAGAGGCAAGTCAGCTGGGGCAAACAAAGTTTCTCCTACTGCAAGCCACAAAGAGGTTCAAGATGAGACATTCAACCTCTATTGACTCTGGTCGGTGGAAGACTTTCCCACTGTGTGGAAACTGGAAGCAAATTACAAAAGATCATAGGTTCTACAAGTTATTCAAGCGGTATTAATTCTTTCTTTCAGATAAAAACCTCCTTTGTCAAGAATTCCCATATATACAAATCTTTCTGCTGACCTGACCAAAAGAAACTGTCTTCTTGAAGCAGTTAACTTGATGAAGGCAATAGAGGTTGTAGAGAACATTTTGTTTTTAATCTATAATCTTCCTGGTGCCAAAGCCAGATGGTTTCTTTCAACTGGTCATTGATCTAAGTTGGATCAGCAAGCTCTTTCTCACTTCGAAGTCGGTAAGGAACAGCATCAGAGCGAATGACTTTGCAGTAAGCAACGACCACAAAGATGCATACTTTCATGTAATGATTCATCCTTCATTCCAGAAGTACTTGAGGTTTGACATAAACAGAAACGTTTATCAATTCCGTGTGATGTGTTTTAGATTAAACCTTGTTCCATAGCATTCACTTAGATAATGACCGCCATCATGTCTCACTTCTGAGCTCATTTGACGAGTCTGATGACATTGGCTTATCTGGACAATATGCTCCAAAGGCACTTCCACATGGAAACTCTTTGTCAGGGTGTTCAGAAGCTTTCAACTCTCTTGCACTCACTGGTGTTTCTCATCAAGATCAGAAGTCGGATCTAACACCTTCTTCCACCTTTCGGTATCTGTGAATGGAATTTCATGCTCATCTAAATATTGTCTGTCTTCTCCTTGCTAGAGCTCATTTCATAAGAACATTCTCCCCTTATTTTATTCAACGGAGACAGTGACTGTGAGGGAGATCATGGGACTTTGAGTCTGTGCAGAGCAGCTGCAGACTTTATCCTCTTGGACGTCTCTTCACCCAGCCTCTCCAGTTTTACTTTCTAGAAAACTGGAAAGCTGCAGTAAACAATCTGGATCACTTAATTTGCCTTTCTCCTGCTATCAAGGAGAAAATCCAGATACGGACAAAAGTGGAGCGGATGATGCAGGGGATACTGTTGGTTACCCCTCCATCATTCACATTAATATCAGATGCAAACAATCAAGGATGGGATACTACCTTGATTCTGGAGAATCTAAATTGCCATGATCGATGGAATCACAAAAGTCCCTTCTAAACATCAATCAGAAGGAGATGTTGGCTATTCTCCCAAATCTTTTTCACTGGAAAAATCACCTTGTAAACTCTCAGGTTCAGATTCTTTCAGACAACTCAACAGTTGTAGCTTTTCTGCAAAACCATGGTACGACTCACTCCTTTCCAATGTTCAATCTAACAGAAAAGATTCTTTTGTTCACTCAAGATCAAAACATACCTCTTTCAATCCACCATATTCCAGGTTGGCTCAGTGTGATCGCAGACTCTCTGTCCAGGCACAGACGTTTTCTTCCAACAGAATGGACACTCAACAAGAAAGTCTCTTTAGTTATCAGCAACCTGTGGGAATAACTTATGTGGGATAGACCTTTTTCCGACTAGTTGGAACAAACAGCGCCAGACACTCACCTCTCCATGCCCAGATCCATTAGCTTTTTCAGTTGATGCTCTGTGAATCTTGTGGAATGGAATCATTGGCTATGCCTTTCCTCCTACTCCATTAATACTAAAGGTGCTTCATAAAATCAAACAAGCAACTTGCAAGATCATTCTGGAAGCCCCACTGTCTCCTCAAAGATCATGGGTGAGCCTACTCAGACCTTGACTTTCTGCATCGTTCGCCTCTGTTTCAAGGCTGAACACTTACAAACTTCACAGCAATGTGGAGGTTCTCAACAATCATGTCTCTCTGTTGTGGTCCTTCCTCAGATGTAAACATTTTTCCAGAAAAGCAATGGATTGCATTTCTGCTTCAATGAGGACCTCCTCTTCTCTAAACTATGCAGCGAAGTGGAGAGTTTTCTTGGCTTGGTGCCAAGACAAAGGTGTAAATTATCTGCATCCTTCAGTTCCAAATATTGCAGATTTTCTGGTGTTTCTTTTTGATGTTAAGAAGCTTCAATCTATTAAAATCAAAGGATACTATTCTGTGTTGCTCATAAAGGCCACATTTATACAGGTTCAGATTAATCCTTGTCAAATTTACTAAAGAATTTTTCCATTAAAAGGCAAAAAACTTTAAGGCCAATTCCGAAGTGGATTCTAGCCTGGGTCTTGTTAAAACTACAAGAAGCTCCATTTGAACCTTCAGATTCTGTGAAAGTTTCAAGTTTTTGACATTTAAAATGTTATTCTTGCTTGCTTTTGTTTCAGCTAGAAGAGTTAGTGAACTTCATACTCTTTCTATTGAGGATTCTCATTATCATAATATGGGTAATTCTATTACCCTTACTACTCAAGTAGACTCATTAGCTAAGAATCAGGCATCAGATAAACTACCTGCTCCTATAATTATTCATGCTTTAATTCTAAACACTTACTATGTTCAGTGAAGGTTCTCAGAAAGTGGTCTGGTTTCTTAACCCTTTACCTAACGTGAAAAGCAGACGACACTTGCAAAAAAAATTCTTGAATAACTAATTTTTTTCATTTTTTATCTCAAAAACATAGGTTATGACCCCTCGTTGGAACGAGCTCGACGAGCTCGTTCCAACGAGGGGTCATAACCTATGTTTTTGAGACAAAAAATGAAAAAAATAGTGAAAATTAATTGGCGATTTTTGAGAATAGCGCTGGCCGGTTTTGGCCGTTACGTTGGGTAAAGGGTTAAGGAACGGAAGAAAAAGACTCTTTCTCTCTCTTGTCTCAGGCAGAAAGGATATTTCAGTTCATTCCATTTCTAGTTGGATTCAGTGTATTCTCTGTATTGCTTATAGTAATTTATACAATAGAAATAGTCAAGTGGATAGAATCTCTGCTCATGAGGTTAGAGCTTTATCATCCCCCTGGGCATATGATAATTCTATTGCTCTATCAGATATTATGAAGGCTGCTGCACCCATCAATGATATTTATCTATCGCTCTTGGATTTTAATAAATCCTTTTTTTTATTTTTAACAAGCTGTTAAGGATTCCTACTGTTTGTAGTAAGCAATAAATAGCCTGCTTGTTATTGTTTTTTCCTTTCAGTCCTGTTTTAGCCTTCCATCCTATTATCTATTCAGCATGTCTGGACCAGTGGTAATGGTGGATAAATAATGGAAATTTCAAGTAATTTCTGTTTTTATCCTAACTACCACTGGCACACACAGGAAGTGCCCTCCTGTGAGTTATTCACTAACAGCTCTGCATTAGAACTATTACACTCAGTGGGCATCACAAAAGAATGGTTATTGGCCAGAATTGAGGATACTTCCTTGGCTCTGCCTATGCGCAGAAGCCATCTATGGAGGACTGTACAGGACTCTAGTTAGCGCACCTGGCCTAAAAGGCTATGTGAGCTTTTCTCATCACTTCGCATCCATCGTCCGGCGTCGGTAAACTTTTCACATTTTCATCTTCTTCTCTGTAACCGCTGAGCCAGTGTGAATCAAACTTGGCAGGAATGGTCTATGGTAGGTCCTCTGCAAACGATCCTCATTTTGTTCCCGTCGGATGAAAAACATGGCTTCCAGAGGCATTCTTTGATTCTGGTTGGTGGATTTTCAAAAATCCTCTCCTCTGAAACTGCCAGGCCAAATGTTTTGAAACTTCCTTTAAATGATGACTGGGATTACGGCTTACAGTTACTGTAGAAACCCTATGGGAAATCACATTTTCATCTTCTTCTCTGGAACTACTGAGCCAATGTGAACCAAACCTGCCTGGGATAGTCTATGGGAGGTCTTCAACAAATGCTCCTCTTTTTTGTTACCATGCATCAAAAAACATGGCTGCCAGAAGCATTTTTTTGATTCTGATTGGTGGATTTTGAAAAATCTTCTCTGAAACCACAGGGCCAAATGTTTTGAAACTTTGCATGGTTGATGATTGAGACACCCTCTACCAACGATCCTCATTTAATGTTGATCAGGTTGCAAACATGGCTTCAATTGTGGCTTATAGTTACTATAGAAGCCCTATGGGAAATCACATTTTCATCTTCTCTGGAACTACTGAGCTGACATGAACCAAACCTGGCAGGAATAGTCTATGGCAGGTCCTCTACAAAAGCTCCTCATATTGTTACCATGCATCAAACACCATGGCTGCCAGAAGCATTTTTTGATTCTGATTGGTGGATTTTGTAAAATCTTCTTCTCTGAAACCACAGTGCCAAATGTTTTGAAACTTTGCATGGTTGACTAGGATACCCTCTACCAACGATCCTCATTTAATGTTGATCATGTTGCAAACATTGCCACAATTGCAGCTTATAGTTACTATAGAAACCCTATGGGAAATCACATTTTCATCTTCTTCTCTGGAACTACTGAGCCGATGTGAACCAAACTTTGCAGGAATGGTCTATAGGAGGCTCTCTGCAAACGATCCTCTTTCTCTGATCCTGATTGATGGATTCTGCAAAAATCTCCTCTTTGAAACTACAAAATCAAATGTTTTGAAACTTCACATGATTTAGGACTGGGACACCTACCAATGATCCTCATGTAATGTTGATGTAATGTTGCTAACATGCACGAACCGTCGCAGCTTTGGCACTGTGACAGTGCATCTAGTTTTTTATTGATTTGGCTTAATTTTTTGGGTGTGGAGGGTTCAAAATTAACCCTTTACCCAACGTAATGGTCAAAGCCGGCCAGTGCTATTCACAAAGATCACCGTTCTATTTTCATTATTTTTTAATTTTTTGTCTCAAAAACATAGCTTATGACCCCTCATTGGAATGAGCTCATTCCAATGAGGGATCATAAGCTATGTTTTTGATGAAAAAAATGAAAAACAATTGTTATTCAAGAATTTTAGTAGCAAGTGTCGTCTGCCTTTTGTGTTAGGTAAATGATTAAGTGTTTGGTCTGAATTCTGATGAATAAAGTGCCAGCATGTCTTGCCCTGTGATAGGTATGATAAATACATAAATTACTTTCCATTTTTTTTTTTATTTGCTTCACAGATGTCAACGAGTGTCAATCATCTCCGTGTGGTTCACATGCCAGAACATGCCTGAACAAAATTGGTGATTATGAATGTTTGTGTCAGGATGGATTCACAGGCAAAAACTGTGACACACTTCCAAATAACTGCATAGATCATGAATGTGCCAATGGTGCTACCTGCAAATCAGAAGAAAGTAACTACACATGTATCTGTGATGTTCAGTATAAGGGACCTCTCTGTGAACAGCTTATAGGTAATTTTCATTTTTATGATTTGGTACTTTAATGACACTGAAATCTTGCCAATTGAATCAACACTTTGCTGCTGAAAAAATTGAGTAAACAGAGGTATCCAATTAGTCAGAATTTAGTCATTTTAGTACATTCAGGAAATGATGATCAAAAACTAAAATTCTGTTTCTCAGGCCATTGTGCAAGATCATATTAGCTTCTGTATGCTCTCTTTTTTGTTACCTTTGTAAATTTGAGAAAACTAAACATAAGTTGGTTCAACTTAGTTAAATTGAAAAATACATAAGATAGATAAAATACACCACTGTCTGTGTTATCCTGTAGCCTGTGAAACCTACAAGATAAAACATACGAACTATATGAGCCTGTGACGAAAAATGATAATAATTGAAAAGAATTAAAAAACTGCCCACCCACATGCATGTTTTAACTGGTAGAGTGCTAAATTATTTTTGGTTGTCAAAACTTATTTGTATGTCTGTGCCTGTTGGCAGTCTCCCATAAATTGTAACCAGGCAAATTCCTGACAACTAAATAATTTCACTTCAAAGATAATATGAAATACATCCACAGAAAATCGTAATCCAGTCAAAATTTTCTGTCCATCTTCCTTGTATTAACAAAGAAAATTCATGATTAAAAAAATCGTATGATATAGAGTTTTAATTTTCAAGAATTTCTTTTTAATATCCTAATGCAAAATTTTCTTCAATAAATTGTCATTTTGTTCTTTGGGCTATTTAAAAAGATTCCCATAGGAAGCTATATCTGAAGATTCTGGGCCTCTATTTACAATCATTCAAGTTTTGAGGGACTCTTAACCTAAAAATATGTAACATGTCCAGAGTTGGTTGATACATTATCATGTACTTCACTGCCCATATGGGGGCACGATGATGCCGTGTACTAAGGCGTACTGCACGTCGATGGTACGCATGTCTTCAACCAATCTAACCCTGCCTGTGCTGCAGTGTGGAGTTACGATGTTGGTTAGCTGGCAGCTGCTCGTCGTTGCTCGGTGGTTCTCTCCGGGTACTCTGGCTTCCTCCACCCGTAAAACTGTCACGGTCATGATTAGCCATTGTGCATAAATATGTGACCTTAAACATAAATAAATAAAATATGATACATTATCATGTAAAGTTCCAAGAAAAATGGATTTACCCAGTGCTTCCCTTGATATAGACTTCTGTGGACAATATATGAACATTTGATGACCTTGAGTTACTGATTCAACAACTTCCAACTCCATACATTTGTTGGAAGATTTTAATGCACATTAGATATGAGCAATATACCAAAGAACCGAACCAATACTGACATCATGGGGATACCAAAAACAACCCAACCAATCCAACCATTGAATACCGAAACCATCTGAACTTTCAAATTTTCCTACATTCCTATATTTATAAGTCCCTGTTGAGGCTTGATAACAGTTGAAAGATTCATTTTCATGAAAGAAGTGAAGACCTGACTAGAAATCTCTGCCCAGGTGTTTTGTTTATTGTCAGATGGATCTCCTAAAGATGTCATGGCCAGGACACATGTTCTGAGATCACAAAAGCCTGAAATGGGTTTTTAAACATTAAGCTGCATTTAGAACAAGTCACAAAATTACTGTAGATAGATTTGTGGTCATAAAAGAATGCCACTGTTGAGCTCATAGACAGTGTCATTTATTTAAGAATTGAATGCAATTTTCATAATCTTTATTGGAGTATGAACATGTGGGAATGGGTACAAATTATGTATGAATCCCAAAGGGATTCATACAATTTGTACCCATTCCCACACGTCCATACTCCAATAAAGATTATAAAAATTGCTTTCAATTCTTATAATTACATTTTGTAACTGTTTAAACTACCTTTTACCAAACAACAAAGCAGAAAGACGAAATAAAACATGTACGAACGAACGAGGCGAAACACCACCCTCACACAAAAGACAAAGTGCACAACTCTTGAGTTGAGCGCCGGTTTTCGGCATTGACCCAAATTTGTCAAATTGCCGTCTTTCGCAACAAAACTTGGAATGTTCAAAGCAATTTATTTAACATATCAGTAAACTATAATCACTGATCACTGCGAGAGGCACTAAAAGTTATAAACCCGCCCAAACACCGCCTGAATTACATTCTGTCAACTGCGCTCTACCGTAAATGCGAGTCAAAGTTCGACCAAATGTATTCATTGGAAAATGAATTACATTTGGTCATGACGTTTTCATCCAGCTGACCAATGGGAATTGAGTATTTGGACCCAAAACGTATAACTACATTAACAATATAATTATAGCATTATGTTAGAATTATACTACATCAACTTATTCTGTTTTTCCTGATGTGAATTCCTCTTTGGTACTATCAGCAAATATCAGTCAAGTCAGATACCAAATACCAAACTGATACCGAGGTAGACCCCTGATAAAACTGATACCAAACTTAAAATTCCAATACTGGCCATCTCTAATGCACATAGCCCTCTTTGGGGTGACATGTGCAGCTAAGAAGACCTCAAAGGCAAAACAGTAGAAGAGCTTATTGCAAAATATGACTTGTGCTTGTTCAATTATGGTTCACATACTTATTTGCATCTAGTACTGAAATGGTTAACTGGATAATCGGTTTGAAACCAGTTCGCTATCTAACCGATTAGAAAAACCATCAACCGGTTATCCGAAATATCAATAGTGATCGTCATTCCACGTTTAAAACATAGAAAACCTGCCACTTCTCATTTGTGATAGATTACACATCGAAGCCGCGTAGTATATATTGAGAAATAATCGACTTTGGGTGATCAGCAGTTTCCGTGAGTAATGGAAATCACAGAAACTATTCCGTAGTGTGAATAGAAATGAACATTGTTGAGTACTCGACAACGTTCATTTGTATACACACTACGGAATAGTTTGAGAATACTGCTTTCTAATTTCTATAGTCTTGATCCCATATTCGGTGAAATAATGGCCACGGATAACCGGATATTATCTGGTTATAGCTCTCAATTAGTTGGTTACGAAAATGAACCAACCGTTTCAGCTCTATTTGCATCCTGCAACTGGTTTTTACAATTACAATTGCATGTCCTTCAATCTTCTTGTTCAGACTTGTTCAGGAGTGACCACTATCCGGTTGTGTTGGAAAGTATGGTTCTCATTATGTGTATAGTCCCTGTAAAAGTGGTCTTCCAAATTACCCCAGTTGTTACATATGATTACATAATGCAGTCACTGTTAATCCTGTTCAATTAAGATTTCTGTGTCTATTTATAGAGGAAACTTTTTTGAGTGGGCGGAGCTAATTAATGGGGATTTCCAGCACTGGTCTGATAAAGCATAACACTTTTGAGATGTTGTTTATAACCTTTCTGACAACTTTTATATATCAAATGTTATTAAATATCTTTTTGAAATTTATTCTGTATTTTGTTATAATTTATTGGGAATGCAAATATATCAATATATTCAATTAATTGTAATTTGTAGCAAAAACAAAAAATCACATTAAAATAATCTTGGCATATAAAGTTCAAATGGAGAAATATTCAAGTCTAATTACTGTGTAATATTCATCTTTGCATTTAACACTTTACGTGACATAACTGTAAAAATCGGCCAGCGCTATACACGAAATTCGTCATTCCCATTTTTTTTAGGTTTTTATCTTAATTTTTTGCTTCCAAAGCATATCTTATGACTTCTGATTGAAAAGAGCGCGTAGCGTCCGTTTCAAACCAGGGTCATAAGGTGTGTTTTGGAAGCAAAAAATATTTTGACAACTGTTGTCTTCTACTTTAACTAAGGTTAGATAAACGGTTTATTGGTCAACCCTTTACCCAACAGTTCAGCAGTACTGTCCAGATTCTTGCACAAAAGCCTACATCGTTGCTTCTGAAATATAGCTTATGCTCCCTCCTTTGCAAATAGTCTGGGGGACTGGGCTAGATTCAGTTAGGAGTCATAAACTATATTTTGAAACAGAATCATGTAAAAAGTACTGTCCGGATCACAGTTTTTTGGCCCGTGCTTTAAGTTTTGCACTTTTCGACCCACGCTTTTCGGCCTCGCCGGGACTGACGCCCTTCAGCCTCAGGATGTTCGGATGGGTTAAAGTAATAATATATAAAGATAATAAATTCATTTTTACAATTTATTTCAAGTTATCGACTAAAACTGTTCAACACATATTTACATCATCAACACAAACAAGACTGACAACAAATCGAGATACAATTGATCGTCTTCTGTTTCAGTTATGACCGCTTATGATCTGCCCATATAAATACTGTCGAAAATAATTTTAATGATTTTATTTGCAATGTCCAGTTTCTGTTTTTGAATGAACTCAAATTAAATTGCATTCTAGCAACAACATAATTATGCCGAAAAATAACTTTTAACTTTCTGTGGAACTAGAGGTGGTGTCAGTAGGCCTATCTCTGCAATATGTGACATGTGATCCCCGACATGTGGTGGGGCTAGGGGGGGGGGGGGGGGCATACATCTGTTATTTATGGGGGGGGGGGGTGGAGAGGGGGGACTTTAAACTATAAGGGTGTCGAAACCTGCTCATACTGGACGTCGACTCGGCACATGTAGATATGGAGATCTTAGGTGGAAAAGACAGCTATCCAGTATTAAGAAAACAACACTCGAACACATGGTCTCTCAGTGTGCTGCAAGGCACGGGGCTGTAGAAATTTTGTTTTTTTCTCATTTTTTGCAACTATCTATTCAAAAACCGCTGGATGTTTTCCAATAAATTGTCGCAAAAAAAGAAAATTCAAGCTTTGTTGTTGTGGTATAAAGTCTACAAAGAGTTAAATGGTGGGAAGTCGCCCCCAAATGAAGTCGCCCATGGGAGAAGTCGGCCAAAAATAAAGTCAGCAACTGAGGTATGCCCCTAAGTTGGTCCACAGATTAAATCGGCCCAGGGCTTTTTCTTAGTGCTAATATACATGTGCACGGTTAACTTAAGTGACAGGCCGAATGTTAGAAATTGAATTTTTTCTCAATGTGTTGCAACTACTTGTTGGAAAACGCCACACGAGCGCTGTCTTTTCCTATAAATAGATTCAAAATAATTTCAGTATTTGTCGTAGTGCTAATAAAATTGTTAAATGGTAGGTCGAATGTTAGAAACAAAATTTTTTTTACAAGTCGCAGTGCAAATATAAAAGTATATAGATCTACATAATTGTAATTCAGTTTAACCAGTTTCTGATGTTGGAAATCTCAAAAGAATAAATTTCATAGGAGTAATTTATACTTTATCTATTGTCACCAGTCAATGTTTTCATTGCGATCAGAGGCTGTTTCAGAAACAATCAGTAGCAATTGTCTGCTCTTGTTTTACATCTTTGGAAGGGTAATTAAAGGATTAGTTCGGATTAGGAAATGTTATTGCTACCAAATTTTATTGCTGCCGCGAGAACTCAATAATTGATCATGTTAAGTGTTGTGTTATATTCAGTTATATTACAACAGCCTGGGTCTACTTTTCTCAGTGGTCCAAAGCAAGAAACCTCAAGCTATACGCATCGTTTTTTAATGAAATATAAAATATATGTATATGTTTCTTCTAATTTCAGACGGGAAACTGAAAACTCTCCCAAATTCTATCAATTTATAATTTTTAACTCATCTCAGATACATTCAGACACATCGCATCCCATCTCGCCACATAAAGAAGAGTTTCTGTTAAAACACTCGAGGAGTGAGGTTTCCACTCACAAAATATGCTCTCAGCTTTGGTGGAAAAGGGACACCGAACACAACATTTTTCTGCAGATGGACCGCAGGTTGTCGATCAGACGACCCTCAGTTCAATGAAATGCTTCTTTCACATGGGTTAAGATGATATTTGTGTGAAAATTCCACTCTGTTAGTGTTTCTGTTTAGAATTTCTCTCCATGTACCGTTGATGGAGTCCAGGATAAACCACAATTACAGTTGGTCATCCACAGTGTTTCAAAGGCCCTGCATGGTTCAATGTAAAAGAATATTCTGTTCACCTGAACAATTGGTCGAACCGCATGCTGGACGAAACTGTGTTGGAGAGGAATTGACTCAGATTTCTCACCCCACATGTTATTCAATCATAGTAGACGATTTCAGCATAGTGCCATCTTACATCCGGGAACTGATATGCAGGTGCATGTGCGGATTGTTTATAAAATTTGGTTCCACATCTGAAATCAGTCTGGAAATTATTTTGGTCTGTCAGGAAATTTTGTTCCGCCCCATACAGCGAGGAGCAATACCTGTATCGCACTTGCATATCCCACTTGATGCTGCGTAAGATTCCCACCCCACCCAAGTTCACCAAGATTTTTTTTAATAGGCCTAGGCCCACAAATAGTAGGCTTACAGCAACACTGAACATCAGGAGACAGAAACACAGACATTAAATGTTTGTGGGGTTGGCCTACACAACTGCACCCTCTGATGACAAGATGGTAGGCCTATAACAGTTGGCTCTCTGCCTCCATTGAATTTGTACTTAGCCCCCCCCCCCCCCCCCCCCAACCAACCAACCAACCAGTTAGATGATATCTATACCCGACTGGTCTTCCACTGCATTTTTTTTTCACCAAGATCAATTTTTTTTTTTTGGGGGGGGGGGGCAGATTAACATTCTGCACCCGTCTTTTGGTTATTCTTTTTTTATTTTTGCCCCTTCAAGTTGAGTGGGAACATTGCCTTGTAAAACATGGAAGCTTTGCCGCTTCACTGGGGCGAGTCCGCAATTGACCGGCTCATTCTCTGCACACCTTGAAATCCAACTTTACCTGTTGAAAGCTTATTTTTTTATTGAGAAATGTTGTATATCATCCTCGGATTAAAGGGGATGTCATCATTCGGAGTTGTTGCACCCAGGTCCCACTGACTAGTCTAACCACAGACGTCTGGAGACCTGATTAATATCACATCACCCCCAATGTCACACCTCCCTCTTATATATGCCTCACACACACACACTTCCAAAATAAATAACACACAGATATGTGTATTATTTATTTCGGGTGGGGGTGGGTGGGTGCATATAAGAATGAGGTGTTTTGAGGTAGGGGTGATTTAGATCAGGTTTCCGTACGTCTGTGGTCTAATAACTCTGGCAGTTTGGCCTGTTTAGTGGGTAACGAAACTACGTTGTTCTCAACCTGTTAAATCGACGTCAGCTTCCTTCATGTGAATACATGGAAACTTAACCAAATTGTGTAAAGTTCTTTTTCATTGCCCAGAATATGTCTACCGCTGCAGAAAAAAAGGGGTGTATTTTGAATGACTCTTTTCAAAACCTGTTACAAATGAGATTTTTTTAATTATTTCCATTTTTGGCGTAACTTCACTAATAATAGTCAGATTGTAAAAATTCAAGGACGAAATCGCACTGATTTTTACTCAATATATTCAAAACAAAACGCGTTTTTAAAATGTTCCTATGATATTAAAAATAGTATTTGCCCGACTGGTTGGAAAAATGTGCTAATTGGTATCCAAAAATTACGGGATCAAAGAAACACTGACTTCGACAAAAAGTAACGAGAAGGTCTTCACAAAGATCGAAACTGCCCTCAAAAGTCATTTTGTACGATATTTTGAAATAAATTTTAACAATTTTATTTTTATTTGTGTAGTTTGGGAGCGATGCGCTTTTTTCCTAATTATCAACGGCCATTTTGCAGAGAAGTGATGCTTGGAGGTCCTATTTTGGGTTGGAAGCATAACCTTGTCACAACACTGGGAAACACTTCGTGCTAATTATAACCGATAGTATGTCTTATTGAAGTCACTTGGTTGGGTTTTGATACCCCACCTCATAGAGCAGTTAGTGGGAAGTCGATTTGCAGTGTTTTACAGAGAGCGTACACGTAATGCTGGCAGATGATGAGAGAGTGCCCCATTGAAATTTTAAAAAGGCTATTTGGGACACTTTCTTGTCGCTTTGTTCTGAATGACTCATGCGGCAGACATTTGTAGACAGTGCTGATAAAGTAGAACAGTTTATTGAAGAGTTGCTTGACATTGCAAGCACTGCCATTCAAAAAACCTCTGCTAACCCAAAATGTTTTGCCAAACATGGCTTGATAAAGATTGCAAAGAAGTTATAAAGGAATGCAAGAAAAAGTGAACGGGAATTTAAAAAGTCACCAACAACAGATTAATTTAGACAAACTACATAGCAATTGGGCAAAAACCAGACAACTTATAAAACAAAAAATGAAAACTTCTTGTGGGCAAACGTTAAAAAATTTATAGTAATTTATATATTTTTTATACTTACCAATGACCCAGACATAGCTGGTGCTAACTCTTAAAATATAGGGCCAAACACAAATTTTGCCCCCCCAATCCCCAAAATTTGCATCTAAAACCAAAGAAAACATGTCCTGAAAGGCCCTCCACACTTCGCCCCCACTGCGCATGCGCAGTGTCAAGGACGTTCCGAAATTGGCGCCATTAATCATTCTAATAACCAGTGCCTGGTAAGCGCTATGTACTCAGCGGGGAGGCAAGAGTTCCCAACTCCTGGGAGGGCCATCCCCGTCTGGGTCATTGGTAAGTATAAAAAATATATAAATTACTATAAATTTTTTAACATTTTTATACTGTACCAATGACCCAGACATAGCTGAATAGTAAAAAGGCTGGAGGGCCAAGGACATAGAGCAAAATGGAATACGCTCAATAAAATAAAATAGAGTCATCCCCTGTAGGGAAAAAGAAGTAATAGGCCTTACATGTATCTTTCTTATTTATGATAAATTAGAAAGATACAACACCATCCAAAATTGAGCTTCATACATCCATGTACTCTATTAATATCCAATATAATCCTTATACTAATAATTTTTAAAGTAAGCCAATAAATAAAGTAAGTCTAGAGAATAGAGACTCTTATACTCCTAAAAGTGTCTGAGGATTGCATAATCATGTCCGTTGACATATGCAATATTCAAAAGCTATACTTTAAAAACTAAGACTTGAATGAATTTTAAAAACCTAAACTTCTCACTAAACAACCATCCCAATAACAGCTCAGAATTACTAACTCCGGAGGAGGTATCCCCTTGTTTTCATAGTAAAACAGGTGACCCAAGGGAACACCCTCCCCCCCCCCCCCCCCTTTTCTTGCCCTGGGTCAAATAGCCCAGAGCGAAGAGGGCAGCAGAACGGAGACACTGCCAAAACAGACAGCCTACCTAGCTATAGTAGCAACTGTTAAGTGAATGACATTCTGAGCAGTAGATAATAGACCTAACAATAGAGGCCTCCAGAAATGGACTCGATATTTCTGAGATAAAATTCATGAATGTGGATGGCTGAGCGCAATGAGCGGCCTTCAAAAATCTATCATAGCGACACTATTAATGTAAGCCCAAGAAGTAGAAGAACTCTTACTTCATGAGCCGAAATCTTAAGCACAACTGCTAAGTCAATGATATACCATAAGCAGTACCGATAGTTAATAGAATCCATTAACAATAAAATGGAGCGTAACGTCCTTCTACTAGGCATCAAAGACAGAAGAAGCTTACGCCCATAGTAATAAACAGATATCTGTTTATAAATGCATTAACTGTACCCGGAAAGAGTAAAGGCCTATGCCCATACGAAGACGGAAGGACCTTAAAATAATAGGTTCCGGATAATAGGAGCCTAACTCTTATGCAAAAATCCAACCTAAATAGTAACGGAAGTAGTGATTCCGAAACTACGAAAGTGAAAATCATCCATCGATAGTGCATGAAACTCTCTGACTCTACAGTAAAAGAGAAACCAACAGAATTACTGTCTAAAAGGTCAGAATTTGAAAACTACTGTTTCCAGAGGCTCAAATGATTACTTAGCTAAATAAGAACCGAAGTTAAAATCCATATAGGAATTTAATCTAAAGATTCTAAGTCTATTTATCAAAAAGTTACTAACTGACTTAGATAAAGAGACAAAAGACTTAATTGTAAACTATCGTAGAGTGCATAGGTATGAGGTAACATAAACCTATAACCTAAATAATAACAGGCTGCAGTAGATCTTGTGAAACAAGTATACTAAAAAATTGCAATGAGTAGTATGGAGAGATCAACAATATGAACATAATGATCCCTACACCACGACGGAAGAGCCTCCACTTTAGCCGCATAGAATAGCGAAGAAGAGGATCTCCTATAGTAAGAAATCGCGTCCAAAGTTCGTCCAGTACAGTGCTTACAATGCAATACGGACCACACAACGGAATACATGAAGGTTGCGACCTTGCGGGTTGTGATAAAGATGACACGATTTACCCAGTGAAAAAAGATCCTCACATAGAGGAAGATTTCACGTTAAGACCCACAGTAGACAAGAGAGTAAATTACCCATGATCTCTGTGAAGATAGAGATGCTATCAACAGAAATGTATTGTGGTTGTTTATCTAGCAATACCTGCTGAAACAACAGCGCCGGAGGATACGCGTATCCTATCATTCCGTCCTATTAGATCAATAGAGCGTTAACAACATTAGCTCAGAGATCTGGACAAGCCAACACATACGTCTGCAATTGATTAGCAAGCTGTGTCATAAATAAATCATCATTGGGCGCTCCCATAGATAGCAAATCTGATTGAATACTTGTTTGTTGAGAGTCCATTCTGACAGCAACAAGCGACCCGTAAGAGAACGGGAGTCTGGTAAAACAATCAGACGACCCGGAATATGACGGACCAAAACAGAACTTGGTGTACTATAACCAACAGACGGATTCTTTCCATTAAATTGAATAACGGAAACGAAAGAGTGCCTCCCTGGTTCCGGAGATACGCCACTACTGTCGAATTAAAGGACAGGATTTGGGCATGCGTTTCTGAATAATGTTCATGCAATGACATAAAGCAAGCCTAAAAAACATTATTCCGCGGAAGAAAACTGATTGCTAAGAGACTGCGGAACCCAAAGACCCTGGCACTTCGAATCCGTAGGGATCAGTATTATATCCCAATCTGTTTGACTGGCAACCGTCATAACAGCCACACTCGGGTCCGGCAACTGCGGTGGCACTCTCTGAGTCAACCACCGAATGTTTGCCCCAGTCTGAATCTCTTGTAACACTAGATAGACAAGAGAACGTGTAAATCGAGCAATTCATGGATTGCCGAAAAGTTGCCGTCGAAGAGAAGCTCCTCCGAGAACGAAGCGACTCTGAGAGAGTTCTTAACCTTACTATCCACGCGTGTGGATGTAGCTAGGGCTGCGTCACGTCTAACCAACTCCAATCAGCCACTGAAGGGCGGAGTTATACGTGAACAAACTACTGCCCTCAAAAGAAATTACATTGAGAATAATATCCCGTAAATCTTTTCTTGAAGACGTAATGATAACGCCTCAGTAAGGCGGATTACGTATGATAAAGCGTCTAAGTTAAGTCTACTATACATCATGTCGTTTCCAACATTGAAATTGGAAAAGACATAAACGGCGAAAAAGAATATATGCAGTCTTTTACCACACCGTCTAGACGCATATGAACTCTCGGTATGCCCTGCTCTGCCAAAATAAACTATTCGTATAAATGATAAAATGGCAGAAATGAGCAACGCGGACAAGAAACTAAACTATCATGCTTGGTAGCAGGCTTGTATATATATATATATTGTGTCGAAAAATAAAACACATGTTGTAATGACAATATTGGACTGCGTCGGTAAGTCAGGGACAATGTCCCTGAACCGATCGAAAAATCCGAGTCCAATGACGCTATAAGTCTCTTATCCAAGATCGCAGCAATGAAGTCCGAAATAACAATCACTGGAAGATAATGCCAGAAGATATGAAAGGCAGCTTCCGATACTACTAAAGGGAAAACTCGAAATCTTTCGAATCCCTTTCGCCATCCTGTCGGACCCTATAAAGCGTTCGGTCGTCTGTACCTGATGCAACCGCGGACCGCACCGACCCAGCGCCGTCGGATAATTCCTGATTCGACCGAGAAACTGTCAATTGCTGGGATGCTGCGAAACAACTGTGCTAACTCGGATAGCACGTCCGTCACTGAGGCCTGAGGAGAAGCGGTCTTACGATGCATTGCCGCTGGAAGCTCCATGATCGTTACCCCGTGCATACTACCAATATGCGAGCGAACGGAGTGTATAGGCCTCGTGTCCCTTGGCTACCGGATGGCGCGACCTATTCGCCGTGGAATCACTGAATGACGAAACTGATCGGATACTCGAGGTCACGTAGCCAATGTACGGTCGTGTGCCCTGCTGTGAGGATGAGGAAGCATTAAGGACAGTCTCTCGGACTGTCAATATAACGGAGCGTCCCGACCGACGGACATATGCTCCGAATGTAAAATATCTGAACCACAACATGCGGTCCCCTATGTTGTTGGACGAGAGAGGGACCTGTGGCCTGTGCAGAAGCGGTCTTACGATGCATTGCCGCCGGAAGCTCCGTGTACGTTGACTCCCGCACACTTCCTATGCGAACGTCCGGAGTCTGCAGGCCTCGTGTCCCTGGCTACCGGATGGTGTGACCTGGTCGCCGAAGAATCCTTGATCGGCGAAGCTGGTATATATCGGCGGTCACGCAGCCAAGGTGCGGTTGTGTGCGCTGACGAGAAGAGGAAGCCTTAGCAGTCTCCGCGGACTGCCTATACAACGGAGCGTCCCGAGCGACGGACGTATGCTCCGCTTGCGACATATTTTGTACCACAACATCTGGGGCCAGATGTTGTTGAACGAGAGAGGGGCCTCTCTCGCTTGCCGTCCGGATGGACCGGAACGAGCTATGAACCGGACTAAAAGGCTTCCTCCGTTCTCCCTCCGATCTGCCGTCACTGGGTGTGCATTAGGTTAATTTATAGTGCTCGCATCACCCCAAAATTCCTTCTAGACCGCAACGGACGAACCCGGCTGCTGAACCATTCGGTGAATGGTCGCTACACCGGGCGAGCTAGCGGACGTCAAAGGCCGTCGAACCTACTAGGGTCCTCTTAGGCAATTGGCGTATTTACATGAGCACTTTTCCGCTAGCCCTTCATTAATTGTGACGACGGAGGCACACTGTTGGAAGACATCACAGATACATCACCCTAATCTTGATCGTCTGAAATAGAAATTGATAAAGTAGAGTGACCCTGCGGGGAAAGGACCGGAGTGTCCAAATCCCCAATAACATACCGTGCCATACGCTTCCCATATTGTCATCGAAATCATACGATACAGAACAGGAGTTAATGCGAGTACACTGACCACATATAGAATGATTATAAAGTCAGAGGAAGACTTCCTCTTAATACAATTGATCAATATCCTTTCAATGTGAAAAGAAAACAAGTCCTGGTACTCGCACTAACCCCGGGCAATCAAAATATATAATAATAATATGATCCATTAATATAGAAAAAATAATTGAAATCAAAATATTTTGAAAAAATATTTTTTCAGAACAGCCCAAGTTTCTGAAAAGTAACATTGAGCCCCAATGGATCCCAAGCCTAAGTGTGGACAAAAATTTTAAAAATATTTTAAACAATTTATTCAACACTTACGAACAATAATAATGTATCTAGTTATGATTAAAATAACATCAAGATATTATTTTCCAGAAATCCCCCCCTCACACAGAGGGCTGTTGTAAATGTAAACAATGAGTGTAAAAACACTAAAATAAGACTCCAGGCACCCAGGCCCGAAATCAGTTACCAAAAATACACTATCTGATGCAAAACAGAGACTTCCAGGGAAGAAACGGCAGAACATCAGATGGTAGATGCAGAACACAACGCCTAACCACCCGTAGGTGAAGACGTAAACATGGGGAAAAGAACAGAATTCATTCTGTTATTCAGCTAAAACTCCCAAATTTAGTAATAATAATTACAAAAACTATGCCAAAAGCATGGGAGAATAGCAAGGGGGGACTTAAAGGACAGGGAGAGAGGAAAACACTTAAAAAACAGTGTAACTAAATAATCAGAATGACAACAAAATGGCTGCTGCCTCAAAAATAGGTAACTTAACATAATTTCATTAAAAAATTTTAAGTTACAGCCCTGATAATATTCTGTCACACATTTTTTTCCTCTCCTCCTTCTCTATCCTCCTTAGAATCACCATTTCACTAATATTTATGTGTCTGGCATCATTTAAACTGAGATTTATAAGCACAAAGATCAGTCAGATGTTAACTGATGAAGGGCCAAACTTAGAATGATTAATGGCGCCAATTTCGGAACGTCCTTGACACTGCGCATGCGCAGTGGGGGCGAAGTGTGGAGGGCCTTTCAGGACATGTTTTCTTTGGTTTTAGATGCAAATTTTGGGGATTGGGGGGCAAAATTTGTGTTTGGCCCTATATTTTAAGAGTTAGCACCAGCTATGTCTGGGTCATTGGTACAGTATAAAAATCTTTGTTTCTAAATATAACCAACACACACTCATCAGTAAAATTTGGAAAATGATTAAAACAATTAAAAGTAAAGAAACAAAATCAAATGTATAACACCTGGAATATAAGAGCGTACTAATTACTTTGAAAAATGAAATATCAAACAAATTGGACTTGAAAAATGTAATCCAGAATTCCTTGAAATTAAAAAACAACAAGAAAAACAAAAGATCAAATTTACCTCTGACATTTTAGAGGATTACAATGATCATTTCTCTATAGAAGAGTTAAATAACTCTTTGCATATAGCAAACAATACTGCCACTGGGTTTGATGAAATTCATTATTAACTTGGTTTTTAGCTTAACTTGACAACGTCAAGTATGAGCAAGAGATGGGCAGTATTGACATTTTTTGTTCGGTATCGGTATTCAAGCCAGAAAATAAGCAGACTGTCATCTGCAAAATGAGGCCCCCAGAGGGTGAATTTAGTGATGCTACCCTGCATAGCAGGGTAGCATCACTAAATTTACCCTCTGTGAACCTCAATCTGAATCAGGGTCTCAAAACTAAACAGAAAGAGAGGTACTCGGAGGATAAATTGGCCCACTGTATGGGATAACATCATCAAATTGTCCCTCTGGTGACTCATTCTGCAAATGTCAGACTGCTTATTTTCAGGCTTGTCGGTATTTTTTCTACCGGATACGTCAGTTTAGGTATGATATTCGGTATCCATATCAATGTATTTTTAATAAACCAAAATGTCACATCAGACCCTTTGAAACCTGTTTATAATTGGGTATGACTAATCACCCACTGTGTTCATATGATACTAAACAAATTTTAAAAGACCAAATGTATCACCTTTGACCTTTTTTGATTCATTTCTTTTGAAATCAGTTCACGTATGGCTGACTGTAGTCTGCATATGTGTGTGTGTGGTGTGGGGGGTGGGACTATGTATGTGTGCCTTTCAGTTTGTAATATATCACTTACCTTGAATTTGGCTTGAAATATTCCCTCCTGAATTGATAATGTGATACCACCACCAGTAAATACACCTTTGCTGAAAAGTACATTTTGGACATTCTTGAGAGTAGGGATCTCTAAGTTTGTTATTAGTTGATGTCACATGACACTTTTGGAAATTGGATCTATAATGCAAACATCCTGACCACCACACCACAAATGGCCATAATAGAATAACCCTCACTCCTACTAGTACACCCCCTCCCCTTATAAGCTTCTCCCCATCAGGTGACCAGGTCTTCCCAACCACTTGTGAATGTTTGTATGTGACTGTGTGTGTGTCTGTGTCATTTTGTGTGTCTGTGCAACATGCATGTGTGCGTTCAGGCAATTGGCTTCGCTGCCCCAACAATGGGCAATGTTATTTGCCTGTGTAATTGTCTATTAACAGCTTTTGGTGAGAGGCACAGTCCACCATTCGCAAAAATTGAATGCTCAGTCGTATGTGTTTTTCCTTTTTTTTTATCAACAGTTTTTTATTAGCTCAACTTGACAAAGTCAAGCTGAGCTATTGCCATCACTTCTCGTCTGGTGGCGCACACCTCACAGGTCGCATTTATGATCAAATTGCTTTGAAACTTAGTATGCTTGTTTGGAGTGATCTCTAAATGGGAGTTATCGATTTTCTTCAATTTCCGTCCAAAAATGTTGCTGCTGGCAACGTTCTTAGAACTTAGTTTACTCAGACCTCAATATTTCCCTTTGGCACACCCTACAGGGCACATTTATGATCGGATTGCTTTGAAACCTGGCATGCTTGTTTGGGGTGACCTCTAGATGGGAGCTATTGATTTTCTTCCATTTCCGTCAAAAAATGTTACCGCTGGCAAGAACCTTTGAACTTAGCTTAGTCAGGCATCAATATATTCCTTTGGCATACCATACAGGGCACATTTTTGATCAGATTGGTTTGAAACTTGGTATGCTTGTTTGGGGGTTACCTCTAGATGGGAGCCATCAATTTTCTTCCATATCCGCCAAGAAATGTTCCCGCTGGCACTGACCTTTGATGAACTTAGAGCAGTTATGCATCAAAATTTCCCTTTGGCACACCCTGCAGGGGACATTTATTATCAGATCGCTTTGAAACTTGGTATGCTTGTTTGGGGTGACCTCTAGATGGGAGCTATCGATTTTCTTCAATTTCCATCAGAAAATGTTGCCGCTGGCAACCTTAAAACTTAGTTTAGTCATACCTCATTATTTCCCTTTTGTACACCCTACAGGGCACATTTATGATTGGATTGCCTTGAAATCTGGCATGCTTGTTTGGAGTGACCTCTAGATGGGAGCTGTTGATTTTCTTCCATTTCCATAAAAAAATGTTGCCGCTGGCAACGACCTTTGAACTTAGTTTAGTCAGGCATCAATATATTCCTTTGGCATGGCCTACAGGCCACATTTATCATCAGATCGGTTTGAAACTTTTATGCTTGTTTGGTGTTACCTCTAGATGGGAGTTAGCAATTTTTTTCAGTTTTCGTCAAAAAATGTTGCCGCTGGCAACGACCTTCGATGAACTTCGTGCAGTTATGCAACAATATTTCCATTTGGCAGGCGCACCCTGCAAGTCCCATTTTTGACCGGATCGCTTCGAAACTTGGTGTGCTTGTTTGGGGTGACCTCCAGATGGGAGCTATTGATTTTTTTCCATTTCCATCAAACATAGTTGCCATTGGCAACGACCTCTGATGAACTTAGTAAAAACTTAGTGCAGTTATACATCAACATTTCCCTTTGACACGCCCTGCAGGGCACATTTATGATTGGATCCCTTGGAAACTTGGTGTGCTTGTGTGGGGGTGATATCTATATGGGAGTTATCGATTTTCTTCAATTCTGTGTAAAAAAGTTGCCGCTGGCAACGACCTTTGAACTTAGTTTAGTCAGACTTCAATATTTTCCTTTGCCACACCCTTCAGAGCACATTTATGATTGGATCACTTTGAAACTTGGTATGTGTGTTTGATGTGACCTCTAGATGTGAGCTATTGATTTTTTTTCATTTCCATAGAAAATTATTGTCATTATGACCAGCCTTTGAACTTTCTGCATTTGTGCAGCAACTTATCCCTTTTGCACTCTCTGCAGGGCATATTTATGAATTTCCATAAAAAAGAGAGAAAAAAACGTTGCCACAAGCAATGACCTTCAAACAAAATATCTTTCTTTGGCATGCCTCAGAGGGAGCATTCATTATCAGGTTGTTTTGAAACTTTGTATGCATATGCAGAGCGACAAAGATAGGAGCTATCGATTTTCTTTTCATTTCCATCAAGAACTGTTGCTGTTGGCAACAATATTTGAATTTATTGTATTTGTGCATCAACATTCTTCTTTGACATGGCCTACAGGCCACATTTATCAGGGGATTGTTTTTGAAATTCTTGTGCTCATTAGGCGAGAACTTTAGATAAGAGTTATTGATTAGCATTCATTTCTGTGAAAAAAGTTACCATTTACGATAACCTCTGAATGTACTGCATTTGTGTTTCAGCATTCTTCCTTTAGCCAGTCTTACAGTTTACATTTAAAAATGCATGGATTACTCTGAGGTTGTGCACACACAATGCTGTTATGTTGAAATTTCACCAAATAACATTGGTACCAATGTTTTTCAATTTTGCCATGTCACTTATAACTTGCCAAGTTCAAGTTTGTCAAGTTGAGCTACAGTGTCATTGACACTTTCATATTCATTTATTCCCAGTTTGTAGATATAGTTTAGATTAGAGTGGGATTTTCAACTTAGTTGCCATGGCAGCCATGTGCTCCATCATTGTTTACACTGCAACAACTTACCTATTTTCGTTTTAGAGCAGGGTGGTCTATTTTGGATTTCATAAAATTGGAAGTTTTTGAGGGGATGGGGGGGGGGGGGGGTCTGTACTGGTCTGAACGAGTGGAAATTTGTGCCCATTGACTTGATGCTTCACACATTTTTTGTCAAGGTAAGCAAAACTGTGATAGGTACTGTGCAAATTTCTCATTTATTGGGGATTTTCCAGTACCAAATTTTCGCTAATTTCTTCCACCCTCAGTTCGGTATTTCAGTTTGATAGCAATACCAATATCGTTCGGTATTTTTGGTATACCCCCATCTCTAACCTCAAGAACTTTTCCCAACTGGGGATTGATTCCGGTACCTCTGGCCTGAGAGATCAGCACACTTGTCGACTTGGCCACCACTCTCATTATTAATTTTAAAAACATCTGCCTCAAACTTCACCTGAACTTTTACTATCAATTTTCTATGACATATGGATAACTGGGCTGTTTTCACTATCCAGTTGAAATGGAAATAAATTGGCCTCAACATTTTCTAAACATTTATTATCCGAAAAGTGTAATCCAGAATTTGTAGAAATTAAAAAACATCAGGAAAAACAAAAGATCAAATTTAAATGAGAGGACTACAATGATCATTTCTCTATAGAAGAGTTAAAAAACTCTTTGAATAAAGCAAAAGATACAAGGGATGTGGACCGGACTGCTTAAAACCGCTACGGTCTATTGTCCAGGGCCAGGCTGCAGACCAGACTGGACTGCTGTCATTGGACCACTTTGGACCGGTCCACACATGGCGATCTGGTACTGGACCGGTTCACAGACTTTAATACTTAGATGTCTGTCTGGCTTTAGCACTGGGGTTATCTTGTACAGAAATCCGAAGCTCCAATCACCAGTCAATAGACTCGAATACACAGTGTCGCAAATGTCTGGTCATCTGGTGTGAGATCTCATAACAGCTTGTCAGATACATTCTTTGTTGTCGGTGACATCAAACAACAGTGACTGTCTTTTAATTCCAACAACTTCAGAGAATGCCCTAAGTGGAACGCGCTTGGTTTAGTAGCAATCTAACAATCTTCAATCATGACAATGTCACATGGCAAACATTCACTGACTTGAGTGTTGGGCCATTGGCAGATGCCAGATGGTTCCAAATAAATTATTTGTAATTCTGTAACTCTACCTACCGGTGGTTTGTTTAAAATATAGCATAACCAGTTGTTAAAATTTAAAATAATAATGGAGCCTTCTGGAGAGTCAAATGATACTCAATGTAGTGAAATTAGTGAATCACCCAGTAATTCTAATACAGAGACAAGTATAAGAACGATACCAAAACACAGGACACTAAGGGACTCTCACCTGGCAAAATATTCTTTCCCAGTATATAGGTATCTGTATTCAGAGAAGAATGTTGCAGCTGGTGTTTTCCAATGTGTAAAATATGAGGAAAAAATAAAGAAAGGTGGTGGTGCCAGACCAAATAAAAAAAACATTTTAAGAGGCACCATAAAGACATTTTGATACAGTGATTGAACCACCAGCCAAAAAACACACGTTCATGTTGAACTATGTAAACAAGACATCCTCAATCAACTGCATCATCATCCTAATCTATCCCGCTTCCACAAGGAATTACAGTCGGTGAATCTGAGTTCGGGTCAGAAGAATACTACAAGAAAGATAGTCTTGGATACACACAATGTAAACAGAATCTCACTGAGATGATATGTTCAGATATTCAGCCTATATCTATAGTGAATGACCCTAGATTTTAACAGTACTCTTGCACATTAAATCCAAGATTCATAGTTCCTTTGAGAGACACAATGGACAATGAGATCACAAAACTATTTGATGATAGGAATGCTACAGTGCAGAAACTATTTGAAAAAAACATCACATACTTCTGTGCCACTTTTGATATATGGACATCTAAGGCAATGCATTCATATATCAGTTTGACTGTACATTTCATTTCAAATTCATAGGAATTAGAGAGTGTTAGACTTGGAGCTGAATCTTTTCCTGGAGAACACTCGGGAAAGTATCGCCTTCAGAGTTCTCAAAATGTTGGACACATGGGAGCTGCCGAGAGACAAGTTAATAGCGGCAGCATGCAACAATGTCAGTTTGTACAGCAGATGTTGCAGAGACTTCTTACATGTTGAACAATTTCCATGCCTTGGCCATGTTTTGAACTTAGCTGTACAAAATGGACTTAATGTGTGCTGTAAGAAACTGGTAATGCATTTCCGCAAGAGCAAGGTCCTGCTTGATTAAATGGAGGCTGTACAACGAGAAAAGAAACTTAAGACATTGAGATTTATTCAAGATGCATGTACCTGATGCAATCCAATGCATTTAATGTTGTCCAGACTTTTGGAACTTAGAGGCATTATAACCACCATTGTAGATGATACCCCACACCATACAGGAATGCTCCAAAACCCACTTACTTCCCCACTGAAGTTGAGTGGAATCTCGTCTCCAAGCCAATTTCACTACTCTGACCATTTTATGATTTGACAGTTTGGATAAGTTCCTCTTCGTATGTGACAATATCGGCGGTTGGACCAGCTTAGCAATGTTAGGGCAACACTTGGAAATGAAAGTAAATGACCTGCCCGGAATCAAGAAATTCAAGTAGCAAGCAAAACTGAAGATGAACAAATACTTTGATGTGAAAGATGAAGAAAATCAAGTGGACATGAAGTCAAATGTGGACCCTCATTTTCTTGCGTTCGGTCACAGGTTAGAGACAAGATTGACTATTGAGGCAAAGGTGACATCAGAACTTACGAGGCTAATCAGGTGTATAAAAGCGCAGGCATCATATACTTGTGGAAGTGATTCTGTGGTGCCAGGCATTGGGGATCCAACAGCACTGACACCATGCGAAGAGAAAGGACTTGGCCGTCTTCTTGGCACCATGCTTGGAGCACACATAATGTAATTTGAGCAATTTAGACATTGCAATGACAGAAATAAGTAGGTACAATAACATGCAGTGTGCTAAGATAAATACTAACCCACTTGATTGAAAAAGTTGATGTGCGTAGTTGCTACTAGATGAGTGCTACCAAATGAGTGCTTGTACAATTCGAAATTGTCTTTTACCTGATACAGTAGCTAAGTTATCATTTATGCATGATAATGTTGGGAAGTGCCACCTTCCCTTATACATAGTTTGTGCAATTGCGGGAATTGCAAGCGTCTCGTCCAAGAAGAAGATTTGAAAACCTTTGAAATGCCTGACTGACAAGGAATACATGTGTATTGTGTTAAATATGTTTACTGTTTATGTGACTTCCGTGTGACAATCAACAATCAACATGATGCAACAAGTTAACAATTGCAAGTGTTTTGGAATTATTTTTCTGTTTATAATTGCACATTGGCAAGTGACCAGTTTACAATAATTATGCATTGCAGATTACACAAATATGAGACGATAGTTATAGTTTTATTCTGGTTGGGGCAAATGGGCAAGCGACGATGTAGTCTACAATATACATTATCGATTACAATAAGCCATTTTATAAAGTCAGACATTGCCGCTTTAGAGGTTAGATGTTTAGCAGGACACTTTCTAAAACGCATTTCATACAGCCATCTTCTCTAACTTGACAGCTTGCATCCAGGACAAAAACAATAATGATCCTTGATGAAACTAATAAGTGTGTTACAGAAATATACTCTTTAACCTTTGATCTCTGAAATGACAATGTCTGAAATTATGAAACCACTTATACAGTTACCATGTTCTAAACATTTGTACCTATATCTGACACATTGGATAAATTGGGTAATACTCAATGTGTCAGATATAGGCCAAAATGTCGAGAACATAGTAGTTGTATAAGTGGTTTTGTAATCCCAATGGGTAATGGTATTGCTAGTGACAATGACTGATGTCAGACAAGATAGCGAATTGGGAATTACCATGTCAAGTTGTCAACTAACCCTCATAGGCTCATATACATTTCAATGTACTGAAGATAGCTTGCAAATCACAATAGAGCCTGTTGTTGGCAATATCTAACTCCAAGTCACTACATCCAATTCCGAATACCGGCATGCATACCTGCATGTTGGAAATTGACCAGTCTATCTGGACTATGTCAGGTCCCACTGCTAAGCATAAAAAGTTTTTGTGCTAAAGGACTTGGAGCATTTGCACTATCTATCTTTAAGTTCTTAACCCAATCATATACTATCTCATATATAGTTTATGATTGGGTTAAGAACTTAAAGGTAGATAGTGCAAATGCTCCAAGTCTTTCAGCACTAATAAGATTTAGTCTGTAGCTCACATTTCCACTATCCTCCAAATGCTATATGACATATAGCATGTGCAGGATAGCGGGAAAAATTTAATTGCACACTCTACAGTGAGCCACAGTCACAAGTTGTAAGCATGTTTATTCGCTCTCCAACTTCTCTATAATGAAGGATAGGAGAAAATATTTCAAAATACACTACACATTTCCACAATGTGCATACAATGTATTATATAACATGCCCAGAGTTACCAAGCTTGCACGTCAGATGGCAGTAACTTGATGCTTTCTTTAACACAAACGCCTATGACAATTCAATCATTGTAAAATATCTGAAATAAATCAAATGTATTATAATCTTAATTTGGTATTACCAAAAGTAAGATTTGAACACATTTCACTTCATGTAAGGTATTTTATAACGATTGAAACTGTCAGGAACTGGTTCAGGCAAGAATATCGGACCACCTAGGGTTGGACTGTACTGGACTGGACCACCTCTCCCCTGGACCAGACCACCACTGGTGGTCCAGTCCAGTCCGCATCCCTGAAAGATACTGCCTCTGGACCCAATGAAATTCAGTATCAACTTTTAAAACATTGTCTCAAACTTCACTCGAATTTTTAGTATCAATTTGCAATGACATATGGATAACTGGGCAGTTTCTACCTTCCAGACGAAATGCAATAATAATTTCTATTCCAAAGACCACTGGAATGCAAGTGATTACAGAATTATTGCATTTATAAGTTGCCTGGGCAATACCATGGAAAGGATGATCAATGAACGGCTTGTCTGGCTTCTGGAATTGAACAATCTACTGGCCAATGTTCAGTGTGGTTTCAGAAGCCTGAGAAGTACTGTGGATCATTTGGTTTGACTTTAAATGTTTATCAGAAATGCTTTTGCCAGAAAAGAATGTGGTTGCCATCTTCTTTGATCAGGAGAAAGCATATGACACAAAGTAGAAGTAGAAGTATGGGATTTTAAAAGACATTTTCAACATGGTGTTAAGAGGGCATTGCCACTTTTTATTGAAAACTTTTCAAAGAAAGGACAGTGAATTTCAGTTTTGTGTTGGGTTCACATTATCTGATCCACGTGAGCAAGAATTGGAAGTTCGTCTGGAGAGTATTTTATCCACTACTCTTTTTCTCATTGAAAGTCAATGCCATCATCAACACAATTGAGAATATGGTAGTTTCTTATTGCATGTGGATGATTTTTAGCTCACCTGAGCACAGCTCAAGGGCAGCTTTACTAATCACTTTCCATCCTTCGTCGGTCATCGTCCGTCCTGTGTTAACTTTACATTATCGACTTCTTCTAACAAACTTCTAGATCAAATTCAACAAAATTTGCTGTGCATGTACCTTATCATATGTCAATTCAAGTTCGTTCAAATAAAGTTGCCACGCCCACAGGGGGCATAACTCTGCTAGCACCCATAAATTCCTTTCCAAAATTCAAAAAAATCTTCTTCTTCAGATCCACCAGTCAGAATCTTTTCATATTTGGTATACAACATCTCTAGGGGGGTCAGATTCAAGTTTGTTCAAATCAAGTCCCAGGGTTAATATTTGAGCTCCCTATGGGAGCCCAAATTTTAACTTAGTGCAATATGTTGAATTTTCTTTAAAAATCTTCTTCAGATCCACCAGTCAGAATCTTTTCATATTTGGTATATAACATCTCTAGGGGGGTCAGATTCAAGTTTGATCAAATCGAATCCCTGGGTCAATATTTTGGCTCACTATGGGTGCCCGAATTTTAACTTAGTGCAATATGTGGAATATGCTTTAAAAATCTTCTTCTTTAGATCCACCAGTCAGAATCATTTCATATTTGGTATATAACATCTCTGGGGGGGGTCAGATTCAAGTTTGTTCAAATCGAGTCACTGGGTCAATATTTGGGCTCCTTATGGGAGTCCGAATTTTAATTTAGTGCAATATGTGGAATTTTTTCAAAAATCATCTTCTTCCGATCCACCAGTCAGAATCTTTTCACATTTGGTATATAACATCTCTAGGGGGGTCAGATTCAATTTTGTTCAAATCGAGACCCTGGGTCAATATTTGGGCTCCCTATGAGAGGCTGACTATGTTCAATACGAAGAAATTTCATTAAAAATTTTCATTTTCAGATCCACCTATCACAATCTTTCATATTTGGTATACATCTCGGGGGAGGGGGGAGGTTCAATTTTTTCAAATCGAGTTCCTGGTTTAATATTTGGGCTCTCTCTGGGAGCTTGAATTTTAATTTAGTGAAATATGAGGGATTTTCTTCAAGTGTCTTTTTCTCCAAAACCACCAATCAGAATCTTTTCATATTTGGTATATCTCTGCAACATCAGATTCAGGTTTGTTCAATTTTAGTCCCTGCCTTAAAATTTGGGCTCTCTTTGGGGTTGGGGGGAGGGGGTGGGATAGGCAGGAGGAGGGAGGTTTAAGTTTGTTCAAATCCATCCCATAGTGTTTTGACATAAAATTTGCATTTCAAACTGCAGTTACATAATAACTCTTGGAAGTTTGGCAGTGCTGGTCTTCAGCTGATAGAATTGGAAGCAGTCAGGAAGACCTATGATGATAATCATCTGACATAGACACTAGAGTTATGATTAATTTCATGAATTCATTCCACATTAGTGTTGATGAACCATGACTAACTGAATGTGATCTTCTTTGAAGTACTTTATCAGGTGAGCAATTAAGACCACTTGGGGCCTCTTGTTTAACTTGCTGCAGCAGCAAAAGTATGAATGCCTTCCAGCACAAACTTTAGCTGTGGTTAAACTGATTTCAGAGATGGTCTGTAGAAAATGGTTTCAAATTCTCCAAGTCTAAAATAGATCATGCTCTTTTTTTAGGCTCCAGAAGCAACACCTTGATCCAGAGTTGAAAATAGATGGGAGTCCAATTAAGGTTGTTAAGGAAGTTAAATTCTTTGGTTTATTGTTTGACAATAAACTAAATTTCACATCTCACATTAAGGGGGGCACGGTGGCTCAGTTGGTAGAGGTGCAGGCTGCAAGCCGAGAGGTCCTCGGTTCAAATCCCACCTGCGGCAACCGCGTCGTGTCCATGGGCAAGACACTTCACCCCCATTGCCCACGTGGAGGCACGGTGACGTTGTGTACTAAGGCGTACTGTACATCGATGGTGCACCTGTCTTCAACCAATGCTAACCCTGCCTGTGTGGAGTTGGTATGTTGGGGAGCTGACAGTTGCTCGGTGGTTCTCTCCGGGTACTCCGGCTTCCTCCACCCGTAAAACTGTCACGGTCATGGTTAGCCATTGTGCAGAAATATGTGACCTTAAACACCAATAAATAAATATATAAATAATCTCACATTAAGCAGCTAAATCTTAAATTAAAAGACAGCACTGATTGCTGACCAAAAAATGTTACTCCATCTGTATGAACCACTTGTCAGATCAGAGTTAGATTATGGTTGTGTGATATATGGTTCTGCAAGAAAATCATATCTCAAGCCATTTTACACTATTCATAATAGTGGTGTACGAATTAGCATTTAGAACATTGCCAATCGATTCAATGCCCGTTGAAGCAGGAGAGCCTTCTGAAACACAGGATTAAACTGTCACTCCAATATGTTTCTGAACTGTTTGCTAATCCATCAAACCCTGCTCAGAATTGTGACTCAGATCCTCAAAATGTTGATTTTTTTCTCACCTGACTGAATGTGAGGATGAGCGATAGTGATCACTCACCTTTCAACGTCCAAGAACATGGTGTTTGCACCTGCTCCTCCTAAACCGCTGAACAAATTTTAGTTAACCCTTTACCCAACGTGTGGGGACGCGGTGGCTCAGTTGGTAGAGGTGCAGGCTGCAAGCCGAGAGGTCCTCGGTTCGAATCCCACCTGCGGCAACTGCGTTGTGTCCTTGGGCAAGACACTTCACCCCGATTGCCTACATGGGGGCACGATGACGCTGTGTACTGAGGCGTACTGCACGTCGATGGTGCGCATGTCTTCAACCAATCTAACCCTGCCTGTGCTGCGGTGCAGAGTTCAGAGTTACGATGTTGGAGAGCTGACAGCTGCTCGTCGTTGCTCAGTGGTTCTCTCCGGGTACTCCAGCTTCCTCCACTCGTAAAACTGTCACGGTCACGATTAGCCATTGTGCATAAGTATGTGACCTTAAACACCAATAAATAAATAAATATATTTACCCAACGTAACGATCAAAACCGGCCAGCGCTATTCACAAAATTCGCCATTCAATTTTTATTACCTTTTCATTTTTTAGCCCGACTGTTTATAGTGAGGGCTATAGTAATGACTTTTGTCCGTCCATCTGTCCATCTGTCGGTCTATCCATCTGCCTTTTTCTGTTAACATTTAGAGTTTTGGTTAAAGTTTGTGGTTAAAGTTTTTTATTCAGTCTTCAAGTTAAGACTATAACCGGTATTTCTTGTCTGATCGTCACAAAATTTCATATGCTGGTTTTAGGCCATATTTACATGAGAATGTCCCCTTTTGGTCATGATCGGTCAACCGGTATGGCTGCCCGTGCCCAAAACCCGAAAACCTTTAGCACAGTCTACAGGTCGTATTTATGAAGGGATTTCATTGCAACTTCATAGAATGCCTCTGTGTAATGCCTAGATGAGAACGTCCCCGTTTGGGCATGATCTGTCAACCATGATGGCTGCCCAAGCCTGAAACCCAAAAACTTTTGGCACAGTCTGCAGGTCATGTTTAATATGGACGGATTTCATTGTAACTTGATATGATGACTCTGTATGATGTCTACATGAGAATTTCCCCATTTGGGCGTGATCTATCAACCGTCACGACTGCCCGAGCCCAAAACCCGAAAACCTTTAGCACAGTCTACAGGTCATATTTATAGAGGGATTTCATTGTAACTTCATTGGTTGACTTCATATAATTTCTACACATGAGAAAGTCTTCTTTTGGACGTGATTGGGCAACTGCGATGGCTACAGGTGCCCGAAGGCCCTCCCCCCAATTAGGCATTTTTTTTTTTTTTTATTTCCTCCAATATGCATTTTGAACTATTTACAGTCACTACATGCGGAACCCTTTTTTAAACTCACGTAAACCCCACCCCCCGGGGGGCCAATTAGGCCCTTTTTTTTTTCTTTATCAAAAATGCTTTTTTATAGTTTTTGTTAATGTTTGTGGTTAAAAACCCAGAAAAACACCACCCCCCCCACCCCCACTCCCATGGTCCCAGTTGGGTATTTTTTTTTTCTCTGCTCAAAATGCATTCTGAAAGATTTAGACTGACCACATGTGAAAAAAAAAACATGGACTTCCCTAACACACCCCCACCCCACCTCCTCCTCACCCAGGGCCATTCATGCAATATTTTTTATTTGGTACAAAATGCATTTTTAGCCACACTGTTTATAGTCAGGGCAAAAGTCATGACTTTCGTCCGTCCATCTGTCGGTCCATCCATCTGTCTGTAAACAATTGGTTTCCGACTGATAACTCCAGTTTGGATTATTTGATTTCAACCAAAGTTGATATGTGTATATTTTTATACTGTACCAATGACCCAGACATAGCTGGTGCTAACTCTTAAAATATAGGGCCAAACACAAATTTTGCCCCCCAATCCCCAAAATTTGCATCTAAAACCAAAGAAAACATGTCCTGAAAGGCCCTCCACACTTCGCCCCTACTGCGCATGCGCAGTGTCAAGGACGTTCCGAAATTGGCGCCATTAATCATTCTAAGTTTGGCCCTTCATCAGTTAACATCTGACTGATCTTTGTGCTTATAAATCTCAGTTTAAATGATGCCAGACACATAAATATTAGTGAAATGGTGATTCTAAGGAGGATAGAGAAGGAGGAGAGGAAAAAAATGTGTGACAGAATATTATCAGGGCTTTAACTTAAAATTTTTTAATGAAATTATGTTAAGTTACCTATTTTCGAGGCAGCAGCCATTTTGTTGTCATTCTGATTATTTAGTTACACTGTTTTTTAAGTGTTTTCCTCTCTCCCTGTCCTTTAAGTCCCCCCTTGCTATTCTCCCATGCTTTTGGCATAGTTTTTGTAATTATTATTACTAAATTTTCTTGGGAGTTTTAGCTGAATAACAGAATGAATTCTGTTCTTTTCCCCATGTTTACGTCTTCACCTACGGGTGGTTAGGCGTTGTGTTCTGCATCTACCATCTGATGTTCTGCAGTTTCTTCCCTGGAAGTCTCTGTTTTGCATCAGATAGTGTATTTTTGGTAACTGATTTCGGGCCTGGGTGCCTGGAGTCTTATTTTAGTGTTTTTACACTCATTGTTTACATTTACAACAGCCCTCTGTGTGAGGGGGGGATTTCTGGAAAATAATATCTTGATGTTATTTTAATCATAACTAGATACATTATTATTGTTCGTAAGTGTTGAATAAATTGTTTAAAATATTTTTAAAATTTTTGTCCACACTTAGGCTTGGGATCCATTGGGGCTCAACGTTACTTTTCAGAAACTTGGGCTGTTCTGAAAAAATATTTTTTCAAAATATTTTGATTTCAATTATTTTTTCTGTATTAATGGATCATATTATTATTATGTATTTTGATTGCCAGGGGTTAGTGCGAGTACCAGGACTTGTTTTCTTTTCACATTGAAAGGATATTGATCAATTGTATTAAGAGGAAGTCTTCCTCTGACTTTATAGTCATTCTATATGTGGTCAGTGTACTCGCATTAACTCCTGTTCTGTATCGTATGATTTCGATGACAATATGGGAAGCGTATGTCACGGTATGTTATTGGGGATTTGGACACTCCGGTCCTTTCCCCGCAGGGTCACTCTACTTTATCAATTTCTATTTCAGATGATCAAGATTAGGGTGATGTATCTGTGATGTCTTCCAACAGTGTGCCTCCGTCGTCACAATTAATGAAGGGCTAGCGGAAAAGTGCTCATGTAAATACGCCAATTGCCTAAGAGGACCCTAGTAGGTTCGACGGCCTTTGACGTCCGCTAGCTCGCCCGGTGTAGCGTCCATTCACCGAATGGTTTGGCAGCCGGGTTCGTCTGTTGCGGTCTAGAAGGAATTTTGGGGTGATGCGAGCACTATAAATTAACCTAATGCACACCCAGTGACGACGGATCGGAGGGAGAACGGAGGAAGCCTTTTAGTCCGGTTCATAGCTCGTTCCGGTCCATCCGGACGGCAAGCGAGAGAGGCCCCTCTCTCGTTCAACAACATCTGGCCCCAGATGTTGTGGTTCAAAATGTGTCGCAAGCGGAGCATACGTCCGTCGCTCGGGACGCTCCGTTGTATAGGCAGTCCGCGGAGACTGCTAAGGCTTCCTCTTCTCGTCAGCGCACACGACCGCACCTTGGCTGCGTGACCGCCGATATATTACCAGCTTCGCCGATCAAGGATTCTTCGGCGACCAGGTCACACCATCCGGTAGCCAGGGACACGAGGCCTGCAGACTCCGGACGTTCGCATAGGAAGTGTGCGGGAGTCATCGTACACGGAGCTTCCGGCGGCAATGCATCGTAAGACCGCTACTGCACAGGCCTCAGGAACGGACATGCTTTCCTTAATAGCACAGTTTATCGCAGCATCCCAGCATCAACTGAATCTGTCGCATATATTTTATCCGACGATGCTGGGTCGGGACGCTCCGCGGAAGCGGGTACGGACGTCCGAAAGTTTCATCCGGTCCGACGGGATACCGAAAGGGATTTGGAGGATTTCGAGCTTTCCCTTTCGGAACAACATATGCTGTTGTGTATGTCATCTGACTTGGTCTTCTACAGCTTCTTTCGTCGGACCAGAATGCTGCGATGCCGGATAAGAAACTGATAGCGTCGGTGGACTTAGAAATTTTTGGTTCGGTTCAGGGACATCGTCCCTCAGTTCCGACATAGTCCAATAATGTCACTCAAACTTTCGAATTATTGAACGACGCTATATATATTATTATTTTATGCTTGCTATAACCAAGCATTTCTGGTTTCTTGTTTGCAGAGTTATGGAGATGTCTTTCAAAAGTGTGCCTCTGTCGTCATAGTTAATGAAGAGCTAGTGGCAATAAGTGCTCATGGAATATGTCTATCGCCTACGGAGTGACATTCGCTAGCTCACCCGGTGTAGCGTACATTCATCGAATGGTTCGGCTGCCGGGTTCGTCCGTTGCGGTCTAGGAAGGAGATTTGGGTGATGCAAGCACTTTAATTACTTTAGTACTCACCCAGTGACGGCAGATTGAGGACAGATCGGAGGAAGCCTGTTAGTCCGGTTCCTGGCTTGTCCAGGTCCATCCGGGCTGTGAGCGAGAGAGGTCCCTCTCTCGTCCAACAACATAGGGGACCGCATGTTGTGGTTCAGATATTTTACATTCGGAGCATATGTCCGTCGGTCGGGACGCTCCATTATATTGACGGTCCGAGAGACTGTCCTTAATGCTTCCTCATCCTCACAGCAGGGCACACGACCGCACATTGGCTACGTGACCTCGAGTATCCGATCAGTTTCGTCATTCAGTGATTCCACGGCGAATAGGTCGCGCCATCCGGTAGCCAAGGGACACGAGGCCTATACACTCCGTTCGCTCGCATATTGGTAGTATGCACGGGGTAACGATCACGGAGCTTCCAGCGGCAATGCATCATAAGACCGCTTCTCCTCAGGCCTCAGTGACGGACGTGCTATCCGAGTTAGCACAGTTGTTTCGCAGCATCCCAGCAATTGACAGTTTCTCGGTCGAATCAGGAATTATCCGATGGCTCTGGGTCGGTGCGGTCCGCGGTTGCATCAGGTACGGACGACCGAACGCTTTATAGGGTCCGACAGGATGGCGAAAGGGATTCGAAAGATTTCGAGTTTTCCCTTTAGTAGTATCGGAAGCTGCCTTTCATATCTTTTGGCATTATCTTCCAGTGATTGTTATTTCGGACTTCATTGCTGCGATCTTGGATAAGAGACTTATAGCGTCATTGGACTCGGATTTTTCGATCGGTTCAGGGACATTGTCCCTGACTTACCGACGCAGTCCAATATTGTCATTACAACATGTGTTTTATTTTTCGACGCTATATATATATATATACAAGCCTGCTACCAAGCATGATAGTTTAGTTTCTTGTCCGCGTTGCTCATTTCTGCCATTTTATCATTTATACGAATAGTTTATTTTGGCAGAGCAGGGCATACCGAGAGTTCATATGCATCTAGACGGTGTGGTTAAAGACTGCATATATTCTTTTTCGCCGTTTATGTCTTTTCCAATTTCAATGTTGGAAACGACATGATGTATAGTAGACTTAACTTAGACGCTTTATCATACGTAATCCGCCTTACTGAGGCGTTATCATTACGTCTTCAAGAAAAGATTTACGGGATATTATTCTCAATGTAATTTCTTTTGAGGGCAGTAGTTTGTTCACGTATAACTCCGCCCTTCAGTGGCTGATTGGAGTTGGTTAGACGTGACGCAGCCCTAGCTACATCCACACGCGTGGATAGTAAGGTTAAGAACTCTCTCAGAGTCGCTTCGTTCTCGGAGGAGCTTCTCTTCGACGGCAACTTTTCGGCAATCCATGAATTGCTCGATTTACACGTTCTCTTGTCTATCTAGTGTTACAAGAGATTCAGACTGGGGCAAACATTCGGTGGTTGACTCAGAGAGTGCCACCGCAGTTGCCGGACCCGAGTGTGGCTGTTATGACGGTTGCCAGTCAAACAGATGGGGATATAATACTGATCCCTACGGATTCGAAGTGCCAGGGTCTTTGGGTTCCGCAGTCTCTTAGCATTCAGTTTTCTTCCGCGGAATAATGTTTTTTAGGCTTGCTTTATGTCATTGCATGAACATTATTCAGAAACGCATGCCCAAATCCTGTCCTTTAATTCGACAGTAGTGGCGTATCTCCGGAACCAGGGAGGCACTCTTTCGTTTCCGTTATTCAATTTAATGGAAAGAATCCATCTGTTGGTTATAGTACACCAAGTTCTGTTTTGGTCCATCATATTCCGGGTCATCTGATTGTTTTACCGGACTCCCGTTCTCTTACGGGTCGCTTGTTGCTGTCAGAATGGACTCTCAACAAACAAGTATTCAATCAGATTTGCTATCTATGGGAGCGCCCAATGATGATTTATTTACGACACAGCTTGCTAATCAATTGCAGATGTTTGTGTTGGCTTGTCCAGATCTCTGAGCTAATGTTGTTAACGCTCTATTGATCTATAGGACGAAATGATAGGATACGCGTATCCTCCGGCGCTGTTGTTTCAGCAGGTATTGCTAAGATAAACAACCACAATACATTTCTGTTGATAGCATCTCTATCTTCACAGAGATCATGGGTAATTTACTCTCTTGTCTACTGTGGGTCTTAACGTGAAATCTTCCTCTATGTGAGGATCTTTTTTCACTGGGTAAATCGTGTCATCTTTATCACAACCCGCAAGGTCGCAACCTTCATATATTCCGTTGTGTGGTCCGTATTGCATTGTAAGCACTGTACTGGACGAGCTTTGGACGCGATTTCTTACTATAGGAGATCCTCTTCTTCGCTATTCTATGCGGCTAAAGTGGAGGCTCTTCCGTCGTGGTATAGGGATCATTATGTTCATATTGTTGATCCCTCCATACTACTCATTGCAATTTTTTAGTATACTTGTTTCACAAGATCTACTGCAGCCTGTTATTATTTAGGTTATAGGTTTATGTTACCTCATACCTATGCACTCTACGATAGTTTACAATTGAGTCTTTTGTCTCTTTATCTAAGTCAGTTAGTAACTTTTTGATAAATAGACTTAGAATCTTTAGATTAAATTCCTATATGGATTTTAACTTCAGTTCTTATTTAGCTAAGTAATCATTTGAGCCTCTGGAAACAGTAGTTTTCAAATTCTGACCTTTTAGACAGTAATTCTGTTGGTTTCTCTTTTACTGTAGAGTCAGTGAGTTTCATGCACTATCGATGGATGATTTTCACTTTCGTAGTTTCGGAATCACTACTTCCGTTACTATTTAGGTTGGATTTTTGCATAAGAGTTAGGCTCCTATTACCGGAACCTATTATTTTAAGGTCCTTCCGTCTTCGTATGGGCATAGGCCTTTACTCTTTCCGGGTACAGTTCATGTATTTATAAACAGATATCTGTTTATTACTATGGGCGTAAGCTTCTTCTGTCTTTGATGCCTAGTAGAAGGACGTTACGCTCCATTTTATTGTTAATGGATTCTATTAACTATCGGTACTGCTTATGGTATATCATTGACTTAGCAGTTGTGCTTAAGATTTCGGCTCATGAAGTAAGAGTTCTTCTACTTCTTGGGCTTACATTAATAGTGTCGCTATGATAGATTTTTGAAGGCCGCTCATTGCGCTCAGCCATCCACATTCATGAATTTTATCTCAGAAATATCGAGTCCATTTCTGCAGGCCTCTATTGTTAGGTCTATTATCTACTGCTCAGAATGTCATTCACTTAGCAGTTGCTACTATAGCTAGGTAGGCTGTCTGTTTCGGCAGTGTCTCCGTTCTGCTGCCCTCTTCGCTCTGGGCTATTTGACCCAGGGCATGAAAAAGGGGGGGGGGAGGGTGTTCCCTTGGGTCACCTGTTTTACTATGAAAACAAGGGGATACCTCCTCCGGAGTTAGTAATTCTGAGCTGTTATTGGGATGGTTGTTTAGTGAGAAGTTTAGGTTTTTAAAATTCATTCAAGTCTTAGTTTTTAAAGTATAGCTTTTGAATATTGCATATGTCAACGGACATGATTATGCAATCCTCAGACACTTTTAAGGAGTATAAGAGTCTCTATTCTCTAGACTTACTTTATTTATTGGCTTACTTTAAAAATTATTAGTATAAGGATTATATTGGATATTAATAGAGTACATGGATGTATGAAGCTCAATTTTGGAAGGTGTTGTATCTTTCTAATTTATCATAAATAAGAAATATACATGTAAGGCCTATTACTTCTTTTTCCCTACAGGGGATGACTCTATTTTATTTTATTGAGCGTATTCCATTTTGCTCTATGTCCTTGGCCCTCCAGCCTTTTTACTATTCAGCTATGTCTGGGTCATTGGTACAGTATAAAAATGTTAAAAAATTTATAGTAATTTATATATTTTTTATACTTACCAATGACCCAGACGGGGATGGCCCTCCCAGGAGTTGGGAACTCTTGCCTCCCCGCTGAGTACATAGCGCTTACCAGGCACTGGTTATTAGAATGATTAATGGCGCCAATTTCGGAACGTCCTTGACACTGCGTATGCGCAGTAGGGGCGAAGTGTGGAGGGCCTTTCAGGAGATGTTTTCTTTGGTTTTAGATGCAAATTTTGGGGATTGGGGGGCAAAATTTGTGTTTGGCCCTATATTTTAAGAGTTAGCACCAGCTATGTCTGGGTCATTGGTAAGTATAAAAAATATATAAATTACTATAAATTTTTTAACTTTCCAGCTGGTAATGCAGGCCAGGTTTCAATATAGGTTCCACAACTGCCCCCCCTCCCCCCCCCCCCCCCCCCACACACACACACACACCCCACACACACACACACAAATTGTCACTTAGGCAATTATTCCCAAAATGCATTTTGAAGGATTGAGAGTTATTATATGCAAAAAAGAAAATTGACTCATATAGCCCAACATTGCTTTATGTGCTGCATCTTTAATCCTTTACCTTACACAAGTTGAAGCCAACAGTACAAATTATATTTCTGAAACCTTGGCTTTTTTCATTTTTTATTTCCTTCTAACCATGGCTTATTACTCCTTATTGGAACAAGGTCATCAAGTTTGTTCCATTAATAGGTCATGAGGTATGTTTTGAAGTAGAGAAATGAAAAGATAAAATTTAAATAGCAAAGTTTGTATATCATGAGTGCAGATATGGCAGATTCGTTAGGTAAACTGTTAACAAAAAATGGCTCCGACTATTTTGCGTCTTAGCATTGCCTGCATTGGGCTGCAAGCATGACATCACTCGAGTTTGTCACAAAAACATAGGTTATGACCCCTCATTGGAACGAGCTCAGTGAGCTTGTCCTAATGAGGGGTCATAAGCTATGTTTTTGATGCAAAAATCAAAAAAATTAGTGCTTCAAGAATTATATTTGCAAGTGTCGTCTTCTTTTCGTGTTAGGTAAAGGGTTAAATTTGAGGCAATTGCTTGTTCTGACACCGCATTTTGTTTTTGTTCAAATCAACGTGCCAGTCCCATTATAAGGGATTGGGTGGGAGGAAATGCTCCAAATTTTGTTTAAAATCTTTGTTTCATGGACCAGTGGGTACAATGTTGTGATGTATGGTATGGAGTTTCCATTTCAGGTGTAGAATCAAGTTGGTTCAAACGAAGTTCGTAGAGCAATATTTGGCTTTGTGATAGGAGGGGCAAGATTTTTGGTCCTGCCCAAAATTTCTGTTTTCTGAACTGATAGTACAATTTAAACCAAATTTGGCATGTGGTCTTATTGAGTCATAAGTACTTGACTTATGCAAACAAAATTTACCTGTGCAGCAGTGGGAACCCCAGGAGCTGAAAATAGAAATATTTTCAAACGCCCATATTTTTCGAACCACACAGAACAGTGAACTGTTATTTGTATGATAAATCCTTAGGACCCGTAGAATTGAATGGTAACAAAAATTGCCATCAGTTGGGTCAGGTGGGGGTGGGCAGGGGGGGGGGGGGGGGGAGGTGGCATTGAAAAAATGCAGAGTAAGCATATTTGCAAAAATGTAAAGAAAATTTCTCCAGAACCACCGATCAAAATCTTAGAATCTTTTGATATTTGGTATATAGGGGAGGGGGGGGGGGGGGGGGCAGATACAAGTTTGTTAAAATGAAGCCTCATGGTTCATATTTGGGCTTAGTACAGAAGCCCAAATTTTTAATTTAGGGCAACATGGGGAATAATCTTTAAAAATCATTTTCAGATCTACCTGTCAGAATGCTTTCATATTTGGTATAAAACATCTTTAGGGGTGGGGGTGGGGGGGGGATTGGATTCAAGTTTGTTGAAATTGGGTCCCTGGGTTAATATTTTGGGCTCTCTGCTGGAACCCAAAGTTTAATTTAATGCACTATGAGGAAATTTACAAGTTTGTTAAAATGAAGCCACTTGGTTCATATTTGGGCTCAATACAGAAGCCCAAATTTTTAACTTAGGGCAATATGGGGAATAATCTTTAAAAATCATCTTCTTCAGATTCAGCAGTCAGAATGCTTTCATATTTGGTATACAACATCTCTAGGGGGATTGGATTCAAGTTTGTTCAAATTGGTCCCTGGGTTATTATTTGGGCTCTCTGCTGGAGCCCAAAGTTTAACTTAATGCAGTTTCTTTAAAAATCTTCTTCTTCAGATCCACCAGGCAGAATTCTTTCATATTTGGTATGCAACATCTCTAAGGGGGTCACATTCAAGTTTGTTCAAATGGGATCCCTGGGTTTATATTTGGGCTCCCTATGGGAGCCCAAATTTTAACTTGGTACAATATGAGGAAATGTCTTCAGATCCACCAGTTAGAATGCTTTCATATTTGGTAGACATCATCTGTAGGGGGATCGGATTCAAATTTGTTCAAATGGTGTCTCTGGGTTATTATTTGGGCTCTCTGTTGGAGCCCAAAGTTTAGCTTAGTGCAATGCAAGGAGTTTTCTTTAAAAATCTCCTTCTTCAGATCCACCAGTCAGAATCCTTTCATATTTGATTTACAACATCTCTTGAGGGTCAGATTCAGATTTGTTTAAATAGTGTCACTGTGTTAATATTTGGGTTTCCCCTATGGGAGCCTAAATTTTAACTTGGTGCAACATGAGGGAATTTCTTTAATAATCTTCTTCTTCAGATTGACCAGTCAGAATCCTTTCATATTCAGTATACAACATCTTGGGGGAGGGGGGTGTCAGATTCAAGTTTGTCCAAATCAGGTCAGGTCCCTTAATTTCCTTAAAAGTCTTCTTCTTCAGCTCCACCAGTCAGAATACTGTCATATTTGGTATGCAACATCTCTAAGGGGGTCACATTCAAGTTTGTTCAAATGGGATCCCTGGGTTTATATTTGGGCTCCCTATGGGGGGGGGGGGGGAATTCAAGTTTGTTCAAATCAAGTGGCTGGGTTAATATTTGGGATCGCCATGGTAACCCGAATTTTAACTTAGTGCAAGATGAGGAAATTTCTTTAAAACTCTTCATCTTCAGATCCACGAGTCAGAATGCTTTCACATTTGGTGTATGGCATCCTGATGGTGGAAGGGAAGGGCTGTGATTCAAGTTTGTTCAAGTTAAGTTCCTAGGTTGATATTTGGACTCCCTAGTTTTGCATAACTGAAAATCTGGGCATTATTCTGTGGTAGTATCCCAGTACTAGAAAAAAATCATCTGGCATGGACAACCGAGTTATAAATAATTAAATAACTTCATTCCTCTGTTGTGTTAACTAGCTATAGATGCTAATTAAATCCTTCTTTAAACAACTATTGTCAGGTGAGCGCCTCAGTTCCCATGGTGCCTCTTGTTTTACCAGAAATTAGAAGCAGATTCCTCCATAGAGAGTTAGAATTAAACCCCACATGGAGTCTGCCGCACTTGAATCAAATTTTAGGAAAGAGAACTGTGGACCACGTATTCCTCCTTGGCATCTTAGAAAATTACAGAATACAGTTGTTTTGTACCTTGCATGTTCCAAGAAGCCTGAGATTAATGTTTTGTAGTTCAAACAAAAATGTGCTGAAATAAAGCCTGTATACAGGGCATAAAAGAATCTATACAGATGGATCTAAAGCTGGTGACAAAGTATCAGCTGCTGTTGTTAATGGTGATCAGATCAGAAAACCAAATAAAAGTTCTATTTTCACAGCTGAAATTGAAGCTTTTCAACTTGTGCTAGAACCCATCAAGAATGTGCAGGAAAAGAAGTCCCATTATATTTTCCGACTCTCTTTCCTCTTTCATTGCTTACTCAACTCCAAGTTGAAGAACACTCTGATTTAGAACTTTGTGAGAAGTTGAATTAATTAATGTGTGACCAAGATGGTATCGTGTTTTGTTGGTTATCTGGACATGTTGGTATCTCGGGTAATACCAGACCACACAGTGCAGCACGAAAGGTTTAAACTGGTAGAGTGCTAATTTTTTTGGATCAGAAAAATTTGTTCACATGTCTTTGCCTTGTTTCAGTTAATTCAGTTTATAGGAGATTGCCAGTGGGCACTCTCCCATAAATTGCAACAAGGTAAATCCTTACAGACTAATAATTTTAATTCAAAAATGATATGAAGAACATCCACAGAATATGAAGACTTTAACTTGTGGTACCTGCACTTCAGAGGATAGACCAAGTTTGAGGTTCCAGCACTCAACCAGTTAAGTCAGTCCATCACTGATTTTAAACTTCCTTACAGTGATTTCAAACCACATATCTGACCAGTTATCGCCACAATATAGCCTTGGTTGCTGATATGATGCTAAGCATCAGTAAATAAATATATATAAACATTTCTACTATCATTTAGTTTATTTTAAACAAAAAATGAGCAGAAAATTTCCAGATAATAATAGTTTTTGTTACTGCATTTTCAAGTTCATGGTCAGTGGGGAGAATGGCTGAGATGGTCTGAGTGTAGTACAACTTGTGGTGCTGGAAATCGGGAGAGGAAAAGACTGTGTAACAATCCTTCACCACAGCCAGGAGGAAAACCCTGTGAAGGAGCAGCCTCACAACAGGAATCATGTGAAGTTGTAAAATGTAAGTCTGTTTAGAAATTTCTACTTGAAGTTTTGATTTTGTGATATCGCTGTGCAGAGGGTTCAAACATTTCATTTTCAAAAGATATATAGAATATATCCATAGTAGCTTGGTGTACCAAATGTTCACCACGAATGGTGAACATTTGGTACACCAAGCTACTTTGGGTATATTTTATTTATACCATGATCATCAGATTATTAAGAGTCGCTATTATTTTTTCTCGATTTTACTGAGCACCAGACGTACATATGTGCAAATCTGTTTCTGTTTACACGAGTATCGGTGGGCGGTACTTCCGCTGTCAATTTTATCGCCGAAACAAAACTGAGCCTTTTTTGTTTTAATAACATACTGTTTCGAGTTATGCCTGCTTTATTAACACGAGACAGTGCATGTTTGTTAATTTTTGGCATCTTATGAGGTAAACTCATTTAAAAATGTAATAAATAATTGCCACTTCCATTTCACTCTTCGCGAAGCGACGTGCGATAAATTTAGACAAGTTTGCATTCAGGTCGACATCACCAAAGGTCAACGTGGATGCAGTTCTACTGTAGGTGTAAATTTTTATGGTTGTTACTAGAGCTTAGATGGCAGATGCTTGGAGAAAGAAGACATATACAAAAAATGTGTACCTTTTACAAAATTGTAAATCATTCTTCACCAGAATTTCTGGCTGAGTTGCTACCGCTCAGGTTCGAGAATATTTCTCATTATAGTTTACGAAATTCAAATGGATATTCAATTAACAGGATTCTACTGTATTTTTACAATCATTCAGCGTCTATGAGTTGATTCTCTATGAATGAAATTCCTGATATCATGGTATTGCATACTTGTGCTATGCATGACATAATCCTCATTCATTATTCTACTTGTTCAATAGCCGCCAAAGTTTATAGCAGTATTTTAGCTATGTGTTTCTTTGTTTTATTTTCAGGTTTAACACATTTTATGTCAAAATAAAAATATCATGACAAAAAATTATCGAAGTCTAATTTAATTCATTGAGTTGGTTATTTATCATTTAACTACCGTTATCAAAAATGGTGGCCTCGTCATGTCCAATCAGATTTCAGTGAGCGCTTGTTAAAAAGACATTCTCTTTCTTAATCGAATGATTGCATGTGTGGTTGCTACATTCAATACATATTTGTATTTTGTCTTCATGTTTTCACTTGTATTGGGGGGAAATATGTTCTTGTAAGATAAATACCTGTATCCAACAACCATAAAATGAATGAGTATGTACCTTCTGTGAATTTCAAACTCTGAAGAAACAAAATAAAAACGTGCATATTTTGGACAAAAAGCCCAGTAACATTCCTGTTTGTGTTTGCTTTTAGGTCCAGATTACTGTTCTTCATCACCCTGTGGCATTGCTGCAATTTGTACTGAAAGTCTTGATGGCCCTCTCTGTCAGTGCATTAATGACTACACTGGAGAGAAATGTGACAAACCACCAGATTTCTGTGATGGACATGCATGTCAGAATGGTGCCACTTGCCTTCCTCAAACTCAACAGAGAAACTATACATGTCAGTGTGTCACTGGATTCACGGGTGACATGTGTAATTATGAAATAGGTAAGGAAGGCTCACTATATGTTTAAAAGGTTATTCAAATTAGAGATGTATAGAACTTATATAATTATGTTACAGTAAGATTGTGAAATTAGAGATTTCATTAAATTCATAGGGAATTCACGATATTTATAAATTGCCTTAGGAAATTCATGAAATAATTGGCAAAACTCAGGATTTCGTGAAATTCCTAAAACTAGTTAGTAATTTTCTGTAACCTCTAAAATAAAGGGGAAGATTTTTGGCTTAACATGACAAAGTCAAGATAAGCTATTGCCATCATACATGCAGAAGTCTATGCGTCTATTCATATTTTCTTTAGCACAGTCTACACCCCGTAGTTCTTATCCAATCATGACAAAATTTCATATGCAGGTTTGAGGTCCTGTCTAGATAAGAATGGCCCATTTTGGTCGTGATCGGTCAACCATGATGGCTGCGCAGGCCTAAAACCTGAAAACCTTTAGCACAGGTTGCAGGTTGTATTTATAAAGGGATTTCATTGTAACTTGGTAGGATGACTCTGTATAATGCCTAGATGAGAATGACCTATTTTGGCGGTGATTGGTCAGCCGTGATGGCCACACAGGCACATAACCTAGATTTGTTTAGCACAGTCTACAGTTCATATTTATGAAGCGATTTCATTGTAACTTGGTGCCGCTTGGACACTGTGACCTAGATTCCTTTAGCACTGTTTTCAGGTTGTTTTCATGAAGGGATTTCATTGTAACTTGGTAGGATAACTCGGCATGATATCTAGATGAGCCTATTCTATTTTGGTCATGATCAGTCAACCGTGGCCACCAGACACCAAGTGACCTAGATTCTTTTAGCAAAGTTTATGAGTCATATTCATGAAGGGATTTCATTGTAACTTGGTTGGATCACTTATTTTGGAATGATTTTACTGTAACTTGGTGACTTTGGTTGACATACGTTAACTGTGAGGGTCACATCAACCCAGACCTCAGTGCTTTAGTACAGTCTGAACCTCAAATTACAGGGCTTATATTTCGTCAAAATTTGTGAGAATCCATTTGGATTCTCATGAAAATGGTTGCGAGAATCCATACCTACTATGAGTATCCCAGGATCCCATGACGCCACCAAGGTTGAACCACTGTTGTATACTGATAACACATGTTAACCTTTTACCCAACACACTTTTTTAATTTTTAAAACTAAGTTTGATAATTTTTAAACAATAAATAATAAATAAATGATAAAATAATTAAATTAACAATATTTACCAATAACATCTTACAAATATGGCTGTCGTTGAAACCGGCTCAATGAGCCGGTTCCAATGACAGCCATATTTGTAAGGTTTTCTTGACCAAGTGTCAGGATATTTCAGGTTGTGTTAGCCTTCTATTGGTTAATTTGTTGCCGCTGTGTTAGGTAAAGGGTTAAATTGACTCAAGTTTTTTCACGCGAATCCTAGCAGAGGTGCAGCGAGAATCTACATGGATTCTCGCCGGTTTTATTGCGCGAATCTTTGTGCGAATCGATTCTAGGATTCTCGACGAAATATAAGCCCTGAATTATTCTTGTTGAAAACATAGCATGTAGGGTACAGAACTTAACATATTCTCAATTATCACAATTCTTGTCTTATTTTATAATCCTTTCATAAACATTGAACATTATCCTTTTCATCAAACACCACACACAGTCAAGATAAGCTGCAATGTCATTGTCACTTTCATTTCACTATTTCACTTGAGAAACTCAGTAAATTTATGAAATGGTTGTTTATTAAGAAAACCTTACAAATATGGCTGTCATTGGAACCGGCTCATTGAGCCGGTTCCAATGACAGCCATATTTGTAAGGTTTTCTTGACCAAGTGTCAGGATATTTCAGGTTGTGTTAGCCTTCTATTCGTTAATTTGTTGCCGCTGTGTTAGGTAAAGGGTTAAATTGACTCAAGTTTTTTCACGCGAATCCTAGCAGAGGTGCAGCAAGAATCTACATGGATTCTCGCCGGTTTTATTGTGCGAATCGATTCTAGGATTCTCGTCGAAATATAAGCCCTGAATTATTCTTGTTGAAAACATAGCATGTAGGGTACAGAACTTAACATATTTTCTCAATTATCACAATTCTTGTCTTATTTTATAATCCTTTCATAAACATTGAACATTATCCTTTTCATCAAACACCACACACAGTCAAGTTAAGCTGCAATGTCATTGTCACTTTCATTTCACTATTTCACTTGAGAAACTCAGTAAATTTATGAAATGGTTGTTTATTCAATATGTATTCAGTAAAATTCTGAAGCAATACAAAACCAGCTGTTAAATAAGTGTTTTGTTGCTATTATTGTCTTAATTATTCTACTTGGGCTTATTGTCTAGTTTTAACTCCTTACCTAACATGAAAACCAGACGACACTTGCAAACAAAATTCTTGAATAACTATATTTTTATACTGTACCAATGACCCAGACTTAGCTGGTGCTAACTCCACAAAAACCAGGGCCAAACACAAATTTTGCCCCCCAATCCCCAAAATTTGCATCCAAAACAAAAAGAAATCATGTCCTAAAGGACCTCCATAGTACGACTCTACTGCGCATGCGCAGTGACGCAGTCGTCCCGAAATTGGCGCCAAATATCATTCTCTGTTTGGCCCTTCATCAGTCAACATCTCACTGATCTTTGTGCTTGTAAATCTCAGTTTAAAGGATGCCAGACACGTAATTCTTGGAGAAAATGTGATTCTAAGGAGGATAGAAGGAGGAGAGGAAAAAAGAAGTGGCAAAAAATAATCAGGGCTGTACTTAAAATTTTTTGTTGAAATTATGTTAAGTTGCCTATTTTCGAGGCAAACGCCTCTTGTTGTCATTCTTGCTAATTGTTGCACTGCTTATTCAGTGTTTCCTCTCCCCTAACCTTCTAAAGTCCCCCCTTGCAATTCTCCCATGCTTTTGGCATATTTTTGAGAAGTTTCATTTCTAAAAATTCCCTGGGAGAGTTGCTTGGTTACAGAATGTTTTCTGTTATTTTCCCCATAGTTACGTTTTCACCCATGGGTGTATAACGTTTGTGTTCTGCATCTTCCATCTGATGTTCTGCAGATTCTCCCCTGGGAGTCTCTGTTTTGCATCAGATAGAGTGTAATTGATGACTGATTCCGGGCCAGTTTTTTCAGTGCCTGGAGTCATGTTTTCTTCTGTGTTTACACTGTTTGTTTTCATTGGCAACAGCCTTTTTTGAGGGGGGCTGTTTGCCTTTGAGGTAGTTTATCTCATTATAAGATACATTTATATTATCCGAAAGTGTCTCATTAATTATTTTATATAATTTTAAAATTTTTGACCACACTTTGCCATCGGATCCATCGGGGCTCAACGTTACTTTTCAGCAACTTGGGCTTCTCTGAAAAAATATTTTTTCAAAATTATTTTGTTTTGCAATTGTTTTTTCATTTATTAATGGATCATGTTATTATGTATCTTTGTGTCAGGGGTTTTTGCGAGTAACTAGGACTTATTGTTGTTCTTTCACAATGAAGGGAACTTGTTCAAATTGTAATAGGAAGAAATCTTCCTCTGACTTTCATGATTATTGCATTAATTGTAGTCAGTGTTCTCGCATTAATCCCTGTCCTGTATGTGAACATTGGGATGAGAAACATTGGAAACGTGTGTCACGATATGTTGTTTCTGGAGAAAGAGCGATGCCGGCTCTTTCTCCACAAGGTCACTCTACTCTCTCAGTTTCTATTTCAGAGGAACCAGAACAGGGTGATGTTTCCATGTTATCTTCTTCAAGTGTGCGTCCGTCGTCACAATTAAATACAGAGCTAGCGGCAAAAGTGCTCATGGAGATTAGACAAATGTCGTCCGCTAGCTCGCCCGGTGTAGCGTCCATTCACCGAATGGTTCGGCAGCCGGGTTCGTCCGATGCGGTCCAAGAGGAAATTTTGGGTGATGCGAGCACTATAAAAATAATAGATGCACACCCAGTGACGGCGGATAGTGAACGAGAACGGAGGAAGCCTTTTAGTCCGGTTCCTAGCTCGTCCAGGTCCAGCCGGGCCGCGAGCGAGAGAGGCCCCTCTCTCGTACAACAACATCTGGGACCAGATGTTGTGGTACAAAATGTGTCTTTAGCGGAGCATACGTCCGTCGCTCGGGACGCTCCGTTGTATAAGCAGTCCGCAGAGACTGTTAAGGCTTCCTCTTCTCGCCGGCGCACACGACCGCACCTTGGCTGCGTGACCTCCGATATCTTGCCAGCTTCGCCGATGAAGGATTATTCGGCGACCAGGTCACACCATCCGGCAGCCAGGGATTCGAGACCGATGGACTCCGGACGTTCGCATAGGAAAAGTATGCGGGAGCCATCTGATGCGGAGCTGCCCTCGGCAAAGCAGCGAAAGACCGCTCCTCCGCAGGTCTCGACGTCGGACATTCTAGTGCAGATAGCACAGCTTATCGCAGCATCCCAGCAGCCGACAGAGACGGTGTCGGATCGAGAATTATCCGACGGCGCTGGGTCGGTACGCTCCGCCGAAGCATCGGGGGCGGACGACTGGGAACATCGGGAGGTCCGACCGGATGGTGAAAGGGATACGGATGAATTGGAGCTATCCCTTTCGGAACAACACAAAGCTGCCGTAGACTTCATCCGGCACTTTCTTCCTCAAGTTGTTCCGTCGGGCCAGACTGCTGCGCTTCCGGACAGGAGAATTATAGCGTCATTGGACTCTGATTTTTTCGAGCGGTTCAGGGACATCGCTCCCGAGTTTCCGTCGCAGTCCAATAATGTAGCAAGAACATTTGAATTATTGAACGACGCTATTTTTAAACTTGCTTCCAGGACAGGGAAAGCAGGCTTCTTGTCCGCAAATACTCTCAACCTGCCTTTCATTAATGCAAGGAATAAATTCGACACGGCAGGTCAGGGTATACCGAGAGTTCCTCTGCGTATGGACGACGAGGCGGAAGACTTAGAGCTATCATTACCGTCGTCAGCTTCTATTCCAACCGCAGTGTTGGAAACAGCTATCGCGTCTAACAGAGCCAATTTAGATGCCTTATCTTACGCAGATCACCTTACGAAGGCGTTATCACTGCGTCTTCAAGGGGAAGAGTTTCAGGATATACAATCCTCCTTAAGACTTCTTTCAAGGGCAGTAGCTTATTCCACGTGTAACTCCGCCCTTTCAGTGGCAAATCTGGAGTTGGTTAGACGTGACGCAGCCCTGTCTACATCCACACTAGTGGATTCTAAGGTGAAGAACTTTCTTAGAGTCGCTTCGGTCTCAGGAGATCTTCTCTTTGACGGCAAGCTTTCCGCTATTTATGATAATATTAAAAAGAAAGCTAGTGATTCTCTGTTGTTTAGATCCGCTCCTAAAAGGTCGGATTCAGCAGACACGAATAAGGCGGGCACTTCTGGGTCTTATCCGCCCAAGAGAGGTTCCTATAGAGGTTCCGGTGCGTCCTCTAGCTCTTATTCGAGAGACCGTCAGGATAGCGACTCTCGTTCGGGACGTCCTTCAGGCCGGGACAATCGGTCGGACGCCCCGAGGTCGACGAGGCGAGGTGCGGGTCGTGGAAGACGTGGTTTCTCCTACCGCAGGCCTCGCAGATCCAGGAGGTGATGGCTCAAACCTCTATCGCGTTCCGGTTGGCGGAAGGTTGTCGAGTTTTTCTCAAGAGTGGGCGTCGATTACGGACGACCCGTGGGTGAGAGGAGTGACTTCGGAAGGTCTAAAGATATCCTTCAAACGAAAGCCTCCATTAACTCGAAGTCCAAAGTGGACTCATCTTCCGTCAAACCCTCAGAAAAGAGACGCTCTGCTATCAGAGGTGCAGTCTCTTTTAATGAAGAACGCGGTAGAGGTCGTAGAAAACCAGGAATCACTGGGATTCTACAGCCATCTGTTTCTGGTTCCGAAACCAGACGGCTCGTTCCGTCCAGTCATAGATTTGAGCTGGATAAACAAGCTGATCGTCGCTCCGAAGTTTTATATGGAGACGATTCGATCGGTCAGAGCGAGTATTCGGGTGAACGATTATGCAACGAGCATAGATCTCAAAGATGCGTACTTTCACGTCATGGTACATCCGACATTCCGAAAGTATCTACGCTTCGCAGTCCTAGGAGTGGTGTATCAGTTCCGGGCCATGTGCTTCGGATTGAATCTAGCACCCTGGGCTTTCACTCGGGTAATGAACTCGGTAATGATCTACTTCCGAGCTCATTCGTCTGCGGTAACGTCGGCCTACCTGGACGACATTCTTCAGAGGTACGGCAACGAGTTAACGCTTCAGAACGATGTTCAGAATCTTCTTCTATTGCTCCGACGTCTCGGTTTCATAGTAAACGAGGAGAAGTCGGATCTGGTGCCGTCCAAGTCATTCACTCATCTGGGAATGAGCTTCGAGACGCACAACAATCTCGTTCGTCTGCCGTTAACCAGAGCGAAATTAGTCAGTTGTTACGCTCGCTATTGTCTAAATACAGACAAAGTCACAGCGAGAGAATTTATGAGACTGATAGGTCTGTGCGGAGCCGCCGCGGATCTCATTCCGATGGGACGGCTACGCACACGGCCTCTTCAAATTTTCCTGACTCAGAATTGGAGTGTGAAAATTCATTCGCTCGATGTAGACGTTCTCTTGTCAGATCAAGTGAAACAAGAGATTCAGACTTGGGCAAACATTCAGTGGTTAACTCAAGGAGTTCCGCTGCAGTTGCCGGATCCGAGTTTTACCATTATGACGGATGCCAGTCAAACAGGTTGGGGTGCATCATTAATCCCAACGGATTCGAGATGCCAGGGTCTTTGGGATCCGCAATTCCTGTGCAAGCACATAAACATCAAGGAAATGATGTCAATTTGGCTTGCGTTACGTCACTGGATGGACATTATTCACGATGCTCATGTCCAAATCCTATCCGACAATACGACAGTAGTGGCGTATATACGGAATCAGGGAGGCACTCATTCAGTTCCGTTGTTCAATCTAACGGAAAGAATCCTTCTGTTTGCGTTGGAACATCACGTTCTTCTTTCGGTCCGTCACATACCGGGTCGTCTGAATGTGCTAGCAGACTCCCTTTCACGAAAGGGTCGCTTGTTGCCGTCGGAGTGGACTCTCAACAAACAAGTATTCAATCAGATTTGCTACCAATGGGAACGGCCAATGATAGACTTATTTGCGACACATCTCAACAATCAGTTGCAGACGTATGTGTCCCCGTGTCCGGATCCAAGAGCATTTGCTGTAGACGCTCTATCGATCCCTTGGGACGGAATGATAGGATATGCGTATCCTCCAGCGCCGTTAATTCAACAAGTATTGCTAAAGATAAAACAATCTCAATGCAAGATTCTGTTGGTAGCATCTCTGTCGCCACAGAGACCGTGGATAAATCTACTCAGGTGTCTGTTGTGGGACCTACCGCGGAAGCTCCCTCCACGAGAGGATCTTCTTTGGCAGGGGAAATCGCGCCAACTGCATCACAACCCGCAAGGTCTCAACCTTCACGTTTTTCCGTTGTGCGGTCCTTCTTGCATGGCAAGCACTTTACAGGACGAGCAGTGGACGCGATTTCTAACTGTAGGAGGACCTCCTCTTCGCTAAACTATGCGGCTAAGTGGAAGGTTTTCCGTCGTTGGTGTAGGGATCATTCTGTTGATATATTTGATCCCTCTATACCAGACATTGCTAACTTTCTAGTATACTTGTTTGACGAAATCAAACTGCAACCGGTTACTATAAAGGGTTATAGATCTATGTTATCTGATACCTATGCACATCATGATAGTTTACAAATTGGATCTAATGTCTCTTTATCGAAATTGGTTAGAAACTTTTCGATAAATAGACCCAGAACTCTTAGATTAATTCCTAAGTGGAATTTAGCTTGGGTTCTCCTTAAATTGAAGGAAAAGCCATTTGAACCTCTTGGGACAGTAGATTTCAAATTCTTATCTTATAAGACAGCTTTTCTCTTAGCTTTCTCTTCTGCCAGAAGAGTCAGTGAGCTTCATGCACTATCGGTGGATGATTCTCATTATCGTAGTGTTGGGAACACTATCACCTTCACTACTAATGTCGGTTTTTTAGCTAAGAATCAGGCTCCTAATAAATATCCGGAACCTATTGTTATTAAGGCTCTTCCGTCTTCAGACGGGCGTAGGCCTTTACTCTGTCCTGTTAGAGCACTACGTATCTATAAACAGAGATCTCAGTTCATCAGAAAGGGACGGAAACGTTTCTTTCTGTCTTTGATGCCTAATAGAAAGGACATTTCAGTCCATTCTATTGCTAGATGGATTCAGTTAACTATCCGTACTGCGTATGAAGATTTATCTTCTTCTCAGCAGTCTGTGCTTAAGATTTCTGCTCATGAAGTAAGAGCTCTTTCTACTTCCTGGGCTTATGCTAATAGTGTTGCTATTACAGATTTAATGAAGGCTGCTTATTGGTCTCAGCCATCCACATTTACTAATTTTTATCTCAGAAATATTGAGTCCATTTCTGGAGACCTGCATTGTTTAGGTCCGTTATCTGTTGCTCAGAATGTCGTCCACTAAACAGTTGCAACTATAGTTATGCAGGCTTTCTGTTCCGGCAGTGACTCCGTCCGGCTGCCCTCTTCGCTCTGGGTTATTTGACCCAGGGCAAGGGGAAGGGGGGGGGGCGGGTGTTCCCTTAGGTCACCTGCTTTATAGTGAAAAGCAAGGGAATGCCTCCTCCAAGACAGTATTTCTGAGTCGCTTCCGGGATGGTTTTAAAGTGTAATATTAATGTTTAATTTCATTCATGTCTTATTTTTAAAGTGTAGCTCGGTGTGAAGCATTTGTATATGTCAAGTGTCAAACGGGCTTTAATATACAATACTCGGACACTTTTAAATGATTATAAAGAGTCTCAATTCTCTGGACTACTTTATTTATTGGCTTGTTTTAAAAATAATTAGTATAAAGGTTATACTGGATGTTAATAGAGAACATGAATGTTATTGTGCTCAATTATTAAGGGTAGTGTATCTTTCTAATTTAAATATTAAATAAGAAAGATACATGTAAAGCCTAATACTCCTTTTCTCCTTAAGGGGTTACCTCTTTATTTTATAATTGAGCTTATTGGATTTTCCTCTATGTCCTAGGCCCTCCAGCCTGTTTACTATTCAGCTAAGTCTGGGTCATTGGTACAGTATAAAAATGTTAAAAAATTTATAGTAATTTATATATTTTTTATACTTACCAATGACCCAGACGGGGATGGCCCTCCCTGAGTTGGGAACTCTTGCCTCCCCGCTGAGTACATAGCGCTGACCAGGCACTGCCAGTAAGAATGATATTTGGCGCCAATTTCGGGACGACTGCGTCACTGCGCATGCGCAGTAGAGTCGTACTATGGAGGTCCTTTAGGACATGATTTCTTTTTGTTTTGGATGCAAATTTTGGGGATTGGGGGGCAAAATTTGTGTTTGGCCCTGGTTTTTGTGGAGTTAGCACCAGCTAAGTCTGGGTCATTGGTAAGTATAAAAAATATATAAATTACTATAAATTTTTTAACTTTTTTCATTTTTGTCACAAAAACATAGGTTATGACCCCCTCATTGGAATGAGCACAACAAGCTCATTCCAATGAGGGGTCATAACCTTTGTTTTTGAGACAAATTAAAAATTAATTGGCAATTTCTTATCAACCTACCTTACAATTGTTTACTACAGGCTTGCACTACAGTGGAAGACCCTAACTCAGATAAAATACTCTCTATTTTAATCTTTCCCAAGAGATTTGGGGAAAAAAAGTGGTGTAAAAACAACAAGAAAAAATAAACCGAAACTGGGTTGGCGCCATCAGCGCACACCCAGTAGGGGATGCTCTTCTCTTAGTACAATTCCACGATTTCCGTTAACCAGTGCGCAAGCAGTCATCAAACCATTCTTTTTTTTGTCGGCGAAACGTGGAGGATGTGTCGCCATTTTACATTACGAAACAGTGATAATTCAACTCATCGATAATGGTTTTCCTGTGACTGGAATTATGGATCTGAAGATCGTATAATAACAGGACTGTGTTTTATATATTCTCGTTAATATTTTCAACCACATATTTATTGAATTTTATTTATATATTCTGATTTCGCGTATGATTTTTTACATCGTTTCAACGCGGTTCGGCCATAAAATTTTTTGGTTGATAAATTTGAATATTATTATTGGAGTTAGGTGTCAATGAGGGACTGTGTGGACAGGATTTCTTCACTGTTGAGGGCTAAATTTCTGTTTTTTAGGTCCCTGTCGGCCGTCTGGGTTCTGTTGTGTACCCACCGGTTCTTTTTTTCTGCCATCTTTCTCTCATAGTTGGGGATGTTCTTCTACTTTCTGTATCTGTTGAGTTCACCTTTTTCTTCTACTGCTCTCACCTCTGTTATGACCAGTTCGGTTCCTTTAGGGCAATGCCTTTTGCCCTCGCTTTTGGAGCATTCTCATGGCTGTTCCTCCCGCACATGTGGGGGGGGGGGGGGGACGCTGTCATTTTGGGGCCTCCCGACACAACCACGTCTGGTGAGAGTTATACCCCCTCCGTGGAGGATGTGCAGTTTTTTACATTAGTGGATAAATCAGGAACTGTTGGATGTCTGGTGAAGAGATGCCTGGTTCCGGGACAATGCGCCACCTCCAGACGACATCTGAGGCTGTCACTAGGGTTGTGACTCCTCCTTTGGAGGCCGAGCTAGGTTGCTGTCTCCCCTTTTCTGTCAGTTTCAACAGCTCCCATTGTATCTGCTGCTACTGCTGTTTCATCTACAATGTCATCGGTCACCGTTTTAGCCAGCCTCGGCTTATCCCTGCAGTGGTCTGCAGTGATGTCTGTAGTGTGGATGTGGGGTATCGGCCTTCCCTGACTTCAACTAGGCGAAGTCGGAAGTGGCTGCCGACCGAACCCCCCTGCTGTGTCCTCTCAGCCTTTGAGCACTGCCGTTTTATCCCTGCAGGGGTCTGCAGAGGTGTCTGGTAGTGTAGACGTGGGGTATCGGCCTCAGCCTTTCCTGACTTCAACTTGGCGAAGTCAGAAGTGGCTGCTAACCGAACCCCCTGTTGTGTCCTCTCTGCTGTTGAGCACAGCAGTTTTTTCCCTGCAGGGGTCTGCAGAGATGTCTGATAGTGTAGACGTGGGGTATTGGCCTCAGCCTTCCCTGACTTCAACTTGGCGAAGTTGGAAGGGGCTGCCAGCCGAACCCTCTACTGTGGTCTCTCAGCCGTCGAGTACATCAGTATTTCTCTTTGGATTTGGCTGTTCATGGTGGGGTCACCATGAGCTCTGTGGCGTTTCCGTCCACGCACTCTGGTCCCATGGCCAGTTTTGCAGGACCAATGCTTTTTTGTGCAGCCTGGACCTTCTGTCCCGCAGAGGTCCACGGCGACTCTCCTGAGTTTCTGCTCTGTAGATCCTCGGGGTATGTCATACCCCAATACACATCTGCCTTCAGATGTTTTGGCTGCAGCCCGTCGCCCCTCGTCCGGTGTATTTGAGGATCTTGACCCTTCGCTGGAAAAATGGGTCAGGAGTGAAGCCACTTTGTCGATTCGTTCCCATGTCGAACCGTTCCGACACAGTCAGTGAGCTTAGGGAGGCCCTCTCCTTGCTCATTTAGGTTCTGTCCAAGAGCCTTTTTCCATTGCTTCCATCGAGGCTACGAGTGGCTTCCGGGCATCCCCTGTGGCACTGCCTCCCGGGATTGGAAACAGGCTGCTTTCTGATCCCCCTGGTGTGCCTACACCATTGGAGGCGTTGGCTGGTTTGCCCATGATGGGTTATGTGTCTTCCGACTCATGGGATGAGTCTAACATACCTGACATCAAGAGCCTACAGTCTTCTGACTTGGGGGCAGCTCTTGACTTTGTGTTTGGGTTCCTTCCAGATCTCAAACCATCAAACCAGCCGACAGTGTCAGCCTGGCCGCGATCATCGGTCGCACGCCTACAGCCTGTGGAGCAACCTGCTTCTGGGCACCTTTGACCATGTCTGTCGGTACAGGTGGTTGAAGCTTTTACAGCTTTGGACTCTAAGCTGAGTTCCAAGGCTATGAAGACATCGTTCTTCATCAGGGTTGAGACTTTTTTGCCTCCAGTGCCTTATCATTCCTACGATTCCGCCAATCCGTCAGTCTGCCAGACTTTGACGGTCTTGGATTGGGATCCAGCTCCCAAGCCGGCCATTTTTCATATGGAGACTCTGGAGTCCATGTTGGGCATATTGGGAGAGATGCTGGAATGCTTTCTCTCTTCGATCACGTCATCTCTGCTTTGCTGCTTATCTGATCCCAGATAAGTTTGACAACGAGCAGGTTTTTTGTGTGTTCTGTCCAAGGCGCTCATGCATCTTCTCACACACATGCCTGTAACATGGCTAACTTGGAATTAGTTCACAGGGACGCTGTGCTGGTCACATGCCATTCCCTTCTTGGGGGGCGGTGCGCTGCTCTTCGATCTGCCTCTATCGGCGGGTCCGCTACTATTCCATGGTTCCGTGGCGACAGTCCGGGATGACTCCCTATGTCATTCCATAGATCAGCCTTCTGTTGAAGGCAGGGGGCCATTCAAAACCTAACAAGTACCCTTCTGCTTTCTCTGCGAAGCTAAGGGCTGATCCTCCTGCCGTCACTTCTACTCACAGGGTAAGCATAGGCATCGGCATTAGTCACCTCGAATTCATCCCAGGTTGAGGCATTCCATTCATTCGAGAGTGCCTCTTCCCACACAAGTTCCTTTCAATGTTACACGTTGGGAACTTTTGATCACGGAGATAGGCAGTCTCCTGTCAAGGGGTGATCGAGGTTATCCAGAACATTCTTTCAGTGAGATTTTATTCCCGCCTGTTCTTGGTGCCAAAGTAGGATGGCTAACTCAGACAGGTTATCGATCTGAGTATCCTGACCTAGTCTATCATTGCTCTTCAGTTCAGCATGGAGGCTTTCAGGTTGGTTCACCGCCCCATTCCCCAGGATGTTTTCCAGTTCAAGGCCATGCCCTTTAGCCTCGACCTGGATCCTTAGGCCTTCATTCGTCTGATGTCGCATGTGTTAGTCTTTCAGCGCACACAGTCCAGTCTTCTTCGGCTTATCTAGTCAATATCCTCCAGAGGCATTCCAATGCTGCCTTTCTGGAATCGGATGTCGTCACACTGTTGAGCCTGCTCACGTCACTAGGGTTCAGAGTCAACGGGGAGAAGTCGGACCTGGTCCCGTCTCCGTCGTTTTGTCATCTGGGATGGGCTTCCGTACTCAGCTGGATACAGTGGCAGTTTCCCAGGCAAGGGCTGTGCTTTTCCCAGCCTTTTGCCCTGACTCTGTCCCACACCATGTCTGCAACAGCTCGGAGTCTTCCCCGGCTGCTCGGTCTCTGCAGTTCGGTGACAGATCTCATTCTGGGTCGGCCGCATGTCTGACCTCTCCAACACTTTCTGCTCAGTTTTTGGAGGCTGAATGTCGATCCTCTGGATCTGGGGTTTCAGTTACCGGAGTCTCTTCCTCATCATCGTCTCCCCTGACAGATGTTCCGTGGATTATGCAGGGAGTTCTGTTGAACTTCCCCAAGTCCGATCGTATTCTGATGGCAGTCGCCAGCGATCTCGGATGGGGTGTGACGTTGGTTTCTCACCTTTTCCTTCACGGGTCATGGGACCAGGATCTAGCAGCTCTTCACGTCATCCAGAAGGAGCTTCTTGCTCTTCTTCTGAGTTTCTGGCAGTGGGTCCCCCGCCTTTCGAATTGTCAGGTCCTTCTATTGTCCGGCAATTCGACAGTGGTTGTTTACATTCAGAACCAGGGCGGCTTGCACAATGTTCCCCTGTACGAATTGGTTCAGGATCTTCTACTGCTCGCTCAGGATGTCAACGCCGGGGTGGTGGTTCGTCACTTTCCCAGTCATCTGAATGTCCTAGCCGACTCCCTGTCCCAACAGGGCAGGTTCTTTTCCACGGAGTGGATGCTCCACATGGCGGTTTTCCAGGCTCTTTGCGATCTCTGGGGTCTTCCCCACATCGATCTCTTTGCGACTCGTTGGAACCATCAGGTGGACACTTTCGTGTCCCTGTGTCCAGATGCTCTGGTTTTCGCTGTGGACACTCTGTCCCTCCTTTGAAACGGTCTTGTCGGCTATGCCTTCCTGCCGGTTCCGATTCTGCCTCAGGTTCTAGCCCAGATATGAACCTGCAGTTGTCGAATCCTTTTGATTGCACCCCTGTCACCCCAGTGTGTGTGGATCAATCTGCTCCGCTCTCTGTTAGCGGCGGTTCTGGAACGTCTCCTTTTACATCGTGACCTTCTTTGCCAAGGTCGCCCAAGGAGGTTTCACGTTGACCCGACTTCTATGTGCCTTCGTGCATATCTTTTGTCAGGTCCTGTCTCCTCTGTAGTGGTTTTTTGAGACGTGCAGTGGAGTTGCTTTTCTTCTTCAAGGAGGCACTCCACTGGTTTAGTCTCTGCGGCTAAGTAGAAGGCCTTCTGTCGATGGTGTGCGGATCACTCTGTTGCTTCTGTCACTCCTTTTGATCACACAGATTGCGGAGTTTCTGGTATATGTTTGATTCTGAGGGTCTCCAGCCTGTTTTCATCAATGGGTACAGGTCCATGCTTCGGAAACCTTTTCGTATGTGGGACAGCGTCGTATCGGCACTACTCCATTCCTCTCCAAGCTTGTTCGGCACTTTTCCTTGAAAAGGCCTTGGACTTTGCAGCTTACCCCAAGATGGAATCTTTCTTGGGTGCTGTTTTGCTTGGGGGGGGGGGGGGGGGGGGGGGGGGGGGGGGGCACGGGGGGACGCCATTTGAGCCTTTATCCCAGGTGGATATGCATTTTGTGACATACAAGACGGCTTTTCTGATGGCTTTTGCCTCAGCCAGACGGGTTAGTGAGCTTCACGCCCTCTCGGTTGACCTGGCCTTTTTCTGGAGCTCTCCAACCAGTGTTATGTTTACCAGTGATTGCTCCTCTCTGGCCAAGAATCAGATACCGAAACTACTTCGCCTCCTATTTGTATCGGGACTCTTCCTTCTGTTGCGGGTAAACACCTTTTGCTCTGTTCATTTGGAAGGGTAGGATCGATTTTCTGTCTCTTATTCCTGGTTGACAGAAGATCTCTCCTGAATTCATTTTTCGATGGATTTGTCTTGCTATTCGTGCAGCTTCCGCTTGTCTAGCGACTGGCGATTGTATTACCAATCGTTTTTTTGCCACGAGGTGCATGCATTGTCTACCTCTTGGGGCTTATACTAACTCTGTCATGTTGCCGAATGTTATGCTGACAGCCTACTGGAGAAATTCTACTTTCTCCACTTATCTGCGACAGTTGCAGGCAGAGGACCTTTGTTCTACGGGCCCTCTTTCATCTGCTCAGGCTGTCGTCTATCCCAGCCATTCGGCTGCTTCCGAGGTCAGTTCCAGCTCTGTGCTGTTACTTCCCTTTCTGTTTGTGTGTCGCACAGAACCATACGCCTTATCTCTCATTGTCTTTTACTAATGTTTGTGATGCTATGGTTTGATAGGCCTAGGGACCTCTTTCTCTGTCCACGGTTCCAGTGCAGTTGGGAGATGTGTGGGTTGGTTATGTGATTCCCTCCATCCTATTGTCTATTCAGCCTGTAGTAAACAATTGTAAGGCAGGTTGATAAGAAATTTTATAGTAAATTTCCTTTCTTATTATACCGACCGCAATTGTTTACATGGAGGCCCTTCCGTCTTCTTATTCAGGTAAGAATCCTTCCTCCCCGATGATCACATAACTCCTATGTTGGCGGACTCAAAAGAATGGTTTGATGACTGCTTGGGCACTGGTTAACGGAAGTTGTGGAATTGTACTAAGAGGAGAGCCAATGGCGCCCGACCCAGTTTTGGCTTATTTTTTCGTGGTGTTTTTACACAACTTTTCTTTCCCAAACCTCTTGGGAAAGATTAAAATAGAGAGTATTTTATCCGAATTAGGGTCTTCCACTGTAGTGCAAGCCTGTAGTAAACAATTGCGGTAGGTATAATAAGAAAGGAAATTTACTATAAAATTTAAATTTTTGTGAATGGCCGTTACATTGGGTAAAGGGTTAAGGGTTACTTGTGAAAATAGAAAATTCAGTATTGCTGTGTTCAGATGGCTTTTTCAAAAAAGTGGGTTAAGATGTACCAGAATCACCTGAGTTTTGTGTTTTAAGACCTCTTACAAGTAAATGTGCACCTTGGGTTACATATAAATCTGTGAATATTTTTTTTATTATTTGGCTTACCTGTAGTTTTCCAAAGCCCAAAGTGGTAATAATTCTGAATTTACAGCTAGTATAATAAAGAACTGAAGGATGTTTTGCTTACTTTGACGTTAGTGGATGAAATGCAGAAACATCCACAAAGCCAGTGGTCTGTAGAAAATGCTAATTTTAACATTAAGGACATGTTGGTAGCCTGTTTGGTAGATAATAATGAACAAGACTGGCAAACTGTTTTAATATCAACTTCATTCACTTAATTTAAGTTTAATCAGGGTATAACTACAGAACACAACTCAGTATGAGTATGGGGGACAGAAATAAATTACCCTTGTTGGTGTTTTCCCCAGTACTGCACGCATGCCTTTGGCACACATGAATTACAATAAAAACTCCACCTTGAGTCGTTGATTCCAGTGATACTGGTTGATGTAAAGGTGATCTGTTTGTCTAAATTCACAACAATTCTGGATGATCCACCAGAAGTTCACACATTGACTGTCAACCATTACTGTTAATCCCTCCAAAACACGCGACTTCCAGAGGTCACTTCCTGTATTAAAACTGTCTGCTGCAGTACAGTCACTGTGGACTGGTCGTAATCCACACGTTGGGCAGTGATGCCCATGTATACGTTTACCAGATAATAAAAACACATCAGCAAAATTTTAATTAATGAAGCACCACATTGTACCCTGGTTGTTTTATTAATTAAATTGTTGATGATTAATTCTATAATTAGTGTTTGGAATCTAATATTATTGCATCTGTGGAACCCCAACCATGGAAAGTGACCCGTCTATGTCGTCCGTACTGTAGGCTTCTATTTATAGAATGTACAGATACTAACAATCTCCAAGGCTGCTATTTACATAATGTAAAGATACTACTAACACTGGTAGTCATTCTTTTCAAAGAGTGATAAATGCCACCTATAATGAACATTGCAATGGGGGCGCGGTGGCTCAGTTGGTAGTGGTGCAGGTTGCAAGCCGAGAGGTCCTCGGTTCGAATCCCACCTGCGGCAACCGCGTTGTGTCCTTGGGCAAGACACTTCACCCTGATTGCCTACATGGGGGCACGATGACGCTGTGTACTGAGTCGTACTGCACGTCGATGGTGCGCATGTCTTCAACCAATCTAACCCTGCCTGTGCTGTGGTGCAGAGTTCAGAGTTACGATGTTGGAGAGCTGACAGCCGCTCGTCGTTGCTCGGTGGTTCTCTCCGGGTACTCCGGCTTCCTCCACCCGTAAAACTGTCACGGTCACGATTAGCCATTGTGCATAAGTATGTGACCTTAAACACCAATAAATAAATAATAAATAATGAACATTGCATCTGGTTTCCCTCAACATAAATTTCATGTTGCAGGGAATTGCCCGATCCAATATATAAACTATCCACCATGCAAAACACCAAAAAATATTAAAAATTATTAAAAACAGAAAAAATAAAGATGAATTGCAATAACTGAAAATGACTGTGTGAAAATTTTGAAAAGTAACATAAGTCTCATTGTGGGTTGTACACTTCTAAAAATTTATGAATTAAATGTCCTCATGTTTTTAAAGCATTCCTTGTGCACTACAAAAGTATAATTCCTTAGTTGTTTTTCCAAACTACCCACCTATCCTTTAGGGTACCTTATGAATTAACCCTGTCTGCTGCAGTGCGGAGTTACGATGTTGGGGAGCTGGCAGCTGCTCGTCGTTGCTCGGTGGTTCTCTCCGGGTACTCCGGCTTCCTCCACCCGTAAAACTGTCACGGTCATGATTAGCCATTGTGCATAAATATGTGACCTTAAACATCAATAAATAAATAAATAAATAACCTTATGAATTGAAACTGAATTTAGTTTAACCCTTTACCCAACGAATCGGCCGCGTCTGCCCGCATAATATGCAAATCCAGCAGTTGAGAAAATATTTTTTTTCAAAACGTTTCAACAAAACCATATCATGTGACCCTCGTTGGAATGAGGGGTCACATGATATGGTTTTGTTGAAATTTTTTTTTAAATTTCAAAAACTGATATTTAAAATATTAAATTTTGATATCGTCGACATTGGGTAAAGGGTTAAAATATAATTGTGTGTTGGAAAAAGCATACTTTGGCTGAGTGTGATTGTTTCTGTCACCACATACAATTTCATTCGTATTAAAAGAATTTTCTCATGCACCGTTGGGTTGAGAGAATTGAAAACAGAGTCCGATTATTTTGATAAGTTGAATGTGGCTTTCTGTTTGTTGACTATTTTCGAGAACTGGATTTTGCTGACTGAATGGCAGATAAAAGTGTCATGTGCGTATTGTGCTTCCACAAAATATTTTATTACGACTGAACTCATTTTTGGGGGATTTATTGCTACTCACCATGCAAGCATGCCCTCTAGCTGTACATCCCCCAAAATGAGTCATGTCACAATGAAAGATTCTGTACAACCACAATGTGCAAATAATACATATGTATCTTCTTCCTTTCAGATCTCTCTCCAACATAATAAGAGTTGTATGGCCCATTTTTTTGCAGAGATCCTTTTTACATGTTTTGATATTTGTTACGGACAGGTATGATTGTCTGTGCAAGGCCAGAATGATAAAAATCCTAGATCATCCTCTCACCAGCTTCTATTTTTTTTTTCTTATTTTTGAATATTTTGAGCGTGTCAAAAGTCAAGTGGTGAGAGCATAAGTCAAAGTTGATGTTAGCAAGTCTTCTTTTGAATGTGACTTTTATGACATTAAGTCACATCCATTTTTTTTCTGTTTTATAGGATTTGTTTTGGTCGCTTTTTTTTCTCACATTATTGGGAGAATGAAATGATCAAGCTGATATGTACCAATCTGAACCACGTAAAAACCAAAGCATCCGAGGATAGAAATGTCTTAAGGTCAATACATTCCACTGCCTGTACACCTCCTAGAATTAGTCAGATATATTCATTTATTTTTGCACCTGTTCATTGACTTAGAGAACTTACTGAGAATGTACACTGTCTTGACAAACCAACAAATGATGTCCTTGTTAAATTTATGGCAAACATGGATAGATGAGGCCCCCACAAAGTAGATGTTTCGTAAAATTGCATGTGGGCAGGTGGCTTTTTAGCTCACCTGACTGAAAATCAGGGTGAGCTATTCTGATTACTTTTTGTCCGTCATCTGTCGTCCGTCGTGAAGGTGGTGTTTCGGTCATTTTCTCCCAAGCTACTGGCTGCAGTTCAATGAAAATTCACATGAGTAGCGGTCGTATAGGGGCATTTGGGTTTTTCTTCAAATTGGGTTTCTGCCCATATTGTGGAGGGGGGTGGGGCCAAAATGCACAAAAAAACAAGAGGTCCCTAGTAGGATCGACGGCCTTTGACGTCTGCTAGCTCGCCCGGTGTAGCGTCCATTCATCGAATGGTTTGGCTGCCGGGTCCGTCCGTTGCGGTCCAGAAAGGAGTTTTGGGTGATGCGAGCACTATAAATCAACCAAGTGCACACCCACTGACGGCGGATCAGAGGAGAGAACGGAGGAAGCCTATTAGTCCGGTTCCTAGCTCGTCCAGGTCCATCTGGGCTGCGAGCGAGAGAGGCCCCTCTCTCGTACAACAACATCTGGTCCCAGATGTTGTGGTACAAAATGTTTTGCATTCGGAGCATACGCCCGCCACTCGGGACGCTCCGTAAAATAGACAGTCCGGAGACAATAAAGCTTCCTCATCCTCATGGCAGCACACACGACTGCACCTTGGCTATGTGACCTCGGATATCCAGCCAACTTCGCCAATCAGAGAATCCACGGCGACCAGGTCACGCCATCCGGTAGCCAAGGGGCACGAGGCCTGTAGACTCCGGACGTTCGCATAAGAAAAGTATGCAGGAGTCAACGTTCACGGAGCTTCCAGCGGCAAAGCATCGTAAGACCGCTGCTCCACAGGCCTCAGTGACGGACGTGCTATCCCAAATAGCACAACTTATCGCAGCATCCCAGCAACGACAGAATCTCTGTCGCATCATGTAATATCCGACGACGCTGGGTCGGTATGCTCCGCTGAAGCATCAGGTACGGACGTCCGAAAACTTCATAGGGTCCGACAGGATGGCGAAAGGGATTCGGAGGATTTTGAGCTTTCCCTTTCGGAACAACATAAGCTGCTGTACATGTCATCCGGCTTTATCTTCTAGAGGTTGTTTCGTCGGACCAGAATGCTGCGATGCCGGATAAGAGACTGATAGCGTCGGTGGACACAAGATTTTTTTTGATCGGTTCAGGGACATCGTCCCTCAGTTTCCGACACAGTCCAATAATGTCACAGGAACTTTCGAATTATTGAACAACGCTATATATATATGCTTGCTATTAAACAAGCAAGTCTGGTTTCTTGTTCGCAAAAGTTACCGTGATGTCTTTCACAAGTGTGCCTCTGTCGTCATAGTTAAATGAAGAGCTAGCGGCAATAAGTGCTCATGGAAATATGTCAATCGCCTAAGAGGTCCCTAGTAGGATCGACGGCGTTGACATTCGCTAGCTCACCTGGTGTAGCGTCCATTCATCGAATGGTTCGGCAGCCGGGTTCGTCCGTTGCAGTCCAGGAAGGAGATTTGGGTGATACAAGCACTATAATAGACAATAGTACACACTCAGTGGCGACGGATCAGAGGAGAGATCGGAGGAAGCCTGTTAGTCCGGTTCCTAGCTCGTCCAGGTCCGTCCGGGCTGCGAGCGAGAGAGGTCCCTCTCTCGTACAACAACATCTGGGACCGGATGTTGTGGTACAAACGTTTCGCATTCGGAACATATGTCCACCGCTCGGGACGCTCCGTTATATAGACAGTCCGAGAGACTGTCGATAAGGCTTCCTCATCCTCACGGCAGCGCACACGACCGCACCTTGGCTACATGACCTTGAGTATCCTGCCAGCTTCGTCATTCAGGGATTCCACGGCGAACATGTCACGCCATCCGGTAGCCAAGGGACACGAGGCCTGTACACTCCGGTCGCTCGCATAATAGAAGTATGCATGGGGTAACGTACATGGAGCTTCCAGCGGCAAAGCAACGTAAGACCGCTTCTCCACAGGCCTCAGTGACGGACGTGCTATCCAAAATAGCACAACTTATCGCAGCATCCCAGCAAACGACAGAATCTCTGTCGGATCAGGAATAATCCGACGACGCTGGGTCAGTTCGCTCCGCTGAAGCATCAGGTACGGACGACCGAGCACTTCATAGGGTCCGACAGGATGGCGAAAGGGATTCGGACGATTTCGAGCTTTCCCTTTCGGAACAACAGAAGCTGCCATACATTTCTTCTGGCATTATCTTCCAGAGGTTGTTCCGTCGGACTAGAATGCTGCGATGCTGGATAAGAGACTAATAGCGTCATTGGACTCAGAGTTTTTGATCGGTTCAGGGACATCGTCCCTGAGTTGCCGACACAGTCCAATAATGTCACTAGAACATTCGAATTATTGAACGACGCTATATATAAGCTTGCTACCAAAACAGTCTAGTCTAGTTTCTTGTCCGCAAATGCTCTAAATCTGCCTTTCATCAATTCTAGGAATAAATTTGAAATGGCAGGACAGGGCATACTGAGAGTTCCTCTGCGTCTAGACGACGAGGCTGAAGACTGGGAATTGTCTTTATCGCCGTCTATGTCAATTCCAACCACGACGTTGGAAACGACAATGATGTCTAACAGACTTAACTGAGACGCTTTATCATACGTAGACCACCTTACTGAGGCGTTATCATTACGTCTTCAAGGGAAAGAATTCCAGGATATGATCCTCAATGAGATTTCTTTCAAGGGCAGTAGTTTTTCCACGTATAACTCCGCCCTTCAGTGGCAACTTGGAGTTGGTTAGACGTGACGCTGCCCTAGCTACATCCACGCGCATGGATAGTAAGGTGAAGAACTCTCTCAGAATTGCTTCGGTCTCGGAGAAGCTTCTCTTCGACGGCAACCTTTCAGCAATCTATGAATTGCTCGATATACACGTTCTCTTGTCAGTCAGTGTAACAAGTGATTCAGACTTGGGCAAACATTCGGTGTTTGACTCAGAGAGTTCCACTGCATTTGCCGGATCCGAGTTTTACGATTATGATGGATGCCAGTCAAACAGGTTGGGGTATTACATTGATTCCAACGGATTCGGAGTGCCAGGGTCTTTGGGTTCCGCAGTTTTCTAGGCAAGCACTTAAGCTTCCAAGAAATGATGTTATTTTGGCTTGAACTACGTCATTGGATGAACATTATTCAGAAACGCATGTCCAAATCCTGTCCGATAATACGACAGTAGTTGCGTATATCCGGAACCAGGGAGGCACTCATTCTGTTTCGTTATTCAATTTAACGGAAAGAATCCTTCTGTTTGTTCTAGAACACCAAGTTCTGCTTCGGTCCGTCATATTCCGGGTCGTCTGATTGTATTAGCAGACTCCCTTTCACGGAAGGGTCGCTTGTTGCCGTCAGAATGGACTCTCAACAAACAGGTATTCAATCAGATTTGCTACCAATGGGAGCGGCCAATGATAGACTTATTTGCGACACTACTCAACAATCATTTGCAGACGTATGTGTCGCCATGTCCGGATCCCCGAGCATATGTAGTTAATGCTCTATCGATCTCGTAGGACGGAATGATAGGATATGCGTATCCTCCAGCGCTGTTGATTCAGCAAAAATTGCTAAGATAAAACATTCACAATACAATTCTGATGGTAGCATCTCTTGTCTCCACAGAGACTGTGGATAAATTTACTCAGGTGTCTGCTGTGGGACTTACCGCGAAAACTTCCTCCACGAGAGGATCTTCTTTCGCTGGGGAAATCGTGTCAACTTCATCACAACCCGCAAGGTCTCAACCTTCACGTATTCCGTTGTGCGGTCCTTCTTGCACGGCAAGCATTGTACAGGACGAGCAGGGGATGTGATTTCTAACTGTAGGAGGACCTCCTGTTTGCTATACTATGCGGCTAAAGTGGAAGGTCTTCCGTCGTTAGTGTAGGGATCATTATGTTGATATTTTTTATCCCTCCATACCAGACATTGCAAACTTTCTAGTATACTTGTTTGACGAGATCAACTGCAGCCTGTTACTATTAAAGGTTATACGTCTATGTTATCTCATACCTATGCACACCATGATAGTTTACAATTGAGTCTAATGTCTCTTTTTCTAAGTTAGTTAGAAACGTTTCGATAAATAGACCTAGAATCCTTAGATTAATTCCTAAATGGAATTTAGCTTGGGTTCTTATTAAACTAAAAGAAAACTATTTGAGCCTCTTGAGACAGTAGATTTCAAATTCTGGCCTTTTAAGACAGCAATTTTCTTAGCTTTCTCTTCTGCTGAAGAGTCAGTGAGCTTCATGCACTATCGGTGGACGATTCTCACTTTCGTAGTATCGGGAACACTATTATCTTTACTACTAATGTTGGATTTTTGGTTAAGAATCAGGCTCCTAATAAATATCCGGAACCTATTGTTATTAAGGCCCTTCCGTCTTCGAACGGGCATAGGCCTTTACTCTGTCCGGTTAGAGCTTTATGTATTTATAAACAGTTCTAAAGCTTCTTCTGTCTCTGATGCCTAATAGAAAGGACATTATGGTCCATTCTCTTGCTAGATGGATTCAATTAACTATCGGTACTGCTTATGATAATCTATCTTTAACTCAGCAGTCTGTGCTTGAGATTTTGGCTCATGAAGTAATAGCTCTTTCTACATCTTGGGCTTCTGCAAATAGTGTGGCTATTACAGATTTAATGAAGGCTGCATATTGGTCTCAGCCATCCACATTCACGAATTTTTTCTCAGAAATATTGAGTCCTTTTCTGGAGGCCTGCATTGTTTAGGTCCATTATCTGCTGCTCAGAATGTCGTTCCCTTAACAGTTGCAACTATAGTTATGTAGGCTTTCTGTTCCTGCAGTGACTCCGTCCTGTTGCCCTCTTCGCTCTGGGCTATTTGACCCAGGGCAAGGGGAAGGGGGGGGGGGGGGTGTTCCCTTGGGTCACCTGTTTTTATAATGAAAACAAGTGGATACCTCCTCCGGAGTCAGTAATTCTGAGCTGTTACTGGGATGGTTTTAAAGTGAAAAGGTTTATCTTTAAAAAATTCTTTCATGTCATAGTTTTAAAGTATAGCATTTGAATATGTCACGTGTCAAACGGGCGTTAATATACATTCCTCGGACACTTTTAAAGGAGTATAAAGAGTCTCAATTCTCTGGACTAACTTTATTTATTGACTTACTTTAAAAATAATTAGTATAAGGATTATACTGGATGTTAATAGAGAACATGAATGTTATGATGCTCAATTATGGAGGGTGTTGTGTCTTTCTAATTTATCATAAATAAGAAAGATACATGTAAAGCCTAATACTCCTTTTCTCCTCGAGGGGATGACTCTATTCTATATAGTTGAGCTTATTGGATTTTCCTCTATGTCCTAGGCCCTCCAGCCTTTTTACTATTCAGCTATGTCTGGGTCATTGGTACAGTATAAAAATGTTGAAAAATTTATAGTAATTTATATATTTTTTATACTTACCAATGACCCAGATGGGGATGGCCCTCCCAGGAGTTGGGAACTCATACCGCCCCGCTGAGTACATAGCGCTGACCAGGCACTGATTGTAAGAATGATAAATGGCGCCAGTTTCGGGATGTCCTTGACACTGTGCATGCGCAGTAGAGGCAAAATATAGAGGGCCATTCAGGACATGATTTCTTTGGTTTTAGATGCAAATTTTGGGGATTGGGGGGCAAAATTTGTGTTTGGCCCTAGATTTTTAAGAGTTAGCACCAGCTATGTCATTGGTAAGTATAAAAAATATATAAATTACTATAAATTTGTTAACTTTTTGTTTTTTTATGCATTTTGGTAAATTTTAAGAAGAAAAAAAAATTTGGATCTGAAAGATTTTGTTTGGGACTTCGAAAATTTCCGAACAAAAATTAAAAAAAATCTGTTTTTATGCGTTTATTTCTCAATTTTGGGACGTAAAAGTGCAGGAAACTGAAAATAGAAGGAAAATCCTGTGTATTGTGTGGGCACAATTGCTTCATCTAGTTGGTATATGCTTTTCTTAGGAGGGCATATGCAGCTTATTCAAGACAAGTCCCTGGTTTGATATTTAGACTACCATGTCAGGTGAGCACCCTCAGGCCCCCTGGGGCCTCTTGTTGTTTTATTTTTCAGTTTTGTAATTATTTCTTTGCCATCAGAAGTTCATGTTCTTTGTTTGTTTAATGTTTTGGGTCTCATAATCTACAGAATAGCATGGGTGGTGGTGTATTTAGTCTCTTGAGTGCAAAGAAGGCTTTGTAGAGCTATAGAATTGCAAAACATTGTTGAACTCAGGAGACAAATTTATCAATTTATTAACTTGGGTAAATGTCAGAACTGAACCATTTAATTTTTATTTTTTTATACTTGCATTAGATATAAAAAGAGAGCATGCTGCAGCCAAAAGGACCATGTGTGGGGGGCCTGAGAAACATATTTTTAACTTTTTTAGTCCTAATCTCAGGTTAATTTTACAATTAACTTATGGCCTGATGATTCCGGTACAGCTTGCTATGATTTATCAAAATGAGTTCTCTTCGTATTCCCATCTGTATGATTTTAGAGCTTTTATTGACAATCAAGTACACTTGATTGGTGATAAAATCACTAAAATCTCATAATCAACGGAAATGAGAATTTTGGTGATAGTATTCTCTGTGGGACGACAAAATAAAGAAAAATTCTGCCTGTCTCTCCCAATCTTAAGAACTGTCGTTGCTAATCTGTTACACAATTTATTTCTATTGACCTAATAGGCAACATGAACTCGTCTAGAAACTTCGACTAGGAAAATATGATACTTGTCCACACATTTCCCTTTGATTCCACATCAAAATTTTTATTCTGAAGCATTAAAGCTTGTCAAGGTATGAATTAGCAATTAAGGATAAACAAAAAGATTTCCCTTCAAGCACTTTTGTTACTGGAATTATCTGAAATAAAAAATAAGATAAACCTTTCAAACCCCACTTGAAATATTCTGAAAGTAAGTTCAGTGAGAAAAATGGTCAGAGTGAAAATTTGTTGCATTTTCCGTTATAGTTAATGGTGGATGGTCAGATTGGTCTGAGTGGGAAATATGCAGTGTTACCTGTAGTGGAGGGAGTCAACAGAGATATAGAAGATGTACCAATCCTACACCTAACAGATATGGTAGTCCATGTGATGGAGTGGATACAGAAACAAGGGGATGTGGAGATGGAGAATGCCCACGTGGGTATCATAACTTCTCAGTATTTAATAAAGACTATAAACTAAAAATTAACTGTTTCGGTACTCTTAAGCTGGTATCATTGCAATACTGGAAATAGCTGGACATATAATTAGATCTGCATACTCCTTCCATGTTTTCAGTACAAATTGTTAACTCTTTAACTAACATGAAAAACAGACGACACTTGCAAACAGAATAATTGAATAACTAATTTTTTTTCATTTTGTGCATCAAAAACATAGCTTATGATCCCCCACCCCCATTGGAACAAACTTAATGAGCTCATTCCAATGAAGGCCAATAAGCTATGTTTTTGAGGCAATAAAGTAAAAATAATGAAAATTGAATGGCAATTTTTAGCTTAACCATCACAAAATCAAGATAAGCTATTGATATCACACGGCTACACCCCGTGGTTCTTGTCCGATCACTGTGAAATTTCATATGCAGGTTCGAGGTCATGTCTAGATGAGAACATCCCCCTTTTGGTCACAATTGGTCAAATGCGATGGCTACACAAGCCCGAAACTCAAAAACCTTTAGCACAATCTACATCTACAGTCATATTTATGAAGGGATTTCATTGTAACTTGGTAGAATGACTCTGTATAATGTCCGTATAATGTCTAAATAAGAACATCCTCTTTTGGTTGCAATCAGTCAAATCCGAAAACCTTTAACAAAGTCTACAGGTCATAGGAAATTCACGATATTTCTAAATTGCCTTAGGAAATTCATGAAATAGGTGGCTTAGCTCAGGATTTTGTGAAATTCCTAAAAGTAGTCAGTAAATTTGTGTAACCTCTAAAATAAGGTGAAGATTTTTTGCTTAACTTGACAAAGTCAAGATAAGCTATTGCCATCATGTATACGGAAGTCTGTCCATATTTTCTTTAGCACAGGCTATACACCATAGTTCTTGTCCAATCATCATGAAATTTCATATGCAGGTTTGAGGTCATGTCTAGATAAGAACGTTCCATTCTGGTTGTGAAACCTGAAAACCTTTAGCACAGTCTACAGATCGTATTTACAAAGGGATTTTATTGTAACTTTGTAGGATGACTCTGTATAATGTCTAGATGAGAACTTCCTATTTTGGTCGGCTTCAGTCAACCTTGACAGCCAGAGGTACATGTTGCCTAGATTCCTTTAGCACAGTCTACAGCTTGCATTTATGAAGAGATTTCATTGCAAATTTGTAGGTTGACTTGGTTTAATATCTAAATGAGACTGTCCTATTTTGGCTGTGATCAGTCAACCATAATGGCCGCACAGGCACATGACCTAGATTAAGCACAGTCCACAGTTCATATTTATGATGCAATTTCCTTGTAACTCGGTATGATGTCTAGATGATACTTCCTATATTGGGATCAGTCAGCCATTACTGCTGCCTGGTCACATGACCTATATTCCTTTAGCTGTGTCTACAGCTTGTTTTTATGAAGAGATTTCATTGTAACCTGGTGGGATAACTTGATATGATATCTAGATGAGAGACTTTCCTATTTTTGTCATGATTGGTCAGTGACTGCCGCCTGGTCACGCGACCTAGATTGCGTTAGCAAAGTCTACAAGTTATATTTATGATGGGATTTCATTGTAACTTGGTAGGATGACTTGTTTTGGAATGATTTGAGGGCCACATTAACCCAGTTCTTGATTCTTTAGTACGGTCTACACCTCAAATTATTCTTATTGAAAAAATAGCATACAGGGAACAGAAATTTGCATATTCTCAATTATCACAATTCTTGTCTTGCTTCATAATCCTTTCATAAACATTGAACATTATCCTTTTCATCAAACACTACACACAAACAAGTTAAGCTACAGTGTCGTTGACACTTTCATTGCGATAAGGGATGTCTGGTTTTGACAGTTTTGTTGGGTAAAGGATCAAGGATCCATGAAATTTTCACTTTTACACAAAGTGTAACTCTAATGGTGGGGTGATGGGAGCACGATGGCTCAGTTGTACTCTGCTGGATTTCTATGCTAGAGGTCCCAAGCTTGATCCCTTCCTGGGACAACCCATGTTGTGTCCTTGAGCTAGGCACGTTATCCTGGTTACATACATGGGGGCACGATGACACCGTGTACTAAGGCATACTGCATGTCAATGGTGCACATGTCTTTAACTGCTGTAACCCTGCTTGAGCGGAGCTTGAACAGAGTTAGAATGTTGAGGAGCTAACAGTTGCTGGTCGATGCTCGGTGGTTCTCTCTGGGTATACTGTCTTCCTCCACCCATAAAACTGTCATGGTCACGATTAGCCTTTGTGCATAAGTATGTGAACTTAAACATCAATAAATGAATAAATAAATAATGGTGGAGTGATGATTTCTAAACATTAAAAGTTGATTAGATACCTCTGCCAAGATTATTATTTTCCTTGTAATTATGATTCCTACTGTGGAAAAATAGCTACACCATTTGTAATTAAGTCAACATTTCATGCAAATAGCTTGAATAACCCTTTTCAAATGAAACATGCCTCAAAGTAATTTTCTCTCATGACTTTACCAAATACACAGTTACCCAACCGCCACCACACATAGATTCAATCCGAGGAACAATAGATACCAAACCACAAGAGGACACTGTTTTTTACCTATGATAATGAAAGCCATGAAGTGAAAAAATACTTTCACTGCAAACCTTGCTCTTCCACCCTGACTGTACACCATAAATAGCTGAGCCAAAGCGCCTCGATCGTTCACAGTGATGATCCAAGTTGAGGATGTGGAGATTTTAGCTGTTATAAAATATATGGCTATCAAATGATGAGTTGCCTTATGTTCCAATAAGAATAAAAAAAACCTTGCCCTCTGATTGGATGAGAGCAGGTGTAAATTCTATTATGTTCACGGCTCCAGTAGTAAATGTTACTGTCTGACGTCACCACACGAAATATTTGAAATGGGGTCGCCTGTTTCGTAATTGCTTCATCAACAGAGCAACTAGCAAGCTGCTTCATTTTGTTCTGGATATTTCACACAGGTAGCAGATGGTGTTCACCATGCGAAATCTTTGAAACGACATCACCCGTTTCATAATTGCTTCATCAACGCAGCGACTAGCAAGCCGCTTCATATTTTTATACTGTACCAATGACCCAGACTTAGCTGGTGCTAACTCTAACAAAACCAGGGCCAAACACAAATTTTGCCCCCCAATCCCCAAAATTTGCATCCAAAACAAAAAGAAATCATGTCCTAAAGGACCTCCATACTACGCCTCTACTGCGCATGCGCAGTGACGCAGACGTCCCGAAATTGGCGCCAATTATCATTCTCTGTTTGGCCCTTCATCAGTCAACATCTCACTGATCTTTGTGCTTGTAAATCTCAGTTTAAAGGATGCCAGACACGTAATTTTTGGAGAAAATGTGATTCTAAGGAGGATAGAAGGAGGAGAGGAAAAAGAAGTGACAAAAAATAATCAGGGCTGTACTTAAAATTTTTTGATGAAATTATGTTAAGTTGCCTATTTTCGAGGCATGGGCCTCTTGTTGTCATTCTTGCTAATTGTTGCACTGCTTATTCAGTGTTTCCTCTTCCCTAGCCTTCTAAAGTCCCCCCTTGCAATTCTCCCATGCTTTTGGCATATTTTTGAGAAATTTCATTTCTAAAATTTCCTGGGAGAGTTGCTTGGTTACAGAATGTTTTCTGTTATTTTCCCCATAGTTACGTTTTCACCCATGGGTGTATAACGTTTGTGTTCTGCATCTTCCATCTGATGTTCTGCAGATTCTCCCCTGGGAGTCTCTGTTTTGCATCAGATAGAGTGTAATTGATGACTGATTCCGGGCCAGTTTTTTCAGTGCCTGGAGTCATGTTTTCTGGTGTTTTTACACTGTTTGTTTTCATTGGCAACAGCCTTTTTTGAGGGGGGCTGTTTGCCATTGCTGTAGTTTATCTCACTATAAGATACATTTATATTATCCGAAAGTGTCTCATTAATTATTTAATATAAATTTAAAATTTTTGACCACACTTTGCCATCGGATCCATCGGGGCTCAACGTTACTTTTCAGCAACTTGGGCTTCGCTGAAAAAATATTTTTTCAAAATTATTTTGTTTTGCAATTGTTTTTTCATTTATTAATGGATCATGTTATTATGTATCTTTGTGTCAGGGGTTTTTGCGAGTAACTAGGACTTATTGTTGTTCTTTAACAATGAAGGGACGTTGTTCAAATTGTAATAGGAAGAAATCTTCCTCTGACTTTCATGATCATTGTATTAATTGTAGTCAGTGTTCTCGCATTAATCCCTGTCCTATATGTGAACATTGGGATGAGAAACATTGGAAACGTGTGTCACGATATGTTGTTTCTGGAGAAAGAGCAATGCCGGCTCTTTCTCCGCAAGGTCACTCTACTCTCTCAGTTTCTATTTCAGAGGAACCAGAACAGGGTGATGTTTCCATGTTATCTTCTTCAAGTGTGCGTCCGTCGTCACAAATGAATTCAGAGCTAGCGGCAAAAGTGCTCATGGAGATTAGACAAATGTCGTCCGCTAGCTCGCCCGGTGTAGCGTCCATTCACCGAATGGTTCGGCAGCCGGGTTTGTCCGATGCGGTCCAAGAGGAAATTTTGGGTGATGCGAGCACTATAAACATAATAGATGCACACCCAGTGACGGCGGATAGTAAGCGAGAACGGAGGAAGCCTTTGAGTCCGGTTCCTAGCTCGTCCAGGTCCAGCCGGGCTGCGAGCGAGAGAGGCCCCTCTCTCGTACAACAACATCTGGGACCAGATGTTGTGGTACAAAATGTGTCTTTAGCGGAGCATACGTCCGTCGCTCGGGACGCTCCGTTGTATAAGCAGTCCGCAGAGACTGTTAAGGCTTCCTCTTCTCGTCAGCGCACACGACCGCACCTTGGCTGCGTGACCGCCGATATATTACCAGCTTCGCCGATCAAGGATTCTTCGGCGACCAGGTCACACCATCCGGCAGCCAGGGATTCGAGACCGATGGACTCCGGACGTTCGCATAGGAAAAGTATGCGGGAGCCATCTGATGCGGAGCTGCCCTCAGCGAAGCAGCGAAAGACTGCACCTCCGCAGGTCTCGACGCCGGACATTCTTGTGCAGATAGCACAGCTTATCGCAGCATCCCAGCAGCCGACAGAAACGGTGTCGGATCGAGAATTATCCGACAGCGCTGGGTCGGTACGCTCCGCCGAAGCATCGGGGGCGGACGACCGGGAACATCATGAGGTCCGACCGGATGGTGAAAGGGATACGGATGACTTGGAGCTATCCCTTTCGGAACAACATAAAGCTGCCGTGGACTTCATCCGGCACTTTCTCCCTCAAGTTGTTCCGTCGGGCCAGACTGCTGCGCTTCCGGACAAGAGAATTATAGCGTCATTGGACTCTGAATTTTTTGAGCGGTTCAGGGACATCGCTCCCGAGTTTCCGTCGCAGTCCAATAATGTTGCAAGAACATTTGAATTATTGAACGACGCTATATTTAAACTTGCTTCCAGGACGGGGAAAGCAGGTTTCTTGTCCGCTAATACTCTCAACCTGCCTTTCATTAATGCAAGGAATAAATTCGATACGGCAGGACAGGGTATACCGAGAGTTCCTCTGCGTATGGACGACGAGGCGGAAGACTTAGAGCTATCATTACCGTCGTCAGCTTCTATTCCAACTGCGGTGTTGGAAACAGCTATTGCGTCTAACAGAGCCAATTTAGATGCCTTATCTTACGCAGATCACCTTACTAAGGCGTTATCACTGCGCCTTCAGGGGAAAGAGTTTCAGGATATACAATCCTCTTTAAGACTTCTTTCAAGGGCAGTAGCTTATTCCACGTGTAACTCCGCCCTTTCAGTGGCAAATCTGGAGTTGGTTAGACGTGACGCAACCCTAGCTACATCCACACTAGTGGATTCTAAGGTGAAGAACTCTCTTAGAGTCGCTTTGGTCTCAGGAGGACTTCTCTTTGACGGCAAGCTTTCCGCTATTTATGATAAAATTACAAAGAAAGCTAAGGATTCTCTGTTGTTCAAATCTGCTCCTAAGAAGTCGGATACAGCAGACATGAATAAGACAGGCACTTCTGGGTCTAATGCGCCCAAGAGAGGTTCCTATAGAGGTTCCGGTGCGTCCTCTTGGTCTTATTCGAGAGACCGTCAGGATAGCGACTCTCGTTCGGGACGTCCTTCAGGCCGGGACAATCGGTCGGACGCCCCGAGGTCGACGGGGCGAGGTGCGGGTCGTGGAAGACGTGGTTTCTCCTACCGCAGGCCTCGCAGGTCCAGGAGGTGATGGCTTAAACCTCTATCGCGTTCCGGTTGGCGGAAGGTTGTCGAGCTTTTCACAAGAATGGGCGTCGATTACGGACGACCCTTGGGTGAGAGGAGTGACTTTGGAAGGTCTAAAGATATCCTTCAAACGAAAGCCTCCATTAACTCGAAGTCCAAAGTGGACTCATCTTCCGTCAAATAAGCAGAAAAGAGACGCTCTGTTATCAGAGGTGCAGTCTCTTTTAATGAAGAACGCGGTAGAGGTCGTAGAAAACCAGGAATCTCCGGGATTCTACAGCCATCTGTTTCTGGTTCCGAAACCAGATGGCTCGTTCCGTCCAGTCATAGATTTGAGCTGGATAACAGCCCTGGGAATTAGGAAGATTGTCTACGGCAGATAAATGCCGTCGTCAAATCAAACTCAACAGCAATTTTAACATTTTTAAGATTGTCCACAGCAATTTTTTCCACAGGTGGTTGGAAACGTAAAATAAGGAAGTGAAGGTTTTTTTCTCATTGAAAATAACGAAGCCAGTTACTGTTAGTAATAGCAGGGCAATATCCAGGAATAATTTGGGGACACCGGTGAGAATCCGGCAGGTCGATCGTGGGGGTAGGGGGGGGGGGAGTCCAAATACGATGCGAAGCATCGTCCGAGCCGCGAAGCGGCGAGGGGGGAGAGCACGACTCGAGAGGGGGTGTCCCCCCCTCGTTGGTGGGGGTCTGGAAAATTTTTTATTTCTGGAGGCTCTCAGGTGGTCTCTGACGGCACACCGAGCTCCAAAATTGTGGAACATTTCAACGGAGAAATCAGTATTTTTGTTGGTAAAATTTGAGAAATTAAAAAAATGGAGCTACTAACCTCACTTCTAGTGTTAACATGACACAATTTCCTGTCAAATATGGGGGCCCTGGGCGTCCGCCCAGTCTGCCCATTCGTAACTACGAAGCAAACAATATTATAATTCACTTGACAATGTGGTGCATCGTGGTTTGAGAGTGTCCTCTGAACCGTCGGTGCTTGATGACCAATCATCATTCAGTTTTAATGTTGCACATCAAGGGAGCTAATTAACAGAGCCATTCTGATTCAACTTGCGTTTCGCTTTTAAGTTTGCGTTGCGCAATCGTTATTGAAAGAAATTCGAATCCTGACAAATTGTCAATGAATAAATTCAAACAAATCATCATGTGAGATCCAGAGGGTCATCCTATGTCCCCATTGGGACAAAGGACGTTCTGGTTCTCAAACGACGAAATGGCACACGTCTGATCAGTATCTAGTTTTCACGGCTTAATGCACACTCCATGACTCGGCCCAAAACCCACTCATTGATTCCAAATGAAGTCAATTCGGGGCGATCATTTATTCACTTGCGTGTGAAGGCAGCTGCCACACGCAACCGACGTGTGCTACATAATCCATTATCTCGCACCTTTCGAAGTGGACAGATGTGTTTTTTTATCAAACCGATACTACGGCAAAAAAATTGCCGTCGTCATTGGCGTTTTCATCAGCATTTACGACGGCACTGCCGAATGCCGCGGTAAATTCCCAGGGCTGGATAAACAAGCTGATCGTCGCTCCGAAGTTTTATATGGAGACGATTCGATCGGTCAGAGCGAGTATTCGGGTGAACGATTATGCAACGAGCATAAATCTCAAAGATGCGTACTTTCACATCATGGTACATCCGACATTCCGAAAGTATCTACGCTTTGCAGTCCTAGGAGTGGTGTATCAATTCCGGGCGATGTGCTTCGGATTGAATCTAGCACCCTGGGCTTTCACTCGGGTAATGAACTCGGTAATGATCTACTTCCGAGCTCATTCGTCTGCGGTAACGTCGGCCTACCTGGACGACATTCTTCAGAGGTACGGCAACGAGTTAACGCTTCAGAACGATGTTCAGAATCTTCTTCTATTGCTCCGACGTCTCGGTTTTATAGTAAACGAGGAGAAGTCGGATCTGGTGCCGTCCAAGTCATTCACTCATCTGGGAATGAGCTTCGAGACGCACAACAATCTCGTTCGTCTGCCGTTAACCAGAGCGAAATTAGTCAGTTGTTACGCTCGCTATTGTCTGCACGCAGACAAAGTCACGGCGAGAGAATTTATGAGACTGATAGGTCTGTGCGGAGCCGCCGCGGATCTCATTCCGATGGGGCGGTTACGCACATGTCCTCTTCAAATTTTCCTGACTCAGAATTGGAGTGTGAAAATTCATTCGCTCGATGTAGACGTTCTCTTGTCAGATCAAGTGAAACAAGAGATTCAGACTTGGGCAAACATTCAGTGGTTAACTCAAGGAGTTCTGCTGCAGTTGCCGGATCCGAGTTTTACCGTTATGACGGATGCCAGTCAAACAGGTTGGGGTGCATCATTAATCCCAACGGATTCGAGATGCCAGGGTCTTTGGGATCCGCAATTCCTGTGCAAGCACATAAACATCAAGGAAATGATGTCAATTTGGCTTGCGTTACGTCACTGGATGGACATTATTCAAGATGATCATGTCCAAATCCTATCCGACAATACGACAGTAGTGGCGTATATACGGAATCAGGGAGGCACTCATTCAGTTCCGTTGTTCAATCTAACGGAAAGAATCCTTCTGTTTGCGTTAGAACATCACGTTCTTCTTTCGGTCCGTCACATACCGGGTCGTCTGAATGTGCTAACAGACTCCCTTTCACGAAAGGGTCGCTTGTTGCCGTCGGAGTGGACTCTCAACAAACAAGTATTCAATCAGATTTGCTACCAATGGGAACGGCCAATGATAGACTTATTTGCGACACATCTCAACAATCAGTTGCAGACGTATGTGTCTCCGTGTCCGGATCCAAGAGCATTTGCAGTAGACGCTCTGTCGATCCCTTGGGACGGAATGATAGGATATGCGTATCCTCCAGCGCCGTTAATTCAACAAGTATTGCTAAAGATAAAACAATCTCAATGCAAGATTCTGTTGGTAGCATCTCTGTCGCCACAGAGACCGTGGATAAATCTACTCAGGTGTCTGTTGTGGGACCTACCGCGGAAGCTTCCTCCACGGGAGGATCTTCTTTCGCAGGGGAAATCGCGCCAACTCCATCACAACCCGCAAGGTCTCAACCTTCACGTTTTTCCGTTGTGCGGTCCTTCTTGCATGGCAAGCACTTTACAGGACGAGCAGTGGACGCGATTTCTAACTGTAGGAGGACCTCCTCTTCGCTAAACTATGCGGCTAAGTGGAAGGTTTTTCGTCGTTGGTGTAGGGATCATTCTGTAGATATATTCGATCCCTCTATACCAGACATTGCAAACTTTCTAGTATACTTGTTTGACGAAATCAAACTGCAGCCTGTTACTATAAAGGGTTATAGATCTATGTTATCTGATACCTATGCACATCATGATAGTTTACAAATTGGATCTAATGTCTCTTTATCGAAGTTGGTTAGAAACTTTTCGATAAATAGACCCAGAACTCTTAGATTAATTCCTAAGTGGAATTTAGCTTGGGTTCTTCTTAAATTGAAGGAAAAGCCATTTGAACCTCTTGGGACAGTAGATTTCAAATTCTTATCTTATAAGACAGCTTTTCTCTTAGCTTTCTCTTCTGCTAGAAGAGCCAGTGAGCTTCATGCACTATCGGTGGATGATTCTCATTATCGTAGTGTTGGGAACAATATCACCTTCACTACTAATGTGGGTTTTTTAGCTAAGAATCAGGCTCCTAATAAATATCCGGAACCTATTGTTATTAAGGCTCTTCCGTCTTCAGACGGGCGTAGGCCTTTACTCTGTCCTGTTAGAGCATTACGTATCTATAAACAGAGATCTCAGTTTATCAGAAAGGGACGGAAACGTTTCTTTCTGTCTTTGATGCCTAATAGAAAGGACATTTCAGTCCATTCTATTGCTAGATGGATTCAGTTAACTATCCGTACTGCTTATGAAGATTTATCTTCTTCTCAGCAGTCTGTGCTTAAGATTTCTGCTCATGAAGTAAGAGCTCTTTCTACTTCCTGGGCTTATGCTAATAGTGTTGCTATTACAGATTTAATGAAGGCTGCTTATTGGTCTCAGCCATCCACATTTACGAATTTTTATCTCAGAAATATTGACTCCATTTCTGGAGACCTGCATTGTTTAGGTCCGTTATCTGTTGCTCAGAATGTCGTCCACTAAACAGTTGCAACTATAGTTATGCAGGCTTTCTGTTCCGGCAGTGACTCCGTCCGGCTGCCCTCTTCGCTCTGGGCTATTTGACCCAGGGCAAGGGGAAGGGGGGGGGGGGGGGGGGGGGCGGGTGTTCCCTTAGGTCACCTGCTTTATAGTGAAAAGCAAGGGAATGCCTCCTCCAAGTCAGTATTTCTGAGTCGCTTCCGGGATGGTTTTAAAGTGTAATATTAATGTTTAAATTCATTCATGTCTTATTTTTAAAGTGTAGCTCGGTGTGAAGCATTTGTATATGTCAAGTGTCAAACGGGCTTTAATATACAATACTCGGACACTTTTAAATGACTATAAAGAGTCTCAATTCTCTGGACTACTTTATTTATTGGCTTGCTTTAAAAATAATTAGTATAAGGGTTATACTGGATGTTAATAGAGAACATGAATGTTATTGTGCTCAATTATGATGGGTATTGTATCTTTCTAATTTAACATTAAATAAGAAAGATACATGTAAAGCCTAATACTCCTTTTCTCCTTAAGGGGTTGCCTCTATATTATATAGTTGAGCTTACTGGATTTTCCTCTATGTCCTAGGCCCGCCAACCTTTTTACTATTCAGCTAAGTCTGGGCCATTGGTACAGTATAAAAATGTTAAAAAATTTATAGTAATTTATATATTTTTTATACTTACCAATGACCCAGACGGGGATGGCCCTCCCAGGAGTTGGGAACTCTTGCCTCCCCGCTGAGTACATAGCGCTGACCAGGCACTGCCAGTAAGAATGATAATTGGCGCCAATTTCGGAACGTCCTTGACACTGCGCATGCGCAGTAGGGGCGAAGTATGGAGGTCCTATAGGACATGATTTCTTTTTGTTTTGGATGCAAATTTTGGGGATTTGGGGGCAAAATTTGTGTTTGGCCCTGGTTTTGTTAGAGTTAGCACCAGCTAAGTCTGGGTCATTGGTAAGTATAAAAAATATATAAATTACTATAAATTTTTTAACTTTTCAAGATTTTTCACACAGGCAGCAGACAGTGTCCCGGATGAAGTGTTGTTAGCTCACCGAAGGGAGCTTAACTTATCACTTGTCTGTCATCGCCCTTCCATCGTTGTCTTCCATTGCAAACTTTTCATTATCGTCTTCTCCTCGCAAACTACTGGACCAAATTTGGTGTGCATGTTCCTTAACGTTTGTCAATTCAAGTTTGTTCAAATAAACTTGCCGCACCCATAGGGTCCACCACAAGGGGCATAACTCTGATAGCACCCTTGAATTTTTTTTAAAAATTCAAAAAATCTTCTTCAGAACCACAAGTCAGAATCATTTCATATTTTATACTTCTCTGGGGGGGGGGGGGGGGGGATATGGAGGAGGAGGCAGGGGGGGGGGGGGTCGATTGAAATTTGTTCAAATTGAGCCTCTGAGTTAAGATTTGGGCTCTCTATTGAAGCCCGAATTTTAACTTAGTGCAATATGTGGAATATTCTTCTTCAGATCCACCAGTTGAAATCTTTTCATATTTGGTATACAACATCTCTAGGGAGGTCAGATTCAACTTTGTTCAAATTGGGTCCCTGAGTTAGTATTTGGGCTCTCTATTGGAACCCAAAGTTTAACTTGGTGCAATTTGAGGAAATTTCTTTAAAAATCTTCTTCTTCATATCACCAATCAGAATCTTTTCATGTTTGGTATACAACATCTGTAAGAGGGTCAGATTCAAGTTTGTTCAAATCGAATCCCTGGGTTAATAATTGGGCTCCCTGTTTTAAATTTTAACTTTGTGAAATATGAGGAAATTTTTTTTAAAATCTTCTTCTTCAGATCCACCAGTCAAAATGCTTTCATATTTGGTATACACCATCTCTATAGGGGAGGGGTGGGGGAGGGGGCAGATTCAAGTTTGTTTGAATGCGGTCCCCGAGTTAGTATTTGGGCTCTCTATTGGAGCCTAAAGTTTATCTTAGTGCAATTTGAGGAAATTTCTTTAAAAATCTTCTTCTTCAGATCCACCAGTCAGAATCCTTTCATGTTTGGTATACAACATCTATAGGGGGGCAGATTCAAGTTTGTTAAAATCAAGTCCCTAGGTTTATATTTGAGTTCCCTATGGGAGCAAGAATTTTAATTTAGTGCAATATGAGGGAATTTCTTTAAAAATCTTCTGCAGATTTACCAGTCAGAATCCTTTCATATTTGGTATACAACATCTTGAGGTGGGTTAGTTTCAGGTTTGTCCAAATCAGTTACCTGGGTAAATATTTGGGCTCCCTATGGGAGCCCGAATATCATCTTAGTGCAATATGAGGAATTTAAAAAAAAAAACTTCTTCAGACCCTGTAGTCAGAATACTTTCATATTTGGTATACAACATCTCTAGGAGGGTCAGATTCAAAGTTGTTCAATCCTAGTCCCTGCGTTGATATTTGGGCTCCCTATGGGAGCCGAAATTTTAACTTTTGCAATATAAGGACATTTCTTTAAAAAGCTTCTTCTTCAGATCCATTAGTCAGAATCCTTTCATATTTGGTATACAACGTCTCTTGGAGGGTAAGATTCAAGTTTATTCAAACCTGGTCCCTGGGTTGATATTTGGGCTTCCTATGGGAGCCCAAATTTTAACTTAGTGCAATATTTGGAAATTTCTTTAAAAATCTTCTTCATCCACGATAATCCTTTCATAGTTGGTATACAACATCTCTAGGGGGGGGGGGTGGGAGGGCAGATTTCAGTTTGTTCAAATGGATCCCCTGGGTTATTAATTTGGGCTACCTATGGGAGTCTGAATATCAACTTAGTGCAATATGAGGGAATTTCTTTTAAAATCTTCTTCTTCAAATCCATGAATCACAATCCTTTCATATTTGACATACAACATCTCTAGGTGGGCCAGATTCAAGTTTGTTAAAATCGTGTCCCTGGGTTAATATTTTGGCTCCCTATTTGAGCTCAAAGTTTAACTTAGTGCAATGTGAGGGCATTTCTTTCAAAACATTCTTCAGATCCACCAGTCAGAATTCTTTCATATTTGGTATATGACATCTCAAGGAGGATCAGGTTTGTTCAATTTGAGTCCCTGGCTTACTATTTGGGCTCTCTATGGGTGTGTGAAGGGGGGGGGGGGGGCAGTGGGAGCATATTAGGTTCAGGTTTGTTCAAATCCATTTCTTAGTGTTTTTCCATATAATTTGCCTCTCATGACTTCATTCCTTTGTAGTGTTGATGAACCATGTCTAACTGAATGTGACCCCAAATACTTCTTAGAACCACTTTGGCAGGTGAGCGATTAAGGCCTCTTGGGGCCTCTTGTTCGAATTACAACCGATTTACAATTGAACTGAGATGGAATGAGTTTATTTGGTTTATTGATTATTGTCTTATTGGAACCTTGAAGTTACTGTGATGAGTTAATGGCAACATGGTCTGAGGTTTGCGGCTTGGAGCAAAAGCATAAGCTTCGAGCCACAAACCTCAGGCCATGTTACCATCAATTCATCAAAGTAATTTATAATGTTACTTCTCGCTACTAATGTAATCAGGATCTGTATGGTTCCCATAGAATAAAATAACCGAAACAATCACAGCTTTTCAGAAACTTCTGAAATCCTCTTGACCAAATTATCTATTATCTAACTTGAATATCCAATGACAGTTTTCCAAAAACAACGAAATTCATTGTTTCAGTCCAAAATATACCATGCAATCCTTCATTGGAATTTGTTAATTCCAATGACTGATGTTCCACTGAATTATAATTTCACAGCATAATGGTTATTGGATGGAAGCATTTATAATTTTTCATTTATAATAAGTTGTCCAAAAAAATGGCTGTGGAATTGATTCATGTAATATAGTGAAACCATGTACCGGTAAACTGGAAATATGCCAGAGAAAAATATTCAGTTAACAGGAGTATACAATTAACTTGCATTTTTAGTCATTTTCCTATCATCTAGTTATAAATTGTGCATTTATTCTATTTTATTATATGACAGAAAAAAATCAGGTAATTTAACTCTCGTGCTCCATTATTGCTAATCTGTTTTTTTTTTATCGAAAAATCTACTTGATATTTCTCGGCTCTGTTATTGTTGTCTATAAATAGTGCAGGTAGGTTCCAAATACCTGTTTGCAATAAAAATTGAAATGGTATTTCCAACTTGCTCCTTCCTTTAATTTCCCTGTTCCATTGTTTAGGAACTGTTCAAATATAACAATTAACTACAGCAAATAAGTTAATGCACATTGCTTCTTACATATATATGTTGAAATTAAATTTATTTTATTTCATATGAATATTCTGGGTTTTTTTTTAAAAATATGTAATAAAATAAGGAGTTTGCAAACAATTTTTTCTGTCATAATAATAAAGCAATAATTGACATTCCTTGAGGTTGATATGGCCTTAGCGAATATTACTTTTCTTGAGTTGATCATTCCTTGTATACCAATCTCAAGGAAAGTCAATAATTGTATATCTTGCTTGACAAAGCTCATTGTGCTCTGTCAAACAAGATATTATAAGTTATCTCCATCATCATGTATGGTATATGGAGATTTAATACCTGGATGACAGCTTTTAAACACTGAGCCGCAAGTATTAAATCTCCATATACCATACATGTTGATGGAGATAACGTTTTTGTCCTGTTTGAAACACAACAGAAACATAGTGGAGAAAAATTTGTGGACGTGTTTGTCATGCTCTGTAAAAAGTCAGACCAAATTTGTGAATAACTGTTTTGTTTTTACAAATGCAGAAGACAACAGATAGAGTAACATCCCGTGGGTCATTAAGGAAATGAGTAAACAGTATTTTGTTTACATATAGTCCCCCAAGTTCCAATGTGTTCTATGTGCCTACTGTCACATAGAACACATTGGAACTCAGGGGATGATATTTGCTCTTATTTTATTTTCTGAAGCTGTTTCATTTAATTATTTGACTATTTAGTTTATAACTACAAAATATGATCGAATTGTCAGGAATCTGATGATATTTGTGACTATTTTAAGGTTCGATTATTATATCGAGGCAAGCAAATGCGGAAAGCTTTCCTTTAATCCATATACCCTTGATGTTTCGTGTGCGCTTATACCCTGGATGTTTCATGCTCTCATATACCTTGGATGTTGGATGCACCCTTTGTCATGGCTATTTGTCCAAGGCATTCTGACCAATCAAAAGACAGAATTTATCGGGATATAGGGACAAAATAGATTAACCCTTTACCCAACGCAGACGATTTCAAAATTTATTATTTTAACTGGTAGAGTGCTAAATTATTTTTGATCATCCGATTTAGTCCACGTCCCTTTGCCTTGTTACAGTTTATGGGAGCGTGCCACTAGGCACTCTCCCATAAATTGTAACAAGGCAAATCCTCTCAGACTAAATTATTTTAATTCAAAATTAATATGAAGCGCATTCACAGAATATGAAGCCATTATGCTGCGGCACCTGCACTTTAGAATAAAGCCCAAATATGGGCTTCCATTACTCTACCAGTTAAATAACATTTTTTAATTTTTTTCAAACAATTTCAACAAAACCATATCATGTGACCCCTCTTTGGAACAAGCTCGACGAGATCGTTCCAAAGAGGGATTACATGATATGGTTTTGTTGAAATTTTTCGAAAAATAATATTTTTTCAGCTGCTGAATTTGCATATTAAGAGGGAGAGCAGATGCGGGCGATTTATTGGGTAAAGGGTTAAATGTGTACATTTGATATATTGAAGCCAAAAATATCTATAAATATGGGAATTCAGTGAATGTCAGAGCAATTCTTTGACAGATTATAAGAAATTTAATAAGTTATTTGGAGTTTACTGTATAACTTATATGCAATTAACAGGTAAAATTTGTACTTGAGTTATGGCAAATGATTTAGTGCTTGTAAGTTAACACAATTATTAAATTTAGGAGATAAATGTCTCTTGTTGAGTTAGACATTTGTGAATTTAGCTATGGAAAACCATTTGTTAATGAACCCCAAATGTCTTCAGGAACCAAGAAGCGTTTATTTCCATTGTAATTCCAGTCTTTATCAGAAGTGAAAAATTCTCTAAACCTGTTTTATTTGAAGAAAACAATAAAAAAAAATGTAATTTTCGATCTCGGTCTATTTGCCATGATCAGATTAACAGGGTGTGTTTAATTCATAACTCGGGTGATGTAAGAGTTCCTAAGAGAGAAGGGAGATCATTCAGTTTTATTCTGAGGTGTGATGAAATTATTGACAGAAGAAACCAAAGTAGTTTTCAAATTGAAAATCTATTCCATTTGTTGATCAGAAAGCCGCAGTTTTTGCTGTCAAATCTAATGAATCTTTCACCAATTATGTTTCTACATGTGATCAGGCCAGAAAATAAGCAGTCTGACATTTGCAGAATGAGGTCCCCAGAGGTGAATTTGATGATGCTATCCCATACAGTGGGCCAATTTATCCTCTGGGTACTTCTTTCTGTTTAGTTCTGAGACCCTGATTCCAATTAAGATTCACAGAGGGTAAATTTAGTGATGCTACCCTGCCATGCAGGGTAGCATCACTAAATTCACCCTCTGGGGACCTCATTTTTCAGATGTCCGTCTGCTTATTTTCTGGCTTGCATGTGATATACATCATAAACGAGTCCTATACCACAATCTAAAACACTGCATTCTTATCGACCTACAGTGCAAAGTTTTTCTTCAAAAGTCGGCTCAAAGTTTTTACTGTTGTGTTTGTGACATTCTACAAATCATGAGACAAAATATCAGTATGGAAAGTAGCAAACATTTGGAAGGAACATTCCAATCTTTAAAATTATGAAGACAGAACGGAATCAAGAAGGTGGGTTATCAAAATTGATCTAACAGCCATTACCATAAGAAAACAATGTTGGGGTGTGTTCAGTTAGTGATCTGAATGGTTCGGTGCTGTTGTGCACATGTAGCGTGGATACAAACATGTTCTAATTGCCCCTCCTCTGGCAATTAGAGCACCGTCAGAGTGAATTTATCTGAGATTAGAGCACAGAACAAATGGCCTCTCAGCCATTCAAATTACGAGTTCAGAAAGAACACTGAGATTAAATATAACTTATGAATTAAAATAGAAGATATACAATTAAGTGGACTCCACTGTATTACTACAGAATCTTTGTTATTGATATTGGAATAGACACCAATTTCAAACACTTATAAGGGCTGAAAAAGTTAATAATCTGTTTCTCAGGCCCTCCTTTGTGGTCCTTTTGGCTGCTGCATGCTCTCTTTTTATAACGAATGTAAACTTAAAAAACTAAAAATTAAATGGTTTCATATTTTACCAGAGTTAATAAAATTTTCTTCAGTGCAACAAGGTTTTACAATGCTACAAAACCGAAAATTAGAAGTCCTATCTGGCCCTCCATGCATTTACTTTCCACGCATGCACAGATGCCAGGAAGTAACCGGAATTGGCGCCAACCTCATTCTGTAAGATAACAACAAACTGACTTCTGTGCTTTTAAATCTCAGTTTATAATGATGCCAGAGACAAATCAATGGTCAATTTGGTGGATCCAAGGACACAACTGGATGAAGGAAGGAAGAAATGGTGGTTTGAAACGTTCAAGGCTGTAATTTTATAATATTTATAAAAATTAGTTCATGTTCCCCAATTTCGGGACATGGGCCTGACGTGATCATTGTTGATTTTTCCACTTTTTGTTAAGTATTCCTTCCCTACCCTCCCTTGATCTCCCCCCCCCTCCCCCCAGTTAAACTTCCAAGCTTTTTGGCTTGTTTATTGAAAATTTTTTATAAAATTTCTTGGGAGTTTAATGTGTTACACAGAATGTTTATTCTGTATATCCCCAGGGTTACATACTCACCCTTCATCATACATCCAATGTATTATTTTTTCTTCTGATGAAGATCTTGCCTTACATCTGATAGTTCAAAAATCTGTTCCTGACTTCGGGCCGTGTTGCCTGGGGTCTTGTTTCCGGTTTTCATTCTGACAGTGTTTACATTAACAACGCTCTTTTTATATACGTAGTTTCCTATTTATTATATGGTAGGTCTGTTGTAAGATACATTAAATGGTTCTGTAGTGTATCAGTTAATTTTTGGTTAGAAAAAATAATTTTTGTCCACACTTGGGCTGTATTGGGATACATTTGGGCACTTTGTTCCCTTTGGGAACTTGGGCTCTTGTCAAAATTTTTCGAAAATTTTTTTTGTATAAACTATTTTTTGATTTATATTTGGAATGTTTTTTGCTATGTATCTTTTATAATATTCAATGTGGAGTTGGTGGGAGTACAGTCAACTTAGTTTGCTTCATTATGAAAGCATATTACTCAATAAGCAAGGCGAGGAAGTCTTTCCTCTGATTTACATGTTGGTTTGGTTGCCTTGCTTGTAGTCGATGTACTCCCACTAATTCTTGCTCAACATGTGTCGCATGGGATGACAAATGTTGGAGACAGGTGTCATGGTACGTTGTTAGCGAGGGGCCACTGCCGGTCCTCTCGCGGTGAGAGGCCGCTGCCAGTCCTCTCGCCAAAAAGTTGCTCTAGTTTTTAGTCAATCAGAGCTAGCGGCTAAAGTGCTCATGAATATTAGACAGGCCAGCTAGCTCGACCTGTGAAGCGGTTACACTCTGCAAGGGTGCCGTGGTGCCGGGTGTGTCCGTTGCAGTCGAGGAGAGTAGAAAGGGTAGAGCGAACACTATAAAATAATAACAGACTCACCCTGCGACGACGGAGAGGAAGAAGCCGGCAAGTTCAGCAGGAACCTCAGCGAGGTCTGAAGGACCGCGAGCGAGCCCCCTCTTTATTTCATAACAACATCTGGGGCCAGATGTTGTGGTTCGGAACTTGCGTCAGTCGGATCATACGTCCATGCCTTCCGTCCGGGACGCTCCGTTCAGTTCACAGCTGCGGTTGGCTATAGTTAGGGCTTCTTCTTCAGTGTCTACCAAGCACACACGACCGCACTTTGTCTATGTGACTTCTGATATCCGGCCTACATCACCGAGAAGGTCCAGTCTTCATCAGAGAAGTCACACCATACTGTAGCCAAGGAGACGAGGCCTCATTCATCAGGACGTCCGCAGAAAAGAGCCATCTTGGACACACTGTCCCAGGAACAGCTGGCGACCAAGCAACAGAAGACCGCTGCTCCTCAGGCCTCCGTAATGGACTTGCTGTCGCAGACTGCGCAGCATCCCAGCAAGTGCAGAATGAGCCGACGTCAGTCGCAGAACCTGAGCTGTCTGATGATGCTGGGTCGGTCCAGTCATCTGCACATTCAGATGCCGATGACTGTGAGTATAATCTTATTCAGTCGGATGGCGAAAGAGATTTGGAGGAGAATTACCCTTCCCTTTCGGAACAACACAGGGTGGCGATGGATCTAATGCATCAATACTTCCCTGAGTTTGTTCCTGAGAATCAGAATGCTGCGACTGCACGAAAGTAGCACTATTCAGTAGCTAAGAGACGAGGCCTCATATATCGGGACATCTGGAGAAAACAGCCGTCTCGGACACAATGTCCCGGGAGTAGACGGCAACCAGAATAGAAGACCGCTGTTCCTCAGGCCTCCGTAACGGAATTGCTGTCACAGATTGCGCAGCTCATCGCAGCATCCCAGCAAGTGCAGAAGCAGCCGACGGCAGTCTCAGAACCTGATCTGTCAGATGGTGCTGGGTCGGCCAAATCATCTGCGCATTCAGATGCTGCTGACAGTGATTTTCAACTGATTCAGACGAATGTTTGAAAGGGATATGGAGGGGATTACCCTTCCCTTTCGGAACAACACATGGTTGCAATGGATTTAATCCATCAACACTAACCTGAATTTTTTCCAGCGAATCAGAATGGTGTGACTGCTTGCAAGAAACTGCAAACGTTGTAGGATGCAGACTTCATCCGGAAAAAGAGGAGGAAATGTCTTTTCCGGTTAAGTATAGACAGGTGTCATAGGCCTTTGGCCTTTTAGACGATGCCATATTCAACTTTCCAGTGGAAAGAAGTAAGGCAGTTTCTTGTCATCAGCATCCATAATTTTACCGATTAACAGAAAATGGGGAAGATGTATTGAGAGTTCCTCTGCGTGAATGAGCAGGTTAAGGACCTAGTTATGGCCTTACCTTCATCATTCACTATTCACTCGGACACATTTGAGACAGTATTTCTTCATTGAGAACGAATTTAGTCTCACTGTCTTACACAGATCACCTTTAAGAACTGTGACGCCACGTCTCTACGGAAAGGAATTTCAGGACGTTCATACCTCATTTAGAGTCCTTTCCAGGGCTATTATATTTTATCACGTACAATAACTCTTGTCTTAACAGTTGCTAATTTGGAGTTAATCAGACGTCACGGAGCCCTTGTGTCGTCATCCTTAATAGATGACAAGGTGAAAAACTTTCTTTGGGTCGCTCCTGTTTCCGGACACTAAGTTTTTGACGATAAGCTTTCATTGGTTTATGACCAAGCTACAAAGAAACCATCAATACTCTGCTCCTTAAGTCAGCATCTAATCGACCCACAATAGCAGAAAGGAGTAAGGGAGGACGTCCTAGACAGAAAGTCGTCTAAAAAGGACTCCTCGCGAGGGTATAGTTAACCCTCCTATAATTACTCTAGGGATTGTCATACAGTGACTCGGATAGGGGATTTAGGTCTGATCAAGACTACTGGTCAGACGCTCCTAAGCCGTTGGCTCGAGGCTCTTCTAGAAGGAGACGTAGTTTCTCCTTCCATAGGCCTTGCAGGTACTACAGGTGAGGGTGAGGACCTCTATTGCTTAGCAGTTGACAGATGGTTATTAAGATTCACATCAAACTGGATATCTATTACATAGGCGAGAAGTGTGGTCTCGGATTGCCTACGGCTATCTTTCCGAGAGAACCACAACTAACTTAATGTCTGATGGACAAAGCTTCCGTCAAATCCTTGCATAAGAGTCTCTCCAACTGGAGGTAAAGGTTCTCATGACAATGAAAGTAATAGAGGTCGTCAAGAATCAAGATTCTCTAGGATTCTATAGTCACCTGTTTCTCGTACCGAAAACATAGAGCTCTTTCTTACCGATAATAGACTGGAGCGGCATAACAAGTTTATCAAAGCTCTAAAAGTTTATTTAAGGTTATCATTTAGTGGATAAAAACGAGCGTTCGAGTGATCGACTATGCTACAAGCATAGATCTAAGGATCCATTTTTTCAATTCCTGGTATATCTTCATCGTCCAAGGGATAGTTTTTCAGTTCCGAGTGATATGCTTCTGTTTGAAGATAGCGCCCTGGGCTGTCGCTCAAATAATGAACCTGGTTCGTCTGCCGTTATCCAGAATGAAATTAGTCAGTTGTTATGCTCGCTTTTGTCTACTATCAGACGCAATAACAGTGAGAAATTTTATGCGACTGATGGGGTTGTGCTGAGTGGCTATGCATCTTGTTTAGATGGGTTGCTTATGCACACGTCCCGTCCAGTTATTCTTTACCCAGAACTGGAGTGTGAAAATGCATTCGCTCAGGACCAGTATTGTTTTAATGGATCTAGTAAACAAAAGGTCCCTATTGGGGCAGATATTCAGTGGTTAACTCAAAGAGTTCTGCTGCAACTGCCAGATCCGGCTTTCACAATTATGACGGGTATGAATCAATAGTTTGGGGCACGACCCTGAGTCCGACAGACTCGAAATGTAGGGGTCTTGGGACCCTCGGTTTCTGGAGAAACACATAAACATCAAAGAATGATGTCTATATCGTTAGCGCCAAGTCAATGCTGACACGCTTGTTCAGATATTGTTGGACAACTCGATAGTGGTAGCGTACATCAGGAACCAGGACGGCACCCATTCATTTCCATTATGATAACTAACAGAGAAGAATTTTCATGTTGATCTCTCTATCCATCATATACCGGGTCGTCTGAACGTGCAAGCAGACTCGCTCCTCGGAATGGCTGCCTGTTTCATTTGTATTGGATGCTCAACATGCGAGTATTTGGACAGTTTTGCTTCCAGTGGGATCACCCCATGATAGATAAGTTTGCAATGCACCAAAACAATTAGTTACCGTCATTTGTGTCACCATGTCCAAATCATTGAGTGCATGCAGTAGACGCTCTGCAGAATTCATGGGGATGAATTATATGATACGCATATCCTCCAGTTCATTGATTCAATAGATTATGTTTAAGATTAAACAGTCTTGTTGTGAATCCTACTAATAGCACCTCTGTTGTCACAGAAACCTTGGCTCAGTATTCTCAAGTGTCTGTTATGGGGCGCTCCCCAGAAGCTTCCTCCATGAGAGGGTTTCTTTCAGGGGATGTTTTATTCTTCACGTCCTTCTCCACCCATAGTGGCATAATGGAGTCAGTTAGACATGAGGGAACCATCGCGGTTCCTATATTTTTTGTTAATTGACTTGGGAACGATTAAATAATGCGGGTGAGGAGTTTTCGATACGACTTCGAATTCCGCCCCCCCCCCCCCCCTCCCACACACACACTGCCTATGTGTTTAGAGGCAGTTACTGGGCAAGACGTAGTTTTCTTCCCGCAAGCCCCATATAATTTAATACATACATACATACTAAGCATTTGGGTCGTCTTCTATGGCGACCTCATGAGCACATCCGCTTTTTAGTTGGATTAGTTTCCTGTGATTATTGTTGATTTGTTATATACGAGCGCGTATTTAAACATCATCACAATTAAATTGCTACTCTTGAGTACCTAGCAGACTGCATAACCTGTGTAACGGTCCTGCCCTCCCTAACAGTAAATTAAAGTATGGCGTCCCACACAATTGATCTACACTGCAAGGACAAACCGTTGAATCCGAATGATCAACAAGACCTATATGTGAGTCACATACACTGTCTCTCAAGGGTTAAATCTCCTTGGGTCACACTGGAAGTCTAACTTAAAATGGTAGAGTGAATAATTGGCTATTGTGAACTGTTCCTAGTGCTCTAGGGCAATGTAATAGATATACAATAGAATGAAAGGTAAGTTTAAGGTCACTGTAGGGTCACCATTGGGTTACACAACAGCTACTCTGTATCCAGAATGGTTCCAGTTATTGTGTATTAAGTATGGTTTCAGGTGAGTTACACAAGTACTCCAATGGATATCATAGGTATATGGCTGCTCTTCTGGGTTTGGCTTCTGCTACTCTCCAGATCCCCCTTCGTTGGGCAGGTCTATTCAATAGAAATACCGGGTGGACAGGCTCAAATCAACTTGGAATAAACCACACCAAAATAAAGTTAGTCGATGTACAAATATTGTGTTATAACATGGCCAGCTCTCGAAGCTCACACAGTAAATGTACATACATCAAGTTTATGTTGGTACTGTTAGGATTCTCCTATACTAATGACACAATGTAGCCCTGGGTAAGTTCCACAATAGTGAAGAGGGTTAATGGGATTATAACTTAAGAGGTAACACAAGGAATAAAGATGTGCACATGTTTTAATATAATAAATATGGGCTGTAGAGATTGGTAGATCTAGACTTTGTAAATACTACAGCACATTGTGAAGTTTGTGATAACAGCCTGCACTGGCTGCAGGTAATTCTGTAATAGTGGATCTTAAATAGGCATTGACATGCCGTGTATAAATAAGTATTCATTGATTGCCACCCCTTATTAACAAGTTATAAACCCTCCCACAATTCCAGTGTCTTGATTTTAATGCCTGAACACAGTTAGCAGTGATGTCCTAACATCCTCTGGGTAAAACACAGCCAAACAATACGGTTGTAGATAGTACTACTACAGCCATAGTAAAATGACAAGTAGGTCAATGCACGGCCACGGTGCGAAGTTTCGGTAAATGCATAATAATGGTTATAGATTTCCCCAAGTCATGAGAGGTATGCTTATCGTGTGCACTTTTGTGGGTATGTTTAGTGAAAGCCTGTGTTGGTGAGTACCTTTGCTTTCTAAATAAATGATTTTAAAGTTGAATAATTCTGTTGTCGTTTGACTGGTTTGTTGATAATTGTGCCGGTGGATGACGAAGCGAAGGCCACCACCAATGAGAGATGCTGCTTTTATACCACCTGACCACCGACGACCAAATCACTACCGCAAGAACCAATGAAAATCGGTGGTAGGCCGGTCGTAGAAAGACTACAACCGAAGGGGCCAATGAGAAGCCGGTAGTGGGTTGGTCATAGATATTGACAATGACCAAAAATAGCACTACCGCATGTGGTAACCAGGAAATACTTCTCGGTGGTTGTACAACCAAAGTAGTAGTTTTCCCAGCATACCTCGGGACAAAGATGGAAGGCTTCGCAAACAGTTTAAATTACAACGTAGTTTGCAATGTGCATTTTAACAAATAATAAAGTAATGACAAATCGCACTGAATCAAAGGGCAATGCCGAGGTAAAATGAGAGTTGTAATAAGTTCTATGACCAGTTAGAATGATATGCCAAACAGTTGGGACGGATATTTTACTCAAAGTTTAACACGGCGAAATGAGGTGAAATACCCCAATAAGATTCCCACGTTGGAAGACGAACTCAACGCGAGCCTGAACACCGAATAAAGAATTAATTAATATAAGATTCCCTAAAAACGAACTCTGATATATTTAGGTGATAATTAAAACGTTAGAATTTATGATTCATGTAATAGCAAGTAACAATTTCCCAATGAATAATTTTGAACAGAAAAATTAGGCCAAAAGATTGCATTCGATATTGACTGGAGTTATATTTGGAATATTTACAAATTTAAATTTATGTACAACATTAAAAAAAATATGTGGCCTAGGCCCGCCACACCAGTTAACTGGTATTCAGATGATTACATGCTAAATATAAATGCTCTCGCGCATTATTTTATTAGGCTAACGCTTTATTGTATTTTGTGGACCTTGAAATCATAATCTATTTCGGGGGCGGTCCATGTTGGAGCCTGTTAATCATACCTTTCATTTCTAGATCCGGGTTTCTATTATGTCAGTACTCAAATCGCACGTGTTTACGATTGTAGATATCAGATAGTACACGTTGGAGAGTGTTGTTACTGGAATTTATTGGACAGAGGCCGCCTGTGGATTACCTAGGAGGTGTGTTTTCTTTTCAGGGATCTTTCAGTGTGGCTCGATTGGATATGTGTATGTTATATTTTTATATATCACCGGTTTTCAACGTATCTGTGTACGCTGTGTATGTTATATAGTGGGCAATATTAATTACCAGGATCGTCGCTATAGCCTTAACTTCTGAAGTAGCGTTAAGCACTATTTATTAATCATGAACATTTTTCAAACGACTTCTCCTCTGAAACTGCTAGGTCGATTTGCTCGAAACTTGGTATGGATGTTCATTACCATAAGTCAATTCAAGTTTGTTTACAGAAATGGACATGCCCACTTGGGGCTCCATATGGGGCATAACTCCGATAGCACCCTATGTATATTAGAGAAATTACTAAAAAATCTTTTTCTCCAGCACAAGTGGGCAGAATCATTTGATATTTGGTATACAGCATTATGGGGTGGGTCTGATTCAAGTTGTTCAAATCGGCCTCCTGGATTCATATTTGGGCTCACTATGGAAGCCCGAATTCGAACTTAGTGCATTTCAGGCAAATTTCTTAAAAAATCTTCTTCTCAAGATCCAGCAGGCAGAATCTTTTTATATTTGGTATGCAACATTGTGGGGTGAATCTGATTCAAGTTTGTTCAAATCGGCCCCCTGGGTTCATATTTGGGCTCAGTTTTGGAGCCTGTATTTGAACTTAGCGCATTTCAGGCATATTTCTTTAAAAATCTTCTTCTCAAGATCGAGCAGACGGAATCTTTTGATATTGAGTATGCAGCATGCTTAGGGGTGAGATTCAGGTTTGTTCAAGCCAAGTCCCTGGGTTCATATTTGGGCTCACTGTGGAAGCCTGAATTATAACTTAGTTCAAAATGAGGAATTTTCTTTAAAAATCTTCTTCTTCAGATCCAGCAGTCGCAATGTTTTGATATTTTGTATGCAACATCCTTAGGGGGGTGAGATTCAAGTTTGTTCAAGCCATGTCCCAAGGTCAATATTTGGGCTCACTGTGGGAGCTTGAATTGTAACTTAGTTCAAAATGAGGAAATTTCTTGAAAAATCTTCTTCAGATCCAGCAGTCGGAATGTTTTGATATTTGGTGTGCAGCATCCTTAGGGGGGGTGAGATTCAAGTTTGTTAAAGCCAAGTCCTTGGGTTCATATTTGGGCTCACTGTGGAAGCCAGATTGGTAACTTAGTTCAAAATGAGGAATTTTCTTTAAAAATCTTCTTCAGATCCAGCACGCAAAATGCTTTTACATTTGGTATGCTGCATCCTCAGGGATGGGGGGTGGGGGTGGAGGGGAGGGGGGGTCCCTAGGTCCATATTTGGGCTCACTTGTGGGAGCTCGAATTGTAACTTAGTTCAAAATGAGTAATTTTTTTGCTCATCGAAGGGAGCTGAACTTATCACTTGCCGTCCGGCATCATGAACTTTTTTAGCTCACCTGAGCGAAGCTCAAGGGGAGCTTTACTGATCACTTTCCATCCGTCCATCGTCCATCGTCCGTCATTAACTTTAGATTATCGACTTCTCACAAACTGCTCAACCAAATTGACCAAATCTGGTGTGCATGTTTCCTATCATATGTCAATTCAAGTTTGTTCAAAACAAGTTGACCCGACCCTTGGTAGGGCCACGCCCAAAAAGTGAGCCTCAATCTTAAAAAATCTTCTCATGAACCAGCAGTAGCAGAGACTTGATATTGGGTGTGCAGCTTCCTTTTGAGGTGTAGATTTAGATTTGTTCAAGAGAAGTTCTAGGGGCTATATTTGCCATCATTATGGGAGGGGCAAGAGTTTTTGCCCCGCCCAATATTTCTATTTTCCAAACCGAGAGGCTGATTTGAACCAAATTTTACATATGGTGTTTTTGGGACATAAGTACTTATGCCAAAAAAAATTTTCCTGTTGCTCCATGGGAATCAAAGGAGGTAAAAATAGAAAAAAATAAAACGTCTGTATCGCCAAAACTACATAGCACTGAGAATTCTTATTTGGTGTGAAGGACCAACAGAATGGAATGGTAAAAAAAAATTGCTATCGGTTTTATTATGGGGTACTTTTTTGGGGACTTTGAAAAAGTGCGGAGTCAGTATTTTTTAACACTGTGGGTAATGGGAAAAACATTTAAGACTACTTTTCTCCCTAATCACTGCTCCAAAAGCTTTCCAATTTCACATATAACATCTTTGGAAGATTGTTTCACAGGATTATTGAAATCAGTTCCCTGGGTCCATATTTGGGCTCTCTATGGGAGTCCAAATGTTTAAAATAGTGCAGTATGGGGAATATTCTTTGACAATCTTATTCTTCAGATCTACCAATAAGAATCTTTTGATATTTGGTATGCTGCATCCTTAGGGGGGTGAGATTCAAGTTTGTTAAAGCCAAGTCCTTGGGTTCATATTTGGGCTCACTGTGGAAGCCAGATTGGTAACTTAGTTCAAAATGAGGAATTTTCTTTAAAAATCTTCTTCAGATCCAGCACGCAGAATGCTTTTACATTTGGTATGCTGCATCCTCAGGGATGGGGGGTGGGGGGGGTGGAGGGGAGGGGAGGGGGGGGTCCCTAGGTCCATATTTGGGCTCACTTGTGGGAGCTCGAATTGTAACTTAGTTCAAAATGAGTAATTTTTTTGCTCATCAAAGGGAGCTGAACTTATCACTTGCCGTCCGGCATCATGAACTTTTTTAGCTCACCTGAGCGAAGCTCAAGGGGAGCTTTACTGATCACTTTCCATCCGTCCATCGTCCATCGTCCGTCATTAACTTTAGATTATCGACTTCTCACAAACTGCTCAACCAAATTGACCAAATCTGGTGTGCATGTTTCCTATCATATGTCAATTCAAGTTTGTTCAAAACAAGTTGACCCGACCCTTGGTAGGGCCACGCCCAAAAAGTGAGCCTCAATCTTAAAAAATCTTCTCATGAACCAGCAGTAGCAGAGACTTGATATTGGGTGTGCAGCTTCCTTTTGAGGTGTAGATTTAGATTTGTTCAAGAGAAGTTCTAGGGGCTATATTTGCCATCATTATGGGAGGGGCAAGAGTTTTTGCCCCGCCCAAAATTTCTATTTTCCAAACCGAGAGGCTGATTTGAACCAAATTTTACATATGGTGTTTTTGGGACATAAGTACTTATGCCAAAAAAAATTTTCCTGTTGCTCCATGGGAATCAAAGGAGGTAAAAATAGAAAAAAATAAAACGTCTGTATCGCCAAAACTACATAGCACTGAGAATTCTTATTTGGTGTGAAGGACCAACAGAATGGAATGGTAAAAAAAAATTGCTATCGGTTTTATTATGGGGTACTTTTTTGGGGACTTTGAAAAAGTGCGGAGTCAATATTTTTTAACACTGTGGGTAATGGTAAAAACATTTAAGACTACTTTTCTCCCTAATCACTGCTCCAAAAGCTTTCAAATTTCACATATAACATCTTTGGAAGATTGTTTCACAGGATTATTGAAATCAGTTCCCTGGGTCCATATTTGGGCTCTCTATGGGAGTCCAAATGTTTAAAATAGTGCAGTATGGGGAATATTCTTTGACAATCTTCTTCTTCAGATCTACCAATAAGAATCTTTTGATATTTGGTATGCTGCATCCTTAGGGGGGGGTGAGATTCAAGTTTGGGGTCCCGTCCAGACTCAGAAATTTTGGACCAAAATCCGGAAATGAGTTTTTTTGTTTTTATGCATTTTGGTCAATTTTAAGACAAAACAAATTTTTTTTTTACACTGAAAATTTGGATCCGGGTGGGACTTAGAAATTTTGGACCAAAATTTGGAAATTAGTTCTTTGTTTTTTTTATGTGTTTTGGTCAATTTTAAGACAAAAAAATGTTATTTTTTTTTACACTGAAAATTTGGGGTCCGGGTGGGACTTAAAACATTTTGGACCAAAATCTGGAAATTAGTTTTTTGTTTTTTTATGCATTTTGGTCAATTTTAAGAAGAAAAAAAAAAATTTTTAGTCTGAAAATATTTTGTTTGGGACTTCAAAAATTTCCGAACAAAAATAAAAAAAATTTTGTTTTTATGCGTTTATCTCAATTTTGGGACGTAAAAGTGCAGGAAACTGAAAATAAAAGGAAAATCCTGTGTATTGTGTGGGCACAATCGCTTCATCTAGTTGGTGTATGCTTTTCTTAGGAGGGGCATATGCAGCTTATTCAAGTCAAGTCCCTGGTTTGATATTGAGACTACCATGTCAGGTGAGCACCCTCAGGCCCCCTGGGGCCTCTTGTTTATATTGTTTTTTGGTACCGTTCTTGTTGATTCCAGAGCTCTCCCCTCTTTCTTTTGAAGATTCCTTCAAAAGAAAGGTATGGGGTGATTTTTACTTCTTCTCTGGCTTAAAAAGTATGTATCTATGAAGGAAGCTGTTTTATCCGTATTTATATCCTGCATACAGCTGAAGTGTTATTGTAAGGCGTATGTTTGTGGGAGATTTTCACTCATTCTCAGATATGCCATCCTAATTTTTGGGGCTTAGTCTGGACAAGCCTTAAAAATTAGGAACTTGTCACATCCTATGTAGCATTGTCTTTATGCTTACAATAAGGAATTACTTAAATTGGGCTTCTTATTAGCTCACCTGACTTTCAGTCAGGAGAGCTATAGTGATCACTCACCATCCGTCGTCGTCCGTGAACATGGTGTTTACATCTTCTCCTCCCAAACCGCTGAACCAATTTAATTGATATTTGAGATAATAGTTCGTTATGACATCGCAATTCGATTTTGTTCAAATCAAGTTGCCTCACCCCTTGATAGGGCCACACCCAAAAAGCAAAAAGTGTGCCTAAATCTTAAAAAATCTTCTTCTCATGAACCAGCAGTAGCAGAGACTTGATATTAGGTGTGCAGCTTAACGGGAAAAACATTTAAGACTACATTTCTCCCAAACCACTGCTCCAAAAGCTTTCAAATTTCACATGTAACATCTTTGGAAGATTGTTTCACAGGTTTATTGAAATCAATTCCCTGGGTCCATATTTGGACTCTCTATGGGAGCCCAAATGTTTAAATTAGTGCAGTATGAGGAATATTCTTAAAAAAACTTCTTCAGATCTACCAATAAGAATCTTATGATATTTGGTATGCAGCATCCTTAGGGGGGTGAGATTCAATTTTGTTCAAGCCAAATCCCTAGGTTCATATTTAGGCTGAAAATTTGGGGTCCCGGTCCAGACTTAGAAATTTTGGACCAAAATCCGGAAATGAGTTTTTTGTTTTTTTATGTGTTTCAGTTAATTTTAAGACAAAAATTTTTTTTTTACACTGAAAATTTGGGGGCCAGGTGGGACTTTGAAAATTTTAGACCAAAATCCGGAAATTAGTTTTTTGGTTTTTTATGCGTTTTGGTCAATTTTAAGAAGAAAAAAAAAATTTAGGCTGAAAATATTTTGTTTGGACTTCGAAAATTTCCGAACAAAAATTAAAAAAAATCTGTTTTTATGCGTTTATCTCAATTTTGGGACGTAAAAGTGCAGGAACTGAAAATAGAAGGCAAATCCTGTGTATTGTGTGGGCACAGTTGCTTCATCTAGTTAGTATATGCTTTTCTTACGAGGGGCGTATGCAGCTTATTCAAGTTAAGTCTCTGGTTTGATATTTTGACTACCATGTCAGGTGAGCGCCCTCAGGTCCCCTGGGGCCTCTTGTTTAGAATATGTCTCCTCTATTACTGTATAGAGAGACATACATGTAATTCCTAATTATTCTAAGTTCTTGTTTAGGATATGTCTCCTCTATTACTGTATAGAGAGACATACATGTAATTCCTAATTATTCTAAGTTTCTTTCATCATGGATTGCAGGATTGGAATTATTTTTGAAGTCCTAGGCCCTCCACCTTTTTACGATTCAGCTATGTCTGGGCCATAGGGTACAGTTGGAAAAATATTATAAATTCATAGTAATTTCTATATTTTCCATACTTACCTATGGCTCAGACGGCGATGGCCCTCCCATGAGTGGGCACTCATACCTCGCTGCTGATTTATTATGTAATACTCTCTTTTAAAAAGAATGAGGTTGGCACCAATTCCGGTTACTTCCTGGCGTATGTGCATGCGCGGAGAGTAAAGGTATGGAGGGCCAGATATGACTTCTAATTTTCGGTTTTGCATGCAAATTTTGGGATTGGGGGGCAAAATTTGTGTTTGGCCCTCAAATTTTGGAGTTAGCACCAGCTATGTCTGGGCCATAGGTAAGTATGGAAATTATAGAAATTGCTATGAATTTATAATTTTACACTCAAGGGATGAAATACACCACCACCCATGCTATTCTGTAGATTATGAGGCCTAAAACATAAAATAAACTAAGAGCATGAACTTTGATGGCAAAAACATAATTACAAAATTAAAAAATGTTCAGTCACATGCCATTTAACAAAAAATGGCCTGAGAAACAGAAGATCTGCTTCGTGGGGCGTAAAGGGGAAAAAGTATTGGAAAAGGTCTCTTTCAGCCTCTGAAAACACTGCCTGGGGTGAGAACTTCCAGCAGGGTGCAGCATAAGCTAAACTTGAAGTCTGAAATTCATTTTATAATTTTGTTATAGTTCTGATCACTAATCTGTATACAATAGGATTGCTGGAAAGTTGATTGGTCACCTATAAAAAGTGTCACACGTGCCGCCATTTTGAGGAGAGCGGCAGTGATTGCTGTAATTAGACCAATGCTCAACAGAAAAAAGAATTTTCAATAGTTTTTAGTTTTTACGCAGTCACTGCTCGCTTTTAAAGAAGATATTTTGATGTCTACAAAAAATGAATACATTGATACACACTTTTTTGATGGCAATGAGAATTGTATATATCCAACATACTTTAGTTATTATTGACAAAACCAGATGCTGATATTGAAAAATAGATACATTAATTCTAATTTTCAGGCTGATATGATGTTTGATGATGTGAAAGCTGTTAGGCCTAAATATGTTAAAAATCTGTTTCTCGAGCCCTCCCTTATGGTCATTTTGGCTGCAGCATGCTCTCTTTTTATGCCCAATGCAAACTTAAAAAAATTCACTCTAAATGGTTTATGTTTGATATCTTATTACCTTCTGTAGATTATCAGGCCTAAAACATAAAACAAACCAAGAATATCACCTTCGATAGCAAGGAAATAATTACAAAAATAAAATAAAAAACCACCCACCCACATGCAGTTTTACGAAAAATGGCTTGAAAAACAGAACTATTTTGTGAGGCCTTATTATAGTATTTATACTTCACTCATATCCATATTTTCTGTTTTATCTTGTACAATCTGGTGTCAAATTTATGAGTGTCAGAGAGAAATAAGTGACATGAGCTTGTCATTTTTGAAAGACCACCTTCATCTAAATACAGTTTCCTGTTGAATAAAACATATGAAAAGGAATTAAACAGTATTTATTTAATTAGTTCATTCTTTTCTCTTTCATTTATTTCCTCAATCTATGTGTAATCGGTTTAACCTCAGTGTGCCATCTGACTTAGCTTAGCTTGTATAAACAACCTTGTCAATTATTGGGTATAATTATTGGGTATAGTTGATATAAAATTATTTACAGCAATCATTACTGAAGTAACAACAGTGTGAGTGAACCTCAGTGTGCCACCTGACTTAACTTAGCTTGTATAAACTTTTTTTTTATCAATTATGTAGCATTCATGCAACAACAGTGTGAGTGAATGACTCGATATACTCAACACTAAGGTCCAATATCACTGAACTAGAAAACAGGGGGCTCGGTATAATTCTGATGGGCAACTTTAATGGACACATAGGTGATAAGGAAGAAGGCATAGAGGGTGGGGACAAGAAAGTCAACAGAAATGGAAGGAAGCTGTTGAACTTCACAAATGAGCTCGGTCTGAAGATTCTGAACAGGACGCTAGATGTAAGGGGAAATGGACCTGGGAGAGAAACGACAGAAATCAATAATTGACTACATTCTCACAGATATGAATTTATGGAGGGAGGTGATAGGGGTAGAAGTGGATGATGAGGGAAAAATGGAGTTGGATAGTGATTACAACTTGATTACAGTGACGATGAGGGCCAAAAACCTAGAGAAAAGCAAAGGAAGCTTCAAGGAGGTTTGGGAACTCAAAAAGGATGCCGACTGGGCGAAGTTCGAAGAAAAACTGAAACCAAAGTTTGCAGCCGTACACAAGGGGGGGCAGTGTCCAGAAGATGGCCGACGCATAGTTGCGAGCCTTGTGGAGGCAGGGAAGGAAAGTGTAGGAAAGATTACGGTGCCAACACGGGAACTTGGGTACAGAGTGATCGAAGAACTGAAAAGGGCCATAAAGGGTAGAAAAGCCAAATGTGCTGCATACAGGAGAAGTAGAAAACTTAAGGGGGTGGAAAGCAATGAGGCCATGGTAGCAAAGGAAGAATACCAACAAGCACGAAATAAAGTAAACAAGATTAAAGACGACAACCGGAGAGTGCGAAATAACATTCTTATTAGGACGATAAGAACGACAGGGGGGTCGAGTTTGAGCGTATTTTGAAAATGGGTGAACAAACTAACAAAGGGAATAACCCACAGAGCATTAAAGTAGATGGCAGAGTTACAGAAGAGCGAGATCAAATCGCATTAGAACTAGTCAAGCACTGGGAAAAGGTAAACAATAAGTGATGGGGCATAGGGGAACCCACCAGAGTGTCCGAACCAGGTCGAGGAAAATCTATCGAACTTCGTGTGCAGCGAAATCAAAACCGAGGAGGTGCGAAGGGTGATCTCGAAATTAAGGAATAGAAAAGCGGGAGGGGTGGATGAAATTCCTAACGAGTTTATCAAAAAAAGGAGAGAGGAACTCTTGGAAAGCCTAACTGCCCTATTCAATTTAGCCATTGAAAAACAAGAGGTCCCAAAGGAGTGGAGGGAAAGTAAAGTGACATTTATTTACAAAAAGGGGGAAAAAGACGTCTTGGATAACTATCGAGGGCAACATTGGAAAAGTCTTTTGTAAAGTCCTGTATGGGAGATTAGAGGAGGTGATCGAAGAGAATGTTTTTTTGGGAGAAATCCAGAATGGCTTCAGGAAGGGAAGGAGAGTCACTGACCATCTTTTCACACTATCCCAAATGATAGAATCCGCGAAAGCAAAAAAGAAAAAGATGTTCATGGCCTTTTTGGATGTTAAAAAGGCATATGATAGAGTATGGAGGGAGGGTATGTGGCGCAAGCTGGAGGCTCTGGGCTTGGGAGGCGAGTTTGTTGGAATTATGAAAGCATTATATAAAGATGTACAGAGTGAACTTAGCCTGGGAAACATTACAATGAAATGTGTGCCTATGGAGATAGGCCTAAAACAGGGGTGTATCCTTTCGCCGATCTTGTTTGCATTGTACATCAAAGGTTTAGGAGATGAACTCCTGCGTAGCGAGAAGGGGGTAGCAGTTGGGGACTTGAAGATCCCAGGGCAATTTTTTGCAGACGATATGGTTCTAGTGTCAGAAAGTGAAGTGGGGCTAACGAAAATGCTGGGAATTGTTGGGAAATATGGGAGCAAATGGAGACTCGAACTTAATGAAAGCAAGAGCAAAGTTATACCTGTGGGCCACAAAGTGGACCCCACTCGAAGGTGGAGAGTGGGTGAGGGAAGACAGGTGATTATGAGTATTTAGGGGTAAATATAAACATTACAGGAAGAGGTATCTACCGGAACCACACAAATAAATTGATTCTGAAGGGGAAGCGAATCCTTAACCAAATGAAACTTATAGGGAGAAACAGTTTGAATAAGGTTTTCGTGGGGAAAACCATTTGGGAAATTGTGGGGCTACCAAGTATAACATACGGTACGGAAGTGGTACCCCTAAACCAGACGGCCGTAAAGAGCTTGGGAATCTTGCAGAACAATGCAGGCCGATTGATAATGGGGTTGAGTAATGCCGCAGCGCTAGAAGCAATCAGGGGTGAGCTTGGGTGGATGAGGATCAAGGACAGGATAGACCTGTTGAAGCTCGGTTACCTTAATTATTTGGTAAATCTCCCCGACAGCCGATGGTGTAAAGTAATGTTCCTGAGAATTTTCAACTCAAATATCAAAACGGGGTGGATGGTCCAAGTGAGGGAGCTAGTAGAGAACTACTCATTGGAGATCTCGAACCTGGACGTTGGGGCAAACCAGGGTAAAAAAATTGTCAGAGAAAAGGGTCATGGAGGATTGTAACCGTAATTGGTGAGAGGGGGTCAAATCAAAGAGGTCTTTGGGTGGCCTGCGTGATAAAGAGAAGCCAGGTTTTGAAGAGTACCTTGATGGCACCTTTGGGGGGTCACTGTTGTTCAAGCTGAGGTCACGATCCCTGGAGCTGAGGGGAAAAATTGGGAAAGACGGTGAAAGGGAGTGCCAGATGTGTAACTTGGACATGGTGGAGACCCTGGAACACTTTCTTCTAGAATGCCCAAAGTATCAGTCTAAAAGAATGAGATTCACTGGGAGTATAATGGGGAAGTGGGATGGGAAAATGAAGGACATGTGGTTAGGGGGAGACGCAAAGAAGAGGGTTAATATGCTAATCGGAGAGATTGGGAAGAATGGGACAAGGGATATCATCAAGCAGTTCGTCTCCGATTGTTGGGAGGAGAGGAGAAGCGTGGGAATAGGGAGGCAGTTGGGAGTACAGGGGTAACCATGGCCTTCTCGTCTGAGAACCACGGCAAATCAGCGGCTGGCCAAAGTGTTATTATATAGGCACTAACACTGTTTTTTATTCCCTTGTGCTCATTATTTTATTTTTAGAAAGCACCACATGGAATTAAAATAGTGAAAAAAAATAAAAATAATGCTTGCATTCAGGTGTCTTCAGAGTATTTCTTCTATTTTCACATTCTGTTCATTAAAGACAAAAACATTAAACCATTAACCAATTTGTTTCATATTTGATGTGGCTCGCTGAGCTTTGTCAAACAAGATTTTATCCTTGAAATCCATAAGTGCGTTGGGGAAAAAATAGCTGATGAAAACTATGTTCATCATCATCGGAGTGCAGGGAGGTAAAATAATATTTCATTTTTTAAATTTTTTTTTTTAACTATTTTTAGAGTGTCCTAACATAAATCGACCTCTAAATGGAGCTTTGGAATGCAATGCCACAGATGACCTTACAACCTGCAGAGCATACTGTAAAGAAGGTTATGTCTTTCCACCTGGACAGTTACCAATATTGATACACTGTGGACGAATAACAGACTATTTATGGACAGATGAGGATGATAAGGCAATTCATCATGGCACCCGTACCATAAGATTACCAGCATGTGGACGTAAGTACATTGCTGACAAATACATAGAGGTTAGGGTTCTGGAGGTATGATTAAGCAGCCATCCTCCTTTTTTTAAAAATGCTTTTTTGAATTTTTTTTATCAAGGTTATAGAAAAAAATAATTTGTTTTTCAGAATTGCTTTTTTCCATGGATATTTTTCCTCTTAACATTTCAACTGAACAAAGCAAAGTTCTTCATGAATCTTTTATTTTAACCACAAAGCAAAAACACAAACAAAATTAAATGTTTTCCTACTGCTTGAGTTATACAGTTACAGTAATATATGCATGAGACACCTTGCAAAATTGGGTAGTTACAGGTTTTTGTTGCCTCCTATTCTATTTGTAAATGGAGGATATCTACGCTGTTTTAGTGAATATCGGGAATTATCTCATGAGTGTGAACCTGAAAGTTTTATTTTTCACAAGTGCTTGCTAAATTAGCGTAGATTTTCTTTATATTATCTGCTATGTGACATTTTACTGCACAATATTTAGCCCAATTCGACTGCAAACAGTTTCAAGAGAATAACAAAGATCTGATGATCGTTCCTTCAAGACGATGTCATGCTCCAAAGCGCATCTTCATTTAGGAAGCTACTGAAAAAATTCATTGTGTGGACCTGAAAATATGATTTTAAATAAAACTTTCAGATCCACACTCATGAGATAATTCCCGATACTGACTAAAATAGAGTAGATTTTCTTTTTATTATATGCTACGAGACATTTTATTGCACAATATTCAGCCCAATTTGACCCCAAATGCGTACATTTCAAAACAATAACGAAGATCAGCTGATCCTTCCTTCAAGGCGACATGATGCAGCATAGCGTGACATCATTTAGGAAGCTGCTGAGGGATATTCCTTGATATCTGTCGACTCGATGGATATCGAGAAATATTTTTCAAATAATTTGCAATAATTCACAGGCTAGCATATGATAAAATTTTTTATTTTGACTACTTATAATATAGTGGAAATGTCTCACAAATATTTTTTAGCTCACCTGAGCGAAGCTCAAGGGAAGCTTCACTAATCACTTTCTGTCCGTCCCTGTCGTCCGGCATTAACTTTACATTATTGACTCCTTCTCACAAACTACTCAACCAAATTCTCGGTTGAAAATTTTGGGTCTGGTTTTAACTTTGTGCAATATGTGGAATATTCTTTAAAAATCTTCTTCTTCAGATCCACCAGTCAGAATCCTCTCAAATTGGGTATACATCATCTCTAGGAGGACAGATTCAAGTTGGTTCAAATCGAGTTCCTCAGTTAATATTTGGGCACCCTTTGAGAGCCTGAATTTTAACTTAGTGCAATATGAGGAAATTTCTTTAAAAATCTTTTTTCAGATCCATCAGTCAGAATCCTTTAACATTTGGTATTCATTATCTCTGGCGGGGGGTGGGTGGGGGGGGAGTGGGGGGGGGGGCAGATTTAAGTTTGTTCGAATCAAGTCCCTGGGTTGAAAATTTGGGGTCTGGTTTGGACTTTTGTACTGTACCAAAGACCCAGACTTAGCTGGTGCTAACTCTTAAAAATTCAGGGCCAAACACAAATTTTGCACGCCCCCCCCCCCCCCCCCCCCTCAATCCCCAAAATTTGCATCAAAATCCAAATAATTTATGTCCTATATACTTTTGTCCACTGCACATGCGCAGTGTCAAGGAAGAACCAAAATTGGTGCCAAATCTTCATTCTTTGTTTGGCCCTTCAATCAGTAACATCTCACTGATATCTGTGCTTATAATCTCAGTTAAAATGATGCCAGACACAAAATCATGAAGGAAATGGTGGATCCAAGGATGAAATAAGAGGATGAGAGGAAGAAACAGTGGAAGGATGTATTCAGGGCTGTAACTTATAATTTTTATTTAAAATTATTTCATGTTCCCTAATTTCAGGAACGGCCTGATGTTTTCATTCTTGCTATGAAATCTCCACTGTTTGTTAAGTGTTTCCTCTCTCCCTTTCCTTGATACCCCCCTTGCTAATCACCCATGCTTTTGGTATAATTTTTGAAATTTTTTTATTGAAATTTCTTTGGAGTTTTAGCATAGTTACAGAATGTTTATTCTGTTATCCCCATGGTTATGTCCTCACCCTAGGGGTGTTTAGGCGTTTTGGTCATGCATCTACCATACGATGCACTGCAGCTTCTTCTGTGGAAGATTCTGTTTTACATCGGATAGTGTTTTAAATTGGTTACTGATTTCGGGCCATGTTTTTCAGTGCCTGGAGTCTTGTTTCCGGTTTTTTAGCTCAACTTTGACGAAGTCAAATTTGAGCTATTGTCATGGCCCGTCGTCCATCTGTCCGTCCGTCCGTCTGTCCGTACGTCAACAATTGGCTATGGCTCGGGCTAGAGGTCGTATTTATGAACCGATCTTTACGAAACTTCTTGTGTACCTTTGTTATGACCCTGGGACGGGAACGAGTGTTTTTAGGTGTGGTCCGAAATTCAAGATGGCTGCCAGCGGCCATTTTGTACCAATGATGCAAAAATCAGTTTTTTGTACAGAACTTCTGTATGAAAGTTCTGATTTGAATAAAGTTTTGTATAAATGTTTAGTACCATGGGATACATCACATATAATACGGGTTTTTTTCTCGTGCGTAAATTATGAAAATTAGACTGACTTTGATTTATTTAGTGTTACTTTCAGAGCTGTAAGTGCCAAGCTGCTATGGCTCGGGCTAGAGGCCGTATTTATGAACCAATCTTTATGAAACTTCTTGGGTACCTTTGTTATGACCGTGGGATGAGAACGAGTATTTTTGGGTGCAGTCCGAAATTCAAGATGGCTGCCAGCAGCCATTTTGTACCGACAATGCAGAAATTTTTTTTTGTACAGAACTTCCATATGAAAGCTCTGATTTGAATAATTTTTCGTATGAATGTTTAGTACCATGAGATACATTACATATCATATGGTTTTTTTTCTCGTGCTTATATTATGCAAATTAGACTAACTTTGATTTATTTAGTGTTACTTTCAGCACTGTAAGTGCAAATCCCAAAACGGCTCGGGCTAGAGGCCGTATTTATGAACCGATCTTTACGAAACTTCTTGGGTACCTTTGTTATCACCGTGGGATGAGAACGAGTGTTTTGGGGGTGTTGTCCAAAATCCAAGATGGCCGCTGGCAGCCATTTTGTACCAAAATTAGTGCAATCAATCTTTTGTACAGAACTTCTGTATGAAAGTTCTGATTTGAATAAATTTTTGTATGAATGTTTAGTAAAATGGAATACATCACATACAGTACAGGTTTTTTTCTCGTGCAGAAATTATGCAAATTAGATGAATTTTGATTTATTTAGTGCTACTTATACACTGTAAGTGCACATGTCAATACGGCTCAGGCTAGAGGCTGTATTTATCAACCGATCTTCCCGAAAATACTTGGGTACCTTTGTTATCACCTTGGGACGAGAACGAGTGTTTCTGAGTGCGGTCCAAAATTCAAGATGGCTGCCAGTGGCCATTTTGTACCAAAATTAGGTCCAATCAGTTTTTTGTCACAACTTCTATACAGCTCGTATTTACGAACTGATCTTCACGAAACTTATTGGGTACCTTTGTTTTCACCTTGGGACAGGAAAGAGTGTGTTTTGGGGTGCCTTTGTTATCACTTTGCTATGAGAACAGATATTTTGGGGTTCAGTCAGACCCACTCTGGGACTCAAAGATTTCTTTTCTAGTTTAGAATCTGACTGCCACCCACCTTTACAATACTTTACCTATACATTTGTTACAGACTATGGTCAGTATTTATGTACAGACCATTGCAATACTTTATATGTACCTTTGTTATCAGGTCATTACCTAGATGTTTGTCATTGCTGTGTCACATACTATACATGTACATGTGTTGACAAGTTGAGCTACAGTGTCATTGACACTTTCATTTTTTTTACTTTTGTTTACGTTGACAACGGTTACCTCTGTCAGTGATTCCTTGTCTTCTGTAAGGTTCATTTTGTAGCCAGATACATTAATAATGTCCGTAAGTGTAACATTAATTTTTAGATATGTTTTAAAATTTGTGTCCACACTTAGGATTTTTTGGGATCCATTTGGGCTCATCGTTCCCTTTGGGAACTTGGGCTCATGTCAAAACTTTTTCTTTTGAATTATTTTTTGAAATTTTTGTAATGGATTATATTATTATTATTATTATTATATATCTGTATTTTCAAGGGTTAGTGCGAGTACTACGGCTGTTTAATATTTTTTAAATATAAAAGAATATTGTTCAAATTGTAAATCGAGGAAGTCTTCCTCTGATTCTCATGCTCATTGTATTTGCTGTATTCAATGTACTCGCACTAATTCTTGCTCAGTGCGTGCCAGTTGGGATGACAAACGTTGGAGACGTGTGTCACTGTATATTGTTAGTGGTGAGAGGTCCATGCCAGTCCTCTCGTCACCGGGTCACTCTAGTTTTTCAGTCTCTTTTTCAGAGGAACAAGAACACGGTGATGTTTCTGTGATGTCTTCAGGAAGTGTGCTGCCGTCGTCGCAATCAAATGAAGAGCTAGCGGCAAAGTGCTCAAGGAAATTTGACAAGTGCTTAGATCCTTAGTAGGATTGACGACCTTGTCGCCAGCTAGCTCGCCCGGCGAAGCTATCACTCGTAAAGTGGGTGATGTGACGCTGGGTTTGTCCGTTGCGGTCCAGGAGAGGAGAAGGGGTGTTGTCTCGGATCACGCACACCCGGCAATGACGGATCGGAGGATGGATAAGCCAGTCAGTCAGGTAGCTAGCTTTTTCAGGTCTACCTGGACTGCGGGCAAGAGAGTCCCCTCTCTCTTACAACAATATCTGGGTCCAGATGTTGTCGTACATAACGTTTGTCAGTCGGAGCATATGTCCACTCCTCCTGCTCGGGACGCTCCGTCGCACAGGCAGCCGGGGACAGCTAGTCTATTGGCTTCCTCTTCCACATGCCAGCACACACGACTGCACCTTGGCTACGTGACCTCAGATATCCAGCCTGCGCCGACCAAGGATTCCACATCGACCAGGTCACTCCATCCGGTAGCCAGGGACACGGGGGCCTTACCAGTCGGGACGTTCGCATAAAAGAATTATGCAAGAGGCACCGACCCAGGAGCTTCCAGCAGCTAAACAACGTAAGACTGCAGCTCTACAGGCACCCGTGATGGACTTGCTATCGCAGGTAGCCCAACTCATCGCAGCATCCCAGCAACCTTCGGAAACTCTTCCAGATCAGGAACTATCTGAGGAAGCTGGGTCAGTATGCTCCCCTGCAGTGTCAGATAGGGACGACCGAGATTCACATTTGGTCCAGTCAGATGGTGAAAGGGAATCTGTGGAGCTGGATTTTTCTGCTCTAGAACAACATACGGTGGCCATAGATTTAATCCGGCAACACCTTCCAGAAGTTGTTCCTCTGGACCAGAAAGCTGTGATACCAGATAAGAGACTGATAGCGTCACTGGACACTGACTTCTTCGGCCGGACTAAGGACATCGCGCCTGAGTTTCCGGCCCAGCCCAGAAATGTCTCACGGACATTTGAATTGCTGAATGACGCTATTTTTAGGCTAGCCTCTAAGACTGGCAGATCCAGTTTCTTATCGCATCATGCTCTACATCTGCTGTTCATCGATAGTAGAAATAAATTTGAAACGGCAGGACAGGGCGTTCCGAGAGTTCCTTTGCATTTAGATGACCAGGCAGAAGATTTGGAGTTGTCATTGCCGGCATCTATGTCGATTCTCTCCAATACATTGGAGACGACAATCTCATCTAACAGAGCCAGTTTAGACGCCTTATCGTAGGCAGATCACTTTACCAGAGCGTTATCACAACGTCTCGATGGTAAAGAATTCTAGGATGTTCAAACTTTCTTGAGAGTTCTTTCGAGGGCAATCGCATATTCCATGTATAACTCCACCCTTTCAGTGGCAAATTTGGAGTTAGAAGTGATGCTGCCCTGGCTTCATCCACTAGGGTGAATTCTAAGGTGAAAAACTCTCTTTGAGTCACTCCGGTTTCAGGAGAGCTTCTCTTCAATGGTAAGCTTTCACTAATCTGCGCTCAGATTGCCAAGAAAGCTTCGGACTCTCTGCTCTTTAAGTCCGTTTCGAAGAAACCGGACTCAGCAGAGAGAAGTAAGTCAGGGACTTATGGGGCGAGTACGTCCAAGGGAAGTTCCTATAGAGGATCTAAGAAAGCCTCTACGTCTTACTCCAGCGTCCGTCAGAGTAGCGACTCAGGTAGGGGACGTAATGCTAGCCGGGACAACTGGTCAGATGCCCCTAGGTTGACTGGTCGAGGCAAGGGTCGGGGAGCACATAGTTTCTCCTTCCGCAAGCCTCACAGGTCCAGGAGGTGAAGGTCAGAACCTCTATTTTACTCCAGTGGGTGGAAGGCTGAAGATTTTTAGCCAATTGGTTGTCAATTACAGATGACCGTTGGGTTCAGGAGGTTATTTCGGAAGGTCTGAAACTGTCCTTCAGAGAAAAACCTCCGTTAACACGAAGTCCAGGATGGACTCATCTTCCGTCAAACCTTCAGAAGAGAGAATCGCTTCTGTGAGAAGTTCAATCTCTTCTGGAGAAGAATGCAATAGAGGTCGTAGAAAACCAGGAATCTCACGGTTTTTGCAGTCACCTGTTCCTGGTACCAAAACCAGATGGCTCGTTCCATCCAGTTATAGATCAAAGCTGGATAAACAAGCTGATCGTGGCTCCAAAATTTTATATGGAGACCATTCGATTGGTGAGACTGAGCATTCGAGTGAACGATTATGCTGCGAGCATAGATCTCAAGGATGCGTTCTTTCACGTAAGGGTACATCCGGCATTCGGAAAGTACCTTTGCTTCGCTGTCCTAGGAGTCGTTTATCAATTCCAAGCAATGTGCTTCGGACTGAATCTAGCGCCCTGGGCCTTCACTCGAATAATGAACTCGATAATGACTCATTTCCGAGCTCATTCGTCTGCGGTAAAGTCGTTCTACTTGGACAACATTCTTCAGAGGTACGGCGACAGATTAACGCTTCAGAATGATGAATGATGTTCAGAGTCTGCTTCAATTGCTCCGACATCTCGGATTCATAGTAAACAAAAAGAAGTAGGATCTAGTTCCGTCCAAGTCGTTCATTCACTTGGAAATGAGTTTCGAGATGCACAACAATCTGGTTCGTCTGCCATTACCCAGAGCGAAATTAGTCAGTTGTTACGCTCACTTTTGTCCACACTCCGATGTAGTAACAGCGAGAGAATTTATGCGACTGATAGGTTTATGCGGAGCCGCCTCAGACCTTATTCCGATGGAGTGCCTACGCACTCGTCCACTCCAGATATATCTTACTCAGAATTGGAGAGTGAAGATTCATTCACTCGAAATGAACATCGCCTTGTCGAACCAAGTAAAACAAGAGATTCAGACTTGGGCAGATATTCAGTGGTTAACTCAGGGAGTTTCACTGTAACTGCCGGATCCGATTTTTACGATTATGACGGATGCGAGTCAAACAGGTTGGGGCGCGACATTGAGCCCAACAGATTCGAGGTGCCAGGGTCTTTGGGATCCACAATTCCTGAACAAGCACATAAACATCAAAGAGATGATGTCAATTTGGCTTGTGCTACGTCATTGGATGAACATTATTCAAAATTCAAATGTTCAAATACTGTCCGACAATTCGACAGTAGTAGCGTATATTCGGAACCAGGGAGGCACTCATTCTATTCAGTTTGTTCAACTTAACGGAAAGAATCCTTCTGTTTGTCCTAGAGTATCAGGTTCTTCTGTCGGTCTGTCATATTCCGGGTCGTCTGAACATTCTAGCAGACTCCCTTTCTCGGAAAGGTTGTATGTTGTCGTCAGAATGGACTCTCAACAAATGAGTATTCAATCAGATCTGCTACCAATGGGATCGTCGGATGATAGACTTGTTTGCGACGCATCTCAACAATCAGTTGCAGACATATGTGTCGCCATGCCCATATCCTCGAGTGTTTGCAGTAGACGCTCTCTCGATCTCTTGGGATGGAATGATAGGATATGCATATCCACCAGCTCCGTTGATTCAACAGATATTGCTAAAAATCAAGTAATCTCACTGCAATATTCTGTTGGTAGCATCTCTGTCACCCCAGAGACCATGGATAAAGCTAATCAGGTATCTGTTATGGGACATTCCTCGGAAGCTTCCTCCATGGGAGGACCTTCTTTCGCAGGGAAAATCGTGCACACTGCATCACAACCCGCAAGGTCTCAACCTTCACGTATTTCCATTGTGTGGTCCTTCTTGCACAGCAAGCATTTTACAGGACGAGCAGTGGATGCAATTTCTAACTGTAGGAGGACTTCCTCTTCACTAAATTATGCTGCTAAGTGGAAGGTTTTCTCTCGTTGGTGTAGGGATCATTCTATTGATATCTATGATCCCTCCATTCCAGATATATGCTATCGGATACTTATGCTCATCATGATAGCTTACAAATTGGATCTAATGTCTCTTTATCAAAGTTAGTTAAAAACTTTTCGATAAATAGACCTAGAACCCTTAGGTTAATTTCTAAGTGGAATTTAGCTTGGGTTCTTCTGAAGCTAAAAGAAGCGCCATTTGTTATTAAGGCTGTTCCGTCCTCAGACGGCCATAGGTCTTTGCTGTGTCCAGTTAGAGCTATGCGTATTTACAAATGTAGATCTGAGTTTATCCGAAGGGGACGAAAACATTTCTTTCTGTCTCTGCTGCCTAATAGAAGGGACATCACGGTCCATTCTATTTCAAGGTGGATTCAATTGACTATTCGTACTGCTTATGAAAGATTATCTTCTACTCAGCAGTCTGTGCTTAAGATTTCACCTCAAGAAGTGAGAGTGCTGTCTACATCTTGGGCTTATGCATATAGTATTGCTATTACCGGTTTGATGAAGGCTTCATACTGGTCTCAGCCTTCTACGTTCACAAATTTTTATCTCAGAAATATTGAGTCCATTTCTGGGGACCTGCATTGTTTAGGTCCATTATCTGCTGCTCAGAATGTCGTCAACTAAACAGTTGCAACTACAGTTATGCAGGCTTTCTGTTCCAGCAGTGACTCTGTCCTGCTGCTCTCTTCGTTCTGTGGTGATTTGACCCAGAACAAGGGGAAGGGGGGGGGGGGGGGACGGTTTTCCCTTATATCACTGGCTTTATAGTGAAAAGCAAGGGAATACCTCCTCTGGAGTCAGTAATTCCGAGTCTGTGCTGGGATGGTTTTAAAGTGTAAAGCTGATGTTTATCTCATTTATGTAATATTTTTAAAGTGTAGCTCGGTGTGAAGCATTTGTATATGTCACTTGTCATACAAACGTTAATATACAATCCTCGGACACTTTTAAATGAGTATAAAGAGTCTAATTCTCTGGACTATCTTTAATTATTGGCTTTCCTTAAAAAATTAGTATAATGGGTTATACTGGATGTTAATAGAGATCAATGATGTTATTGTGCTCAATTACGGATTGGTAATATGTCTTTCTTTCTTTTTTGTATAAACAAGAAAGATATATGTAAATCCTGTTTCTCCTTGAGGGGATAATTCTGTTTATATGTAATTGAGCCTATTGGATTTTCCTTTATGTCCTAGGCCCTCCAGCATTTTTTCTATTCAGCTAAGTCTGGGTCATTGGTACAGTATAAAAATATGAAAAAATTTATAGTAATTTATAGATTTTTTATACTTAACAATGACCCAGACGGGGATGGCCCTCCCATGAGTTGGGAACTCCTACCTCCCCACTGATTATATAACATTTACCAGGCACTGGTTGTAAGAATGAAGATTTGGTGCCAATTTCGGTATTTCCTTGACACTGCGCATGCGCAGTGGACAAAAGTATGGAGGACCATATAGGACATTGATTTTTTGGATTTTGATGCAAATTTGGGAGATTGGGGGGGCAAAATTTGTGTTTGGCCCTGAATTTTTAAGAGTTAGCACCAGCTAAGTCTGGGTCATTGGTAAGTACAAAAAATATATAAATTACTATAATTTTTTTCATTTTCTTTTTGTTTTTTATGTGTGTTGTGAAAAAAAAATAAATTTTTTAGCCGGAATATTTTGATGCAGAGTGATTTTATGCACCCCCCCCCCCCCCTCTCAAAAAAAAGAAAAGAAAAGAAAATACCCCTATGACAACCAACCCACCCCTGGGGGTCAATTAAGTGGAGGAAAGAAAATTGCTACAATATGCGTTTTGAAGGAATTAGAGTGAAAAAAGGGACCCCTATAATAATTTCATGATTTCATTCCTCTGAAGTGTTGATGAGCCATGAGCTGAATGTGATCCAAAATATTCCTGTGAAGAACTTGTCAGGTGAGCAATTAAGGACCCTTGGGACCTCTTGTCATTATCTGTTATGATAAATTTGTCAAAACTGCTGTTGTGCTCTGGAGTTGACTCCTTTCATTTTTAGCTCAACTTTGGCGAAGCCAAATTTGAGGTATTGTCATGGCCCGTCGTCTGTCCGTCCGTCCGTCTGTTGCACCGTACACACGGCTCAGGCTAGAGGCCGTATTTATGAACCGATCTTTACGAAACTTCTTGGGTACCTTTGTTATCACAGTGAGACAAGAACAAGTGTTTCTGGGTCTGGTCCGAAATTCAAGACGGCTGCTGGCAGCCATTTTGTACAAAATTAGGTGCAATCAGATTTTTGCAAAAGCTCTGATTTGAATAATTTTTTGTAAGAATGTTTAGTACCATGGGATACATCACATATAATACGGGTTTTTTTCTCGTGCGTAAATTATGCAAATTAGACTAGCCGTACTTGTCAGGTGAGCAATTAAGGCCCCTTGGGGCCTCTTGTCATTATCTGTTATGATAAATTTGTCAAAACTGCTGTTGTGCTCTGGAGTTGTGTATTAAGGCATACTGCATGTCGATGGTGCACCTGTCTTCAACCAATGCTAACCCTGCTTGTGTGGAGTTAGTATTTATTTAGTGTTACTTCCAGCACTGTAAGTGCAAATGCCAATACGGCTCGGGCTAGAGGCCGTATTTATGAACCAATCTTTACAAAACTTCTTGGGTACCTTTGTTATCACCGTGTGACGAGAACGAGTGTTTTGGGGTCCGGTCTGAAATTCAAGATGGCCACTGGCAGCCATTTTGTACAAAATTAGGTGAAATCAGATTTTTGCGCAGAACCTCCATATGAAAGCGCTGATTTGAATAATTTTTTGTGTGAATGTTTAGTACCATGGGATACATCACATATAATACGGGTTTTTTTCTCGTGCATAAATTATGCCAATTAGACTAACTTTGATCTATTTAATCTTACTTTCGAGGGGGGGGGCATGGTGGCTCAGTTGGTAGAGGTGCAGGCTGCAAGCCGAGAGGTCCTCGGTTCGAATCCCACCTGCTTCAACTGCGTTGTGTCCTTGGGCAAGACACTTCACCCCCCATTGCCCACGTGGAGGCACGGTGACGCTGTGTACTAAGGCGTACTGCACGTCGATGGTGCGCCTGTCTTCAACCAATGCTAACCCTGCTTGTGTGGAGTTAGTATGCTGGGGAGCTGACAGTTGCTCGCCGTTGCTTGGTGGTTCTCTCCGGGTACTCCGGCTTCCTCCACCCGTAAAAGTGTCGTGGTCATGATTAGCCATTGTGCAGAAATATGTGACCTTAAACACAAATAAATAAATAAATAAATAAATGTTACTTTCAGCATTGTAACTGGAAATGCCAATACGGCTCGGGCTAGAGGCCTTATTTATGAACCAATCTTTATGAAACTTCTTGAGTACCTCAGTTATCACCGTGGAACGAGAACGAGTGGTTTTGGGTGTGGTCTGAAATTCAAGATGGCCACCAGCAGCCATTTTGTACTTTAGTTAGTGCAATCAGTTTTTTTGTACAGAACTTCTGTATGAAAATTCAGATTTGAATAAATTTTTGTATGAATGTTTAGTAACATGGAATACATCACATATAATACAGGTTTTTTTCTCGTGCAAAAATTATGCAAATTAGATGAACTTTGATTTATTCAGTGCTACTTATACACAGTAAGTGCACATGTCAATACGACTCGGGCTAGAGTCTGTATTTATGAACCAATCTTCACGAAACTTCTTGGGTACCTTTTTTATCACCTTGGGATGAGAACGAGTGTTTTTGGGGTGCGGTTCGAAATTCAAGATGGCTGGCAGCGGCCATTTTGTACCAAAATTAGTGCAATCAGTTTTTTGTACAGAACTTCTGTATGGAATTTCTGATTTGAATAAATTTCTGTATGAATGTTTAGTAACATGGAATACATCATATATAATACAGGTTTGTTTTTTTTTGACACTTTCATTGACTACACTATATTCCATTGGAGTGCCATACCAAAAAGTGCTGCATCATCAGATTGTGCAAATTCCACATCATGCCAATAATTAATAAGGTCAGAGTCTAATTGTGTTTTCCATGGCAATCCACTGTCAAACAACATCATATCCCGATCGCAGTCTTATTTTTATAAAAAAAAAATACTGACTTGTATGTGAAGTTAACTAAGTCCTTCCAATTACAGTATTTTATCAACTTGAGTATGTTTTATTTTCTTCTAGAACTTTCTCTGGCAACCCTGTTAACAGAGGCAAGTTCATGTGTATCACGTATTTACAAGAGTGTGGAGTGTTTTTATATCAGAACTCCCACCTGTAACAGATGATAAGTTAATGTTCTTTGATTAATAAATTCACATGTTGAAAGTATATCTCCCTTGGGTGGCAAGAAGGAAAGTTATGAGCCTTGCAGCTGTTGGTTTTATTTAAGAACATCCACTGATAACAGAGACAAGTTCGTGTGCAGTGCATTTTCACAAACAAGAACCTGGATTGTGTATGCATTAAAACTCCTGAATGGTAAAAGATGGTGAGTTGCTTGCTTAACAAAGTTTAAGCTTGTCCCCCAACAAAGTTCCTCTCACCATCTGTCCGGCCCACATAACTGGATGGCCTCTAATAAAAAACTACCTCTAATCCTACTCCACCTGTCTTTATATTTCATCCATACGTCCACATGTAAACACACCTAACATTTTTCTCATGAGCTACAACAAAGTCCCCTCCTCACCTTCATTCCTACATTGAGCATGCAACAACCAGGGACCGGCCTAGTAAGTAGCCAGTGTGAATTTGACTCCTAAAATTCTGCTTTGGCTCCTAAATCTTAAATATAGGCTTCGAAGTTGGCTCGTAACCATCCAACCCTATTTCCTCCACTGCTTACTCTGACAACCAAGACATGACTTGGATTTATTGTGAAATGAATGGTTATTGTGGTGTAATGATAATATTTTTAAGTTATTTGAGAAACAACTTTGTGCCCAGAATGTAATTAAATGCACAAATGTATGAGCAACACAGCTGTAAGTTTCAACAAGACCATTATCAAAAAGTAATATAACTACAGTTAACTTGTGGAGTGCTTGAAGCACATATTTCGACTTTATGCTGGTATGAAGGTGCTGCAACTTGAAGGCTTCATGTTCCGTAAGTGTACTTCATATTATCTTTGAAATATCATATCATCTATGTGGATTTGCCTTGTGAAAATTTATGAGTGAGTGCCTATAGGCACACACTAACTCCAGGCCTATAGGCATACACTAACTCCAGGCCTATTGGCTTGTATAACTCCAGGCCTATAGGTACACACTAACTCCAGGCCTATAGACATGCATTAACTCCAGGCCTATAGGCACACACTAACTCCAGACCTATAGGCATGCACTAACTCCAGGCCTATAGGCATGCACTAACTCCAGACCTATAGGTTCGCACTAACTCCAGGCCTATAGGCACACACTAACTCCAGGCCAATAGCACAACTATAGCCTCCTACACATCGCAGCGCCACATCGCAGTCTCCCTGCTTCATAAAACTGTATTTTGTCATGATAGATTAGGGTCCTGCGAATATTTGAGATTCGATTTGATGTCGATATCCTCTGCCTGCTTCAAGATCAATCTCAAATCATTCTCAAGATTTTTTTTTTTTTTTTTTTCAATTTTTTTTATTCAGATGAAATAAAATACATATACAAATAAGTAAAAACATATAGACACACAATCAGTGTACAGCAAGTATATAATTTACACGATTACAAATGTATACAAAAGTCTTCCTGTGTGAAGTTGTTTTCCATCACATTTCTGCTCTCTAACCAAGGTTATCATTTTTAGGTGTTTCAAGACAGAAATAAACAACCTAATAACAGTTACTGTTTGTGACACAATGACAAAATGTTGCCGCAGGCAAAGCCTTACTGTATGGGGACTACAAATAAAAAATAAAAAAAGGAAAGAGAAAGTTGAGGTCTATGGTCCAGTAATTCAAGATTTGATATTTTAATACTGTATACCAATGGCCCAGACTTAGCTGGTGCTAACCCAAAAATATCTTGGGCCAAACACAAATTTTGCCCCCCAATCCCCAAAATTTTCATGCAAAACCAAAAATTAGAAGTCCTATCTGGCCCTCCATACATTTACTCTCCGCGCCTGTGCAGATGCCAGGAAGTCACCGAAACTGGCACCAACATTATTCTTTGTTTGGCCCTCAGTCAGATAACAACAAACTGACATCTGTTCTTTTAAATCTCAGTTTTAATGATACCAGACACAAATCAATGGTTATTTTGGTGGATCCAAGGACACAACTGGATGAAGGAAGGAAGAAACGGTGGTTTGAAACGTTCAGGGCTGTAATTTTATAATATTTATAAAAATTAGTTCATGTTCCCCAATTTCGGGACATGGGCCTGACGTCATTATTGATTGATAATGATTTGTCCACTGTTTGTTTAATATTCCTTCCCTACCTTCCTTTGATCCCCCAGTTAAGCTCCCAAGCTTTTTGGCTTGTTTTATTGAAATTTTTTTATAAAATTTCTTGAGAGTTCAGCGTATTATAAGAAGATTATTCTGTACATCCCCATGGTAACGTCCTCACCTTTGGGGTGTTTAGGCATTTTGGTCATGCATGATACATCCGATGTATCGTTTTTTCTTCTGATGAAGATCTTGCTTTACATCGGATAGTTTTATTTCTGTTACTGACTTTGGGCCGTGTTGCCTGGGGTCTTGTTTCCGTTTTTTTGTTTTGAAGTTGTTTACACTGACAATGCTCTAGATAGTTTCCTATTATTTTTAGAGAAATGACAGTTGTAAGTAACATTAAATATTCTGATAGTGTGGTAGTTAATTTTATGGCATATTATTATAATTTTGACCACACTTAGGCTTTTTTGGGCTCATCGTTCCCTTTGGGAACTTGTGCTCTTATATAAGAAAAATTTTTTCAAAATTTTTTTTATTTTTTGAAGAAATTTTTCTTTTGGATGTATTTATTTCATTGATTATATTTTAATGTTATCTTATATTTGTGTAGATGTGGTGGTAGTACAATTGACCTATGTTAGATTTTAGGTAATAATATTTCTCTAATAGCAGGGCAAATAAGAGGAAGCCTTTTCTCTATATACATGGTCCTTGTCTTGCTTATAGTTGATGTACTACCACTAATTCTTGCACCATGTGTCAGATTTTGACAATGTTGGTGACTGGTGTCATGGTTTGTTGTTAGGCGAGTGGACACTAGTGGTCCTCTCGCGGTGAGGGGATGCTGCTAGTCCTCTTGCAGTGAGGGGACACTGCTGGTCCTCTCGCCAAAATGTCACTATAGTTTTTTAGTTTCTATTTACACAGGAACAAGAACATGGTGTGATTTCGTGACGCCATCAGAGAGTGTGCTTCCTTTGTCGCATTATACTATCAGAGCTAGTAGAAAAGTGCTCAATGATATAAGACAAGGGCCTAGGCCTTAGAATATAGGGTTTACGTCCTTGTCTCAAGCTAGCTCAACCGGCTGATCATTACTCAGAATATGGGTAGTGTTAAAGCCAGGTATGTCCATAGCGGTCAAGAAGAGGAACAAGGGTGTAGTGAGCACTATAAAATCCGAACATGCTCACCCTGCGATGACAGAAAGGAGGAAGCAGACAAGTTCTGAGGTATGCTCATCCAGGTCTACCATGATCAAGAGCAAGAGAGAGGCCCCTCTCTCTTATAACAACATCTGGGGTCATAGGTTGTTGGTAGGAACTTGTATCAGTTGGAGCTTATGTTCATGCCTTCCTGTCCGGGATGCTCCTTCTAATAGGCTGCCGGGCTCGGCTAGGCTTATTCCTCTACGTTCGAAAAGCACACATGACCGCACAAAGTCCGTTATCGCCAGCTAGCTCGACCGGTGAAGCGGTTACTCAGGCCTCTGAGAACTGTGATGCCTGGTGTGTCTGCTCCGGGCTAGGAGATGATATAGGGTGGAGCGAGCACTATAATATACAACCATGCTCAAGGAGGAAGCCGGCAAGTTCTGAGGTACGCTCGTCCAGGTCTGCCAGGACCGCAACCAAGAAAGAGATTAGATTACTGATCAGACACCCCTGAGCCGGTGGCTCAAGGCTCTTGTACCGATTTTGACTGGAACTGGATAATTAGGTTATTTATGATAATCATTTAGTCGAAAAAGCGAGCGTTCGCATAATCGACAATAGTTCTTTAGATCACTTGAAGAATGAATTAGATAATGTCTCTTGCAATGATTGAAAGGATACACGTTTCCTACAATTCATTTTCAACAAGCTGGTTCGTCTGTTGTTTCACAGAGCGAATTTGCCAGTTGTTAGGCTCACTTTTGTCTTTTATCAGACGCATTTGCAGCGGAAGATTTGGGAACGGATCAAGTCGCCCTCAGGTCAAGTCGCCCCCGTGTCAAGTCGACCCAGGTCAAGTCGCCCCGGGTCAAGTCGCCCAAGAAAAAGATTGGAAATATGGTTGACAACTGGAGTAATACAACGGGACCATTGGTGACTGTTGCTAACCATATTTCCGACCTTTTTCTGGGGCGACTCGACCACAGAAAAAGATCGAAAATATTGTAGGCAAGGAGCGATTGGATGGAACTGGGACGGGACAGTCCCGTCCCATCACACCAGTTTCCGACCATATTTCCGATCTTTTTCCATGGAAGAGAAAATGAAATAAGAAATGAAAAGTGTCTCGAAAAAAGCACAAGATAAAAAAAAAAAAAAATCTTTTAATTATAAGAAAAAACAGTTTTAGAATAGAGAATTTTGTTAATTACCTTCACAACATAGGAATACCCATCACTGGATATCAACAGCCTCCCTCCGCATTGACTACCATTTGGCAATTCTGTGTAGGTTATTGGCTGGTCTTTTATTACACTTTGTGGTAAATCTGGATTATCCATGGATATCTCTAAAGTTTCTGGACGAACATTTACATTATGATGTGGCATGTCAAAACTAATATTTAAAGAACTGTTCAGTGTCTGTGCCTCCTGGGTTGAACTAAAGAGAGAAAATATGATCACCTCATAGTAATATAACTCACCTAAAAAATTGTAACTAACTCACCCCATTGTAATGTAACTCATCTCATAAATTGTAACTAACTCACCTCATTGTAATGTAACTAACCTCATTGTAATGTAACCCACCTCATAACTGTAACTAACTCACCTCATTGCAATATAACTAACATAACTGACTATAGCATGAAGTCACCTCTCACCTCTCTTCCTTCTGTGATTGTGTATCTAAACTGGAATTGTCAGTGTTGTCTGTTTCTATTAGCCCAGCCAGTTTGAGTTCTTCATGTCATATGTGCGTGGATATTTATTCATAAAAGGATTTTGATCATTCATTAATTCAAAGTAAGTACAAGCGATATATTACTTGAAAACATTATTGATTGATTTTCTGTGAAAAAAAAGAGAGATAAATTATCAATAAAAACTTTAGTTTTAATAAAATAATGGCTAAAAAAAAATAATTTCCGGCTCAACTCGCCCCTCAAAACCGGGTCAACTCACCCTCAACTGGGTCGAGTTGACCCAGAAAAATAAGCGGGGGTGACTTGACCCTAAACCGAAGATTTTATTCGTCGGATGGGGTTGTGCGGAGTGGCTATGAATGTTATTTCGATGGATCGCTTACGCATACGTCCCCTCCAGTTATTAACGTTTTTCACTGTAGACCTGTTTTGTTTTAGCGGATCTTTTAGCATAAGGTCAAGTTTGGGCATATATTTAACGGTTTTCTCAATTATGACGGACGTGAGTTCATATATTGGGTTACAATCCTGAGTCCGATGGTCTCTCTATGCAGGTTCTTGGGACCCTCGGTTCTTGGAGACCACATATTCAGAAATGATGTCTTATTGTTTACTCTACATCATTGAATTTATATTATTAGCGATCATGTATTTATAGATGCAGATCAGAGTTTGTCATTAATTTCCAATAGAATGGACATTTCGGTTCATTCTATTGCTAGATGGATTCAATTAGCTATTCGTACTGCTTAGGAAAATTTATCTTCCAATCAGCAGTCAGTGATTTCAGCACATGAAGTTAGAGCGCTGGCAGCATCTTGGGCTTATTCTAACAGTATGGCTGTTGCATGATCTTATGTAGGATCGCTTCAGTATAGTTAGTCTGTGTGAAACACACAGACTATTGTTTTTGCACGGTTTCTTTTTCTTTTTTTTTTTTTCTTTTTTTTCTTCTTCTTCTTCTTCTTCTTCTTCTTCTTCTTCTTCTTCTTCTTCTTCTGTCTTCTGTCTTCTCATCACTTTTTTGTCCGCAAGATAACTCGAAAACGAATTGCCTTATCTCGTTGATTTTTGGCATGGTGATAGACAGCCACAAGTTCTCGGCCACCTATGTTTTTCAGATTCCTGGGGTATCAGGGGTGTCTGTAGGGGTGTTTTGAAAGTGGGTCACGCCCATATCTCAGGCGTAGTATGACCTGCAGACCTGGGACCAACACCAAATGAGTCGACATTCGACGGAGGTTCAAAATATGGGTCAAAGTCACGGAGGTCATCTAGGGGTCATTGAGTGCATTTTTCAGAATTGCTGGAAATCACATTTTTTGACCCCCTAAAGTATTCCTGACGTACACACATGCATTTTGACGTAAAAAATGTGGGCGTGGCAAAAATTGTTGAAAGTGGGTCACGCTCATATCTCAATCATGGTATGACGTATGGACCTGGGACCACCACCAAATGAGTCGACACTCGATGGAGATTCAAAATATGGGTCAAGGTCACGGAGGTCACCTAGGGGTCATTAAGTGCATTTTTCATAATTGCTAGAAATCACATTTTTTTACCCCTTAAAGCATTCCTGACATACACACATGCATTTTGACGTAAAAAAAGTGGGCGTGGCCAAAATTTTTGAAAGTGGGTCACACTCATATCTCAAGCATGGTATGACGTATGGACCTGGGACCAACACCAAATGAGTCAACACTCGATGAAGATTCAAAATATGGGTCAAGGTCACGGAGGTCACCTAGGGGTCATTAAGTGCATTTTTCATAATTGCTAGAAATCACATTTTTGGACCCCCTAAAGCATTCCTGACATACACACATGCATTTTGACGTAAAAAAGTGGGCGTGGCCAAAATTTTTGAAAGTGGGTCACGCTCATATCTCAAGCATGGATGACGTATGGACCTGGGACCAACACCAAATGAGTCGACACTCGATGGAGATTCAAAATATGGGTCAAGGTCACAGAGGCCACCTATGGGTCATTAAGTGCATTTTTCATAATTGCTAGAAATCACATTTTTTGACCCCCTAAAGCATTCCTGACATACACACATGCATTTTGACTTGAAAAAAAGTGGGCGTGGCCAAAATTTGTGAAAGTGGGTCACGCTCATATCTCAAGCATGGTATGACGTATGGACCTGGGACCAACACCAAATGAGTCGACACTCGATGGAGATTCAAAATATGGGTCAAGGTCACGGAGGTCACTCAGAGGTCATTAAGTGCATTTTTCATAATTGCTAGAAATCACATTTTTTGACCCCCTATAACATTCCTGACATGCACACATGCATTTTGACGTAAAAAAAGTGGGCGTGGCCAAAATTTTTGAAAGTGGGTCACACTCATAACTCAAGCATAGTATGACGTATGGACCTGGGACCAACACCAAATGAGTCGACACGCGATGGAGATTCAAAATATGGGTCAAGGTCATGGAGGTCACCTAGGGGTCATTAAGTGCATTTTTCATAATTGCTAGAAATCACATTTTTGACCCCCTAAAGCATTCCTGACATACACACATGCATTTTGACGTAAAAAAAGTGGGCGTGGCCAAAATTTTTCAATGTGGGCCACGCTCATATCTCAAGCATGGTATGACATATGGACCTGGGACCAACACCAAATGAGTCGACACTCGATGGAGATTCAAAATATGGGTCAAGGTCACAGAGGTCACCTAGGGGTCATTAAGTGCATTTTTCATAATTGCTAGAAATCACATTTTTTGACCCCCTAAAGCATTCCTGACATACACACATGCATTTTGACGTAAAAAAAAGTGGGCGTGGCCAAAACTTGTGAAAGTGGGTCACGCTCATATCTCAAGCATGGTATGACGTATGGACCTGGGACCAACACCAAATGAGTCGACACTCGATGGAGATTCAAAATATGGGTCAAGGTTACGGAGGTCACTCAGAGGTCATTAAGTGCATTTTTCATAATTGCTAGAAATCACATTTTTTGACCCCCTATAACATTCCTGACATGCACACATGCATTTTGACGTAAAAAAAAGTGGGCGTGGCCAAAATTTTTGAAAGTGGGTCACGCTCATAACTCAAGCATGGTATGACGTATGGACCTGGGACCAACACCAAATGAGTCGACACGCAATGGAGATTCAAAATATGGGTCAAGGTCATGGAGGTCATCTAGGGGTCATTAAGTGCATTTTTCATAATTGCTAGAAATCACATTTTTGACCCCCTAAAGCATTCCTGACATACACACATGCATTTTGATGTAAAAAAAAAGTGGGCGTGGCCAAAATTTTTGAATGTGGGCCACGCTCATATCTCAAGCATGGTATGACGTATGGACCTGGGACCAACACCAAATGAGTCGACACTCGATGGAGATTCAAAATATGGGTCAAGGTCACGGAGGTCACTTGGGGTCATTAAGTGCATTTTTCATAATTGCTAGAAATCACATTTTTTGACCCTCTAAAGCATTCCTGACTTACACACATGTATTTTGAAGTAAAAAAAGTGGGTGTGGCCAAAATTTTTGAAAGTGGGTCACACTCATATCTCAAGCATGGTATGACGTATGGACCTGGGATCAACACCAAATGAGTCGACACTTGATGGAGATTCAGAATATGGGTCAAGGTCATGGAGGTCACCTAGGGATCATTAAGTTCATTTTTTATAATTGCTAAAAATCACATTTTTGGACACCCTAAAGCATTTCTGACATACACACATGCATTTTGATGTAAAAAAGTGGGCGTGGCAAAAATTTTTGAAAGTGGGTCACACTCATATCTCAAGCATGGTATGACGTATGGACCTGGGACCAACACCAAATGAGTTGACACTCGATGGAGATTCAAAATATGGGTCAAGGTCACCGAGGTCACTCAGGGGTCAATGAGTGCATTTTTCATAATTGCTGGAAATCACATTTTTTGACCTCCAAATGCTTCCCCAAAAATTCAGATGTGCATTTTTTCATGAAAAAAGTGGGCGTGGCCAAAATTGTTGAAAGTGGGTCACGCTCATATCTCAAGCATGGTGTGATGCATGGACCTGGAGCCAACACTAAATAAGTTGACACTTGATGGAGGTTCAAAAATGTGGGTCAGGGTTACGCAGGTCACTTGTGGTCATTGAGTGCATTTTTTCAGAATTGCTGGAAATCACATTTTTTGACTCTCTAAAGCATTCCTGAAGTCCATACATCCATTTTTACGTAAAAAGTTGGTGTGGCCAAAATTTGTGAAAGTGGGTCATTCTCATATTTCAAGCATGGTATGATGTATGGACCTGGGACCAATACCAAACGAGTCGACACTCGATGGAGATTCAAAATTTGGGCCAAGGTCGAACAGGAGTCACGAGGGCTATTACCAGAATTGCTGGAAATCATATTTTTGAACCTCCTTGTGCATTCCCTTGATTGGTCCCTTTGAATACTGTGAAGATATATACCTTATCTGGTTTCTTGAAAAAAATTAACTGATTTTTGAATGAATATCTATAAATACTGTCATTGAAAACCTATTTTTTATTTCTTTAAAACTATTTTATCCCCAAAATAAGCCTCTAAAGTATTCCAATTACATTTATAGAGGGGCACGGTGGCTAAGCAGTTAGAGGTGCAGGCTACAAGCCGAGAGGTTCTCAGTTCGAATCCTATCTGCGGCAACTGTCTTGTGTCTTTGGTTAAAAACACTTCACCCCCATTGCCCACATAATGGCATAGTGATGTTGTGTACTAAGACATACTGCATGCCGATGATACACTTGCACTAACCCTGCTTGTGTGGAGTTAGCATGTTGGGGATCCAGACTGTTGCTTGTTGTTGTTGTTTGGTGGTCTCTGTGTTCTCTGGTTTCCTCCATCCGTAAAAACTGTACGACACGAGGCGGGCCTAGCTGTTGAAGTGTCGTTAAACCCCAATAAATTAATAACATTCATAGAATGTCTTCTATGCACTGTTTGTCAACATGATAACCCAAATACAATCAATCCTATCTCAATGTTTTCGGTATACTGATAGAGTGCCTGCCATTGGTACTTGGTCATCTATGATTTGGAGGCATGTGGGGCCTTCAGGCTCTAGATGTTAAAAATATGATTACAACATTTACTGGGAAATGAGTTAGCTGAAGCAGTAACCATTATCTAAAACAGAAATCTCCAGAGAGAAAGCTGAGATAGAATTCTTTGTTACATTGAACAGCACTGTATATTTATGTTGTATCATGTTACAAAACTTCAGTCTCAGTCATTGAAGAGAGAGAGAAACCTTCACTTTTCAAAGCATTTTTTTTAAAAATCTATTTATTCTCAATCATAACTCAAGATTGAGAGGTTTTGGGATGGAGTGGTGTGTGGCTTTCTCGAAACACCTATCACAGTTACAAAGTAATAAAATGGAATATTTGAATGGTCAGATTTTAACCCTCTTAATACTTCGATGTGAGTATAAAAATATCTTTAATATAACTCATGGCTACAGAATGTTTTTCACTCTCTTTTCTGAAACATTTAATTCTATGTGGAATGGGACACCTTTTCAGTGTGCTTTCCAAACTAAGGGATTCTTAACCCTTTAGCCAACATAACGGCAAAAACCGGTCAGCTTTATACACAGAAATGTCTATTCAGTTTTAATTACTTTTTCATTTTTGCTTGAAAAACATAGCTTTTGACCCTTCATTGGAATGAGCTCATTTTTTAAAGGATTATTTATTTATTGGTGTTTAATATCACATATTTCTGCACAGTGGTTTACCATGACCAGGACAGTTTTACGGGCGGAGAAAGCCAGAGTACCTGGGGAGAACCTCCGGGCAACAGAAAGCAACTATCAGATTCCCCACATACTAACTCCACACACGCAGGGTTAGCATTGGTTGAATGCAGGTGCACCATCGATGTGCAGTACGCTTTAGTACACATCGCCACCATGCACCCACGTGGGCAATGGGGTGAAGAGTCTTGCCCAAGGACAGAGTAAGGACCGCTCGACTTGCAGCCTGCACCTCTGCCAACTCAGCCACTGCGCCCCCATTTAACTCTTTACCCAACGGAGACGATAGCAAAATTTATTATTTCAAATATCATTTTTTTCAAATTTTCCAAACAATTTCAACAAAACCATATCATGGGACCCCTCGTTGGAACTAATATTTTTTCAACTTCTCAATTTGCATATTACGCGGGCGGATGCAGCCGATTCGTTGGGTAAAGGTTTTTTTTTTATTTTTATTGGTGTTTTAAGGTCACATATTTCTGCGCAATGGCTAACCATGACCGTGACAGTTTTACGGGTGGAGGAAGCCGGAGTACCCGGAGAGAACCACCGAGCAACGGCGAGCAACTGTCAGCTCCCCAACATACCAACTCCACACAAGCAGGGTTAGCATTGGTTGAAGACAGGTGCACCATCGACGTACAGTACACCTTAGTACACATCGTCACCGTGCCCCCACGTGGGCAATGGGGGTGAAGTGTCTTGCCCAAGGACACAACGCGGTTGCCGCAGGTGGGATTCGAACCGAGGACCTATCGGCTTGCAGCCTGCACCTCTACCATCTGGGTAAAGGGTTAAAGAATTAAAATGGAATATTCAAAGCGAATATTTTAATCCTCTGAAAATCTTAATATGGGGGCACGGTGGCGCTGTGTACTAAAGCGTACTGCACTTCGATGGTGCACCTCTCTTCGAAAAAATCATTGAGAATAATGAAAACCATTTCCATTCTCACAGTGTTGTTCTAAACACACATGGATATAGATGGGACCTCGGTATTTTGACAATGCCAATAAGTCTTCAGACAGGCTCTTGGGGGTCTTCAAGGCCTTTCAACATCTACATTCCAACATTACTGAACCTTTTTATTTGCAATATATTTTCCAGAGGTACCATGCATGCACTTCATCATTGCCTTGCTAAAATGGACATTTGCCATCATCTACAAATATGGCATATCCGGAGTTGGTGGAGCCAATATTTATAAAGTAGTTTGTGCTCATACTTCAGGTTTAGTATGACCTATAGTAATGGTACCTACACCAAATGAGTTGAAACTTGCTGGAGGTTCAAAATGTGGTCCACCTCTATGCGGTCAAGAGAGGTCATTAAATGCATACTTTTTCTTCCTATTGGGAATTTCATTTTATACCAATTAATGCAGTTCTGAAGATTATACATGTATCTCATCATTCAAATAAATGGTAGCGGCAGTAATGTCCATTTCTGATTCCTTGATCGAACCCTATATATGGTGTGCACATATATGCCTTTTCGGGTTTCTTAGAAAAATTGTTCTGATTCCTGTATGAATATTTTCTCCATGAATTTCACAAAAAGCAGTGGGGAGAAAGCTGTGACTGTCACATACAATAACATGATCTATTTATTTAATCTCATTGTACAGAATTAATTCCCAAACCAAGTTAATATAAAAACAAACAACTTGATAATGAAGAATTCCTGTGTACATGTAATTGTAAAACTACACTGGAGATTTGTTATTTAAACCTATCACAATACTGTCAGGATGCCGGTAAAAGATGCAATACTGACATAGTTGAATGTTCTGTTAACTGTGTTAGTGCTATGACTGTTTAAAATTAATTTATTAGAGAAGTTCTAGTTTTATGTATGCCTTGTTTAGGTCACTAGATGCTATTTTAAGAGCAGGCTTTCAAATGAGCTCTTGGGTTTTTTTAAGGTTTTTATAACAATATCTCCGACATAGAGTCTATGCACCCTTTGTCAGCGCGACAACTCAAATACGGACCGTCCTAGCTCTATGCATTTTGGCATGCTGGTTAACAATAACCAGTTTGCACTCATCTATGTTTTTTTCACCCATTCGATCTGAATGTCAGATGACAGATCTGAAGTTGGTGGAGCTATTATTTCAAAGTGGGTTGCGCTCATTCTTCAATGTAGATGTGGACATGGGACTACACCGACTGAGTTAAACATTGCTGGAGATTCAATATATGGTCCACCTGAATGAGGTCATCAAGTGCATATTATTCAGAAAGACTGGGAAATGCATTTACACCTTAATGTATTTCTAAAGTTTATGAATGTATTTCATCACTCAAATTCGTGGGCAGAGCCAAAATTGTCCATTTCTGATTCGTGTATTGAACCCTTTAAATGCTGGTCACATATATGCCTTTTCTGGTTTCTTATAAAAATTGGTCTGATTCCTGTATGAATATCTGTAAATACTGTTAACGAAAAACCCATTTCTGATTTGTTAAAAAATATTTTACACCAGAAGATAAGCCTCCATAAATTCTCTTTCTGTAGAGTTTATTCCTGATACTTTAACCCTTTTCACACAGACTTGAATTTACTGGATGCAGTAAATTCTGTTTCTCTAGTTAAGTTTTGTGTTTGGCCCTAGATGTTTCTGAGTTAGCACAGGAATAATAGTTTCCATCATTTGTGTTGCCAGTGTTAGGCATTTGAGCGCATACAATTGACGCTCAGCCATATTCATGAAATGAATGATAGGATACGTGTATCCTTCAGTTCATTTGTTTCTGTTGATTACATTGAGGTTAAACAGTCTCAGGGTGATTCATGCTAATAGCATATAAATTTTCTCAAGTGTCTGTTATTGAACATTCGCCAGAAGCTTCCTCCACGAGAGGGCCTTCTTCTGGGGAAGTTTTGTTCTTCACGTCATTCTCCACTCTTAGTGCCATAATGGAGTATGTCAGACATGAGGGAGCCTTGCGGTTACTATATTTTTGCTGTCTGGACCAGCAATAATTAAGTAATGTGGGTGAGGAGGTTTCGACATGAATTCCCCCTCCCCCACCCCCCCCCCCCACCCCCCACTCGCACACTAGTACTGTCCCGTATATATATTTAAATACATACATACTATGCGTTTGGGTCGTGTTGGATGGCGCCCTCATAGGCATATACGCAGGGTTTTTTTGCATTAGTTTCCGGTGTTTATTTTCTGATTTCTAATATACAAGCGCTTATTAAATCATCATAATTGCTGCTATTTGAGTTCATAGGTGATGGCATAACCAGTTAGCGTTTTTTTTTAGATGATTACATGCTGGATTTTAATACACTCGCGCAATATTTTATTATGCTATCGCTTTGGTGGACCTTGAAATTATTATATATTTCGGGACGGTCTGTGTTGGAGCTGGTTAATCATACCTACCTCCATTTCTAGATCCTGGTCTCTATTTTATCGGTTCTCAAATCGCATATTCTCACATGTTTATAGTTGTAGATATCAGATAGTACACGTTGGAGAGTGTTCTTACTGTATTTTATTGTACAGAGGCTGCCTGTGGATGATCTTTGAAGTGTGTTTTCTCTGCAGAGATTGTTCATCGTATCTCATTTTAATATGTGTAGGTTATATTATTATTTCACTGATTCCGTCTTACCTGTATACACCGTCTGCAGCAGTGCATATTTTGTAGCGGACAATATTATTTACCAAAATTGTCGCTATAGCCTTGTCTTGTGAAGTGGCGTTAAGCACCATTTATTATTCATGAATTAATTCCTGTGTGCCTGATTGATATTTATTAATATTGTTTCCTGGTACCGCTTATTGATTCCGAGTTCTCCCCTCTTTCTTTTGAAGATATGTTCAAAAAAAGGGGTGAGGGTCATTTTCTCCACTTCTCTGGCTTATTGGGTATGTAACTATGAAGGAAGCTGTTTTATCCATACTATATTCGGCATTCAGCTGTAGTATTATTGTATGGCGTAGGTTTATGGGCAATTTTCTCTCATTCTCAAATATGCCATCCTAATTTTTAGGGCTTAGTCCAGACTAGCCTTAAAAATTGTGAACTCGTTACATCCTTATTAGCATTATTTCATGCTCAGATTTAGGATTTACATAATTGGGATCCATATTAGGATATGTCTCCTCTATTATGGTATAAAGAGACATACATGTAAATTCTAATTATTCTAATTTTCTTCATCATGGATTGAAGGATTTGATCTATATTGATCTACTATTTCGGAAGTTCGAGGCCCTCCACCTTTTTACGATTCAGCTAAGTCTGGGCCATGGTGTACAGTATAAAAATATGAAAAAATTTAAAGTAATTTATATATTTTTTATACTTACTAATGGCCAGACGGGAATGGCCCTCCAATGAGTGGGCAGTACTGGGCACTCATACCTCCCCACTGAATTATTATATTATTATCTTTTTTACAAAGATTGATGTTGGTGAAAGTTTCTGTGACTTCCTGGTGTCTGCGCATGCGCAGAGAGTAAATGTATGGAGGGCCAGATAGGACTTCTAATTTTCGATTTTGCATGCAAATTTTGGGGATTGGGGGGCAAAATTTGTGTTCGGCCCTAGATAGTTGAGTTAGCACCAGCTAAGCCTGGGCCATTGGTAAGTATAAAAAATATATAAATTACTTTCTTGTGCTTAGTGCAATTTGTTACATTTCCAACAAAAATTTGACACAATTGACATTAGACAATTCATTCATGTACGCTCAATTCATTTTTAATTGAGTAATAGATAATGTTTAATTGTTAGGTTAGTAGTATTTAGACTATAGAATGTCCATGGGTTGTGCACGTTGTGCAATTAATTTCTCTGAACTACTTATCAATGAATAATGATCTTCGGTTAGGAAAGAATATAGAATATCCAGTTTGATACAACTAATTGTGATTTTTGTGGAGAGAGTAATACATTAACACTGTGAACTATACAATTCCATCCATTAAAATAGACTGAAAATTAAAAGTCAGGAAGTGCCATTAACCACAATCAATGGTATTAACAAAGCAACTGTTAGCAACACGTTGCAAAGACCATTGCTGGGTGTGACTGACTGATAGGGTGTCGGGGTCTTTTTTCCTTTACCTGTTCGTCCCCTGAGTTATTTCGTTCCTTTACCATTTTATAATGAGTCACTTCACACTGAAGTCGTTTCGTACCCATACAAACCGACTGGAGTAAGAAAGTGATGTGGTGACTGAGTGGATTCGTATAGTGGTCTCTCATGCCGGAGATCACAGGTTTAATCTCCGGTTGGGAGAGATTCTGTGATTAATTGTGGTATTGATGCTGCCACAGTGTACAGCCCTATTGTACTATAAATACAAATACAGATGGAACGCTGGCTATAATGGAAGAACAGAAGCAGCAGTGTACAATTTAATTAACATACCCAAATGCATGCCCCACCCCACTTACCTCCCAGACTGTCTCATCTCAGGATATATCACTTTTCCATGTGCCAAATCGAAGGTACAATATTGATTGATGCTAAGGAGGTGACATTTTGCAAGTCTGTGGCTCATGTTGTCCAGAAGCAGTCATTGTAACAGATTGTGATGAATAGTAACAAACTAAGCCTTTAAAAACTAAAACTTTGGATAATAGACCTATATGTTTCAGCGACGGTGCTAGGGAAAATATTTATTGATTGATGTTTAACCCTTTACCCAACGAATCAGCTGTATCCGCCAGCGTAATATGTATGTATGTAATAGTATTTTTCAAAAAAATTTCAACAACGAGAGGTCACATGATATGGTTTTGTTGAAATTTTTTTAAAAAAATTAAAAAATGATATTTAAAATAATAAATTTTGATATTGTCTGTGTTGGGTAAAGGGTTAAGGTTACTTTCAGCATCTAAGGCTTTATCATGACCATAACACAAGTATACAGTCAAGTTTTTCCAATTGTTTACACTTGTGTTGCCCACTTTAAAAGGCATGCATGATGTTCAGTCATCCTTGTAAGGGTCATCACAGTGTTCCATATCTTGCATTTGGTGCAATACGAAATAATTTGTCTATTAAGATTTGATTCAAGATTCAATTTGATATATATCAGACAAGATTTGATTCAAAAAAAAAATTGTGATTCGCAGCCCTGTATGATAGATATAAGAGGATATCTTTACAGAGGTGACGTGCAATATGCAATAAGTTTAGGTCAATATGAACATGTATTTTGGAGGTGGGGTATTTTAATTGCAATTAAAACATCACATTGCATATAATGGAAAGAATACCTACTATTTTTGATTATATGCAGGGGAACTCTGTTCATTGAAAAGCCACTTTATCAGATAATATTATTCAATTAACAGGAGTATTAAGTTAACAGGGATTTGGTCCTTTTCCGATATTCTGGTGATAAACTGAGCATATGTTCTATTATATCTTGTTTGACAGAGCGCATGGGGATATAATAGGTTAAATACCTGTGTTGGAGTTACTGAGGTCACATATAGTACAGTCACTTTCGACTCATCATAATCCATGCGTGGGCAGTGATGTCATTTACCAGGTAATAAAAATCATCAGCAGCAAAATTTTAATTAATGAAGCACCGGGTTGTGCACGGTGCTTCATTAATTAATATTTTTTGTGATCATTCCTGTAAATTGTGTCTGGAATCTGATATTATTGCATCTGTGGGAATATTTCCCACCTGTAGAAAGTGACCAGTCCACAGCAGCCGTACTGTAGGTCTATAGAAACAGGGATTCAGTGATTGTCATGAAAATTTCTGGACATATTGCAAGATTTTTTGTTCAAAGTAACAGTAGTTTGTTCTATAACTCATAATCAATTAAGAAGTTAAATTTGTAGTGAAGGTATGGTTTGGTGTTTGAAAGTTATTTTCCATTAACAGAGTTAATCAATTACAAGACATCTATTTAAGTGGACTTCACTGCACCTTATTCATGACTGTTAAGAAATCAAAGTTTTCACTCGCAGCTGAAAAACATATATTTCCGTGCAGTCACTCATGAGATAGTTCTGGTACCTCCTCAAGAAGAGAAGGTATCCTCTATGTTTACACATATCCCTTACTGTAATTATCTTCAGAAATGAAAAGACCCTCCATGAAGAAACAAATCCAGACTAGATGCAAGCAGTTAAATATAAGTCTCAATTCAGAACCAGACTCTTGTGGTCTACATCTTCTGGGAAGAATCAGGCTCAATATTTTTATACAACAACCAATGGCCCAGACTAGCTGGTGCTAACTCAAAAATTAACCCAGGGCCAAACACAAATTTTGCCCCCCCCCCCCCCCCCCAATCCCCCAAATTTGCATGCAAAACCGAAAATTCAATGTCCTATCTGGTCCTCCATACTTTTGTGATCTGCGTATGCACAGTATCCAGGAAGACACCAAAATTGGTGCCGACCATCATTCTTTGTTTGGCCCTCCAGTCAGTAACAACAAACTGACATCTGTGCTTTTAAATCTTAGTTTTGAAGATGCCAGACACAAATCAATGGTAAATTGGTGGATCCAAGGATATAATTGGATGATGGAAGTGAACAACGGTGGTTGGAAACGTTCAGGCTATAAATTTATAATTTTTATCAAAATTATTTCATGTTTCCCAATTTCAGGACATGGGCCTGACGTCATCATTCTTGCTGATGATTTATCCACTGTTTGTAATTGTTCCTTCCCTATCCTTCCTTGAAGCCCTCCTGTTAAACTTCCAAGCTTTTTGTTTTGTTTTATTTGAAATATTTATTAAATTTCTTGGGAGTTTGACGTGTTATACAGAATGTTTTTTCTGTATATCCCCATGGTTACGTTCTCACCCTAGAGGTGTTTAGGCGTTTGGGTCATGCATCTTCTATCCAATGTATCGTTTTTTCTTCATCTGTAGATCTTGCTTTACATCGGATAGCTTAAAATCTGTTACTGACTTCAGGCCTTTTTATTCAGTGCCTGGTACAAGGGCAGGGCAGCTTTCGTCCAATACATGCCTAAAAAAAAAACATAAATGGGGCATCAAAGCTTGGACTTTGTTCGAGGCCAAAACCAGTTACTGTTATAACTGGCTCCTCCACACGGAAAAAATACTGGGCAAATCAACTACGACTTCAGATGTGGGAGTTCAACTTTGCAAACCAATACGTGAAAAGGGTTATCATGTCTATATGGACAATTTTTTTTCTTCTCCCGATTTATTTGATGAGTTGGTAGCATTTGATATTGGAGCCTGCGCACACTCAGGACTAACCACAAGGGAGTCCCAAACAACATAAAACAAGCTGCAAAAATCATGAATAAAAATGACCCCCCTTTATGTGAAAGAGATGATATTATGCTATTATTTTCAAATGAAACAAAATACTGCGTTTTGATTGGCAATTGAGGTACGGCGTAACTTGCAATCCAGAGTGGCTTTTTTACACCGTGTTTAACCACAGTGTAAAAACAAGAATATACAAGAGCAGGCTAGATGGCTAAAAAAAAGTACCCATTTTAATTATTTATTCATACTTTCTGCTCGGTTATGTTAGAACAAAAATAAAAATACAGGAAATTTAATATTTATGTGCTCATTGAGCCAGTTCCAATGACATCCATATTTGTCTGGTTTTATTTAAAAACTTACAAAGTACAAATTTTCTGTCAGTTTTTTCCCACAATGTTGGTTAAAGTATTAGGTACACCAAAATTGTTGGAAATAAATCTGTTATCCTTGTGTTTTCTAGGGTGTATGGGAATTTACACCGGTTTGGGAACTGATACACCCTGAGGCTTCACCTCAGGGTGTATGAGTTCCCAAACCGGTGTAAATTCCCATACACCCTGGAAAACACAAGGATAACTAATAATATTTTGTGGTTGGACAAAAAAACCCTAACTCTTCTCACCACACGGCACAACACAAAAATGATGGACAAGACAATAAGATCATGTCACCATGAAAATCACAGGCACACCATTCAAAAACCTATGGCAGTGGAAGCCTACAATCAATATATGGGAGGGGTAGATCTGTTAGATCAGAAACTGTGGTGTTATTTATCAGTACATAAAACAGTCAAGTGGTGGAAAAAAGTTTTTGTCTATCGCGGAATTACTTTTGTAAATTTCTCAATAATTTGGCAGAAACTTCATCCAGGAAAACAGGTCAACAAATATAAGCTGCGCCTCTACCTTATATATCAGCTGGTAGAAAATCATGACAGACCTAAGGGATCCATTTTAAAATCAAGACAAATCAACAAATCTTCTGATTTATATGAGGTGCCAAACAGTTGAGTTGCATGTAATTTTCTGGGAATTAATAAGAACAAAACTAAGGGGGGAAAACATGCATTTCCAGATTGCCTTGTTTGTTCTGAGCGGAAAGCAGGTTGTTGACACCAAACACAATACATTTGCAAAGGTTGCGACAAACCAATGTGCCCTGTTCCATGTTTCGAACGATACCACACCTTGCAGAATTATAAGACAGCCTGCTCAAAATCACTTCATAAAGAATGAAGCCCAACTGCATTCAGTGAAAAAAACAAGGAAACATTTGTAAACAGTGTTTCCATATTTTATTTCAAACAGAAAATATTGTAAATAAGTTACAAAAACAATTTCTTTGGAATTTCCTGTTACATAAAACAGAAATATTTTTTTTTACAAATTATGGACTGAATAATCTTAGGTGTTCTTTGAATTTCCTGTACAATGTATTCAATGCTGGAAGGAGAAAAATGCAAAAGTAAGTCAGTGACTTCTTTACAGTTTGATTCGTTTTTGTTTTTTTTTCTTCCAAACCATAACTTATGACCCCTAACTGGAACGAGAAAACAGTTGAACGATTTAATATTATTTTTAGAGCAGATGATATCGTGTTTTCAAAACAATGCTTTAGGTGAGGAGTTAACTGAAAGTTTGTTTGTAGTTTTTTGATAAGGTGGGTAACACAGCACATGAACATGTATCTGAGTCTTAGAATCGAATATACTTAGCACATACTGCCAGAAACTACATGAAAAAAGTATATCAGTGATTTTCTTTCAATAATACTCAGCTCTGAAAAAAATCAATTTTTCTCCAATTCACCCATTGTATAAATCTATAAGTCCAGTGGAGTTGAAGGCTTTTGCAGAGTGCTAAGAGATAAGCTGCTGAGTATTTTCAAAATATTTTTAGTCGAGTTGTTATGAAGTCAAACTCGACTTATAGTTTGATGAATGGCAGGTGGGTGTAAACAATTTGTTTCCGGATGATAACTTGATAATGGTTCAACACATGTTCATGAAACTTCAAAGGTAGGTTGGTATCTGTGAGAGGAAGAACCCTATTAATTTTGGACTTGCTTGGTCAAAGGTCAAGGTCACAGTGACCTTAAACATAGTAAATTGTAAACAATTGTTTTCTGGATGATAACTTGACTACGGTCAACCCACATTCATGAAACTTTATATGTAGGTTGGCCTTCATGAGAGAAAGAACCCTATATATTTTGGACTCACTAGGTGAAAGGTCAAGGTCACAGTGACTCGAACATAGTAAATCAAAACAGTTGGTTTCCAGATGATAACTTCATAATGGTTTGACCCATGTTCATGAAACTTCATAGTTAGGTTGGCATCAGTGCAAGGAAGAACCCTATTTTTTTGGACTCACTAGGTGAAAGTTCAATGTCACAGTGACCTTCAACATAGTTAATCCTGAACAATTAGTTTCCAGATGATAACTTGATAATGTTTCGACCCACGTTCATGAAACTTCATAGGTAGGTTGGCATCAGTGAGAAGAAAAACCCTATATATTTGAGACTTGCTAGGTGACCTTCAACATAGTAAATCGTAAAAATTGGTTTCTGGATGATAACTTTATAATGGTTTGACCCACATTCATGAAACTTCATAGGTAGGTTGGCCTAGGTGAGTGGAAGACCCCTACTTATTTTGGACTCCCTAGGTCAAAGAGCAAGATCACAGTGACCTTGAACATAATAAATCGTAAACAATTGGTTTCCAGATGATATTTTGACAATGGTTCCACCTACATTCATGAAACTTCATAGGTAGGTTGGCATTGGTGCAAGAAAGAGCCCTATTTATTTTGGAATCACTAGGTCAAAGGTCAAGGTCACAGTGACCCTTCACATAGTAAATTGTAAACAATTGGTTTCCGGACGATAAGTTGATAATGATTAATCCCACTTTTGTACTGTCACAACTCGACATTGGATTGGTGATCCTATTGGCATTTTTCATCACATCTGATCATGGTTGCTATGAAGTAGCCATGACTAGATTTGATAAAAAATTCATTTGAATTTAACTCATGAAATTATTGGCCTAAAAATAAATTCAGTTGACAGGGGAATAATTTGGTTAAAAGTGCCCAAATTATACTTGTTTCAGTGGCAAGAGATTTCATGTTCTGGGCAGGAATAGCCACCGGCAGTGTTAAGGAATGAAATACACCGCCACCCATGCTATTCTGAAGATTATGAGGCCTAAAACAAACCAAGAATATGAACTTTTAATGACAAAGAAATAATTACAAAAATAAAAAATGAGATCTATCAGCCAGTTACGCACTATGTAACTTATTTACTATGTCGAAAGTCCATGTAAATCAAAGGATTAATAAATTTTCCCGAGAAAGAAAGAACAATGAGACGTTTATTTTTTAGAAACCGCTATTGACAGCACCATGCAGAATCATCAACAGTAACTGACACCGGTATGTATCTAGGATGACAGTAAATAAGCATCGCTATTCGAAGTGCGATATTTGTTTACAACATAAAACGTATCGCTTCAAGCATATCTGAAATACACATACATATATTTACTGTCATTACCACCTGAAAAGGGTTAACAAAACACTTTTAAATGTTCAAAAAATCACTTTTAATCTGTTGAGAAAACTGTAAAGAAAATGGTCGCTTCAGCCAAACAAATCGATAGAATCGTAAAAACAACAAAGAACTTTGGGGATTACAGATAATATTTTCTGTCCATTTTTTAAATATTGAATGTTTTAAATCAATAAATACAGTACCTTGAACATATTTTTGGTACTTAAATTCTCTTATTTTGTTTTAATTCAAATTTTGAAAATTTGAAGTGAGTGGAAATGCATCAAAATGGTAATGGCAGCTACTCACCCGATACCAAATAATATCCTGTTAGTTACCTGATGCTGCAGAACCCTAAGATGGTATTCCAGCATTCTGATTGGACAAACTAACTTTGAGGCATAATAAATTCATTTTTTATTGACAGCTGTAGAGAAACCAAAGTCACTTAAAGTAACGGGAGAGGCAAGATACAAGACAACACCATGTAGCGATATCAGTAGATGTGAAGAAGCTAAAGAGAAACTGAAAGAGAAAACTAAACAATACCAGTGTGTGAAAGATGAATTGTGTATTACAGACATTAAATTTAAATCTAGCACTCGTTCAAAGCGTTCAACTGATGAAACTGTTCAAATAATTATTACTTCTGTCTACTCATCAAATGATACAACGTGGTCTGAAGATGAAACTGAGCGTATGTATAACAGATTTAATCTGTCAATGTAAACTACTTTGTTATCCTTTGTTATTACTTGATTCAAGTATTTTACATTAATTTTAACCCTTATCCAACATAATGGCTAGTGCTAAAATCACCATTCAGATTTTATTCTTGTTATACGCCTGTGTGAATGTGGTTTTTATGGTATAGCATTGTCCATTCAACTGTCTGTCAATCCATCCTGTCATCTAGGCATCCATATGTCCATCCGAACTTAATTATTTTGGTTTCCATGCAATAACTTGAGTATGATTTGTCCTAGAGTTCTCAAATTTGGTTTGTAGCGTTAACATATGGGAATACAGGTCGGTATTGAATTTCAGCTCCTCCTGCCCATTTTTGTCAGTTACAGCACTTTGTACAAAATTGGATCGCTTGTTGATTTCAGTGCAATAACTTGAGTACAATTTGACCTTCAGTTTTCAAACTTGGCTTGTAGCACAAGCACATAGGAATCAAGGTTAGATCGAATTTCAGCTCCGCTGACCCAGTTTTCCCAGAGTTCTGGTCCATTGTACGATTTTGGGCTGTTTGTTGGTTTCTATGCAATAACTTTAGTATTATTTGACCTAGAGTTTACAAATTTAGTTAGTAGCATAAACATATGGGATTACAGTTACAGGTTTGTTTTGAATTTCAGCTCCACCCACCTATTTTGGCCAGAATTATGGCCCTTTGTACAAAATTAGGCCATTTATTGCTTTTTGTGCAATAAGTTTTGTATGGTTTGAGCTAGAGTTTGCAAATTTAGTTTTTAGCATTAACATATGGAAATACAGGTTCGTAATTAATTTTAGCTCTGCCCACCCATTTTTACCAGAGTTAGAGCTCTTTGTTTGTACAAAATTCGACCATTTGTTGGTTTCCATGCAATAACTTTAGTATGATTTAACCTACAGTTTTCAAACTTGGTTTGCATGACAATAACGTACAAATAGAGGATGGTATCAAATTTCACTTCTGCCTGCCCATTTGTACCACACTTATGGCCCTTTGTATGAAATTGGGCCATTTGTTGGTTTCTGAGCAATAACTTCAGTATGATTGGAACTAGAGTTTTTAATTTATTTATTTATTAAGGTTTAACGACACTTTAACAGGCAAGGTCATATCATGTCAGTGACAGTTTTACAGGTGGAGGAACCCGGAGAAAATCACTGAGCAACGACGAGCAGCTGCCAGTTCCTCACCATTGTAACTTTGCACTGCAGCATAGGCAGGGTTAGATTGGTTGAAGACATGCACTCCATTGACGTGCAGTAATGCCTTAGTACACGACGTCATCGTGCCCCCATGTGGACAGTCGAGGTTAAGTGCCATGCCCAAGTACACAATGCAGGAGTCCGAAATCGATTGCTCAGACAGTCACCCATCCCAGGACTAACCAGGCTCGACATTGCTTAACTTTGGTAATCTGACGGGAACAGGTTACTGAAATGCCACCGTGCCCCCATAGACTTTTCAAATTTGGTTTGTTGCATAAGCACATGGGCATGCATGTTGGTATTGAATTTTAGCTCTGCCTGCCAAGTTCCACCAGAGTTATGGCCCTTTGCTATAATTTTCAAACTTGGCTTGCAGCTTCAACTAATGAGGAGATGGGGCATATTATTCAATGCCTGACATAGCTCTTGTTATTCAATTAACAGGTGTTTATTCTATAACCAGTATGCAATTATCAGGTCAAATAAGATAGTAAACGGTTTTGTGTTTGGAAGTTATATTGAATTGACAAGGTTCTTCTTTTAAAAGATATCTAATTAAGTTAGTGCTCTCCTGTAGTTTACGTTTATTAAATTCCCACTTTTCATTTTCTCTTCCTAAGTTCCAAGAGGGAATTCTGTGATGAGTCCAATTTATAATATGCATGTTAATTGTACATCCATATGTAACAATAATCTTTTATCATTTGCTGATAAGCTCTCCACAAAAGAGCTTTCAAATAATTGACAGTAAGTCAAGAAGTTGTGATTGGTAACATCTACTTTATAAAATTGCATATGTTAAGTTAGAGGCTCTCATTAATTCCAAAGAAAAGGTGCACCATACTGACCCGGAATAAGCCCAGGGAGTGTGTGACGTAAAAGAGGGCAGAAGTATATGGCTGGGCTTATTGTTGAGAGGTCAAGTCTGCAGGAGAATTTAGATGCAAAGTTGACACAAAGTTAGGTGACTCAGTCAATCTCATAACGCAGATGCATTAACCCTTTATCTAATGAATCAGTTGCATGTGCCTGCATAATTTACAAATTGAACAGTTGGAAAAAATGTAAAACAATTTCAACAAAACCACCTCATGTGACTCCTCAGTGGAAAGAGCTCACCTGGCTCGTTCATTGAGGGGTCACATGAAATGGCTTTATTGAAATGTTTTGAAACATTTGAAAAAGAAATTATTAAAATAACAAATTTTAATATCATTTGCATAGGGTAAGGGGTTCTTTTGCATTGTAACAACATGTACCAGCTTGTCTGTTATAGATGTTGTCATTACAAAGTTAGGTACTGGGCTTATTTACAAGGAGGGGACACTGAAACTGAAATCTGAACATTTTGTGGATGGGCTTATTTTTGATTATGGACGTATACATAGGTCAGCACATTAATAGTTATTTTGTTAGGCAAGAGTGAATTGGTGTGAGTTGTGCCTGTCATTGATCATTTGCTAGCTTGATTTGATCATTGATACTTTTCAACTATGGTATTGGCTGTTAGGCCCCACAAAGTAGATCTTCTGGGTTTTTTTCAATCCATTTTTTTTATTATAAAATTGCATGTGAGCAGGCGGTTTTCATTTTATTTTTTATACGCCCGTCAATTTTTGACGGGAGTATTGTGTTATGGCATTGTCCGTCTGTCTGTCTGTCCATAAACAATTTTTGTGCTGCCTACTCCTCCAAAGGTTTACATGCTACATTGTTCAAACTTTGCACACATGTTGATCGCCAATTGCCGTTGTGCATGTGACAATGAAGGTAACTCTGTTTTGTATTTCCAGAGTTATGCCCCCTTTTAGTACTTAAAACATTACAGTATTGTGTCGCCTACTCCTTCAACATTTTACATGCTATATTATTCAAACTTTGCACATATGGTGATCACCAATTGCTGTTGTGCCTGTGACAAGAGTAGGTAACTCCATTTTGTATTTCCAGAATTATGCCCCTTTTAGTACTTAAACATTACAGTATTGTGTCGCCTTCTCCTTCAACATTTTACATGCTATATTGTTCAAACTTTGCACACATGTTGATCACCAATTGCCATTGTGCATGTGACAAGTGCAGGTAACTCTGTTTTGTATTTCCAGAGTTTTGCCCCATTTCAGTACTTAAAACATTACAGTATTGTGTCGCCTACTCATTCAACATTTTACATGCTATATTGTTCAAACTTTGCACACATGCTGATCACCAATTGCTGTTGTGCATGTGCCAAGAGCAGGTAACTCTGTTTTGTATTTCCTGTGTTATGCCCCCTTTTCGTACTTGAAACATTACACTATTGTGAGGCCTACTCCAACATTTTACTTGCTTTATTGTTCAAACTTTGCACCCATGTTGATCAACACTTGTCGTTGTGCATGTGACAGGAGCAGATAACACCATTTTATTTTTAGAGAATCCTCGCCATTTATAACTGTTATGATTCTCAAAATGTCCCTTTCCTTGGCGCCTCCTATCGTCAATTGTTATCAATGAAGTTAACCTGTCAATGAATGGACGCTACCATTGTAAATGCCTAGGAGAATCTTCTACAGCAGCCTTGCAGCCCTTTAGAAGTTATCTTATGAATAAAATGGATGCTACCTTATTTTTAGCTCACCAAAGCGAAGCTCAGCGGGAGCTTTACTGATCGTGATCCATCCGTCCGTCGTCCGTCCGGCGTTAACTTTACATTATCGACTTCTCCTCCTAAATCACTAGCCCAATTTTATTCAAATGTTGGCTAAATATTTAGTACCTAATGCCAATTCAGATTTGTTCAAATGAAGTTGCCCCTCCTCCTGGGTGGGGCCACACCCCCAAGGGGCACCAAAATCTTTGAAAATCTTCTTCTCAAGAACCAGCAGTAGCAGACACTTGATATATGGTATGCAGCTTCCTTTTGAGGTGTAGACTCAGATTTGTTCAAGAGAAGTTCGAGGGATAATATTTGGCGTTGTTATGGGAGGGGCAAAAATTTTGGCCCGCCCTAAATTTCTATTTTCTGAACTGAGAGGCCGATTTGAACCAAATTTAATGTGAGGACTTATTGGGTCATAAGTACTTGATTTATGCCAAAAAAAATTTTCCCGCAGCCCCGTGGAAACCGCAGGAGCTAAAAATAGAAAAAATTTAAAACGCCCATATCTCCAAAACTGCACAGCACTGAGAATTTTTATTTGGTGTAAAGCTTCCTTAGGACCAACAGAAAAGATTGGTAAAAAAAATTGCTATCGGTTTTATCATAGGGTAAGGTTTCGAGACTTTGAAAAAGTGCTGAGTCAGCACTATTTAACACTGTAGGCAATGGGAAAATATAATAAAATAATAATAATAATATATACACTTATATAGCGCACGTATCACAATTTTGAAAGAGTTCCAAGGCGCTTTACAAAGATATTAATAGGAATACAAATTTAAGTATACAGAATCTTTTTTTTTCGGATTCACCGTTCAGAATCCTTTCATACTTGGTATACAACATCAATAGGGGAGTCAGATTCAAGTTTGTTCAAATTGAGCCCCTGGGTTCATATTTGGACTCCCTATGAGAGCCCGAATTTTAACATAGTGCAATATGAGGATTATTCTTTAAAAATCTTCTTCTTCAGATCCACCAGGCAGAATTCTTTCATATTTGGTATACAACATCTGTAAGGGGGTCAGATTCAAGTTTGTTCAAATCGAGTCTCTGGGTTCATATTTGGGCTCCTTATGGGAGCCCGAATTTTAACTTAGTGCAATATGAGGATTATTCTTTAAAAATCTTCTTCTTCAGATCAACCAGGCAGAATTCTTTCATATTTGGTATACAACATCTCTATGGGGGTCAGATTCACATTTGTTCAAATCGAGTCCCTGGGTTCATATTTGGGCTTCCTATGGGAGCCTGAATTTTAACTTGATGCAATATGAGGATTATTCTTTAAAAATCTTCTTCTTCAGATCCACCAGGCAAAATCCTTTCATATTTGGTATACAACATCTCTTGGGGGTTCAGATTCAAGTTTGTTCAAATTGTGTCCCTGGGTTCATATTTGGGCTTCCTATGGGAGCCTGAATTTTAACTTGGTGCAATATGAGGATTATTCTTTAAAAATCTTCTTCTTCAGACCCACTAGGCAGAGTCCTTTCATATATGGTATACAACATCTCTAGAGAGGTCAGATTTAAGTTTGTTCAATTCGAGTCCCTGGGTTCATATTTGAGCTCCCTGTGGGAGCCCGAATTTCAACTTAGTGCAATATTAGGTCTATTCTTTAAAAATCTTCTTCTTCAGATCCACCAGTCAGAATTCTTCCATATGTGGTATACAACTTATCTAGGTGTACCAGATTCCTGTTTGTTCAAATCGAGTTTCTGGGTTTATATTTGGGTTCCCTGTGGGAGCCTGAATTTTAACTTAGTGCAATATGAGGATTATTCTTTACAAATCTTCTTCTTCAGATCCCCCAACCAGAATCATTTCATATTCAGTATATAACATCTTTAGAGAGCTCAGATTCAAGTTTGTTGAAATCGAGTCCCTGGGTTCATATTTAGGCTCCCTATGGGAGCCCAAATTTTAACTTGGTGCAGTATGAGGATTATTCTTTAAAGATCTTCCTCTTCAGATCCCCCAGTCAGAATCATTTTATATTTGGCATACAACATCTCTAGGGAGGTCAGATTCAAGTTTGTTCAAATCGAATCCCTGGGTTAATATTTGGCCTCCCTATGGGAGCCCAAATTTTAACTTAGTGCAATATGTGGAATTTTCTTTAAAAATCTTCTTCTTCAGATCCACCAGTCAGAATCTTTTCATATTTTGTATATAACATCTCTCTGGGGGGTCAGATTCAAATTTGTTCAAATCGAATCACTGGGTCAATATTTGGGCTCCCTATGGGAGCCCGAATTTTAACTTAGTGCAATATGTGGAATATGCTTTAAAAATCTTCTTCTTCAGATCCGCCAGTCAGAATCATTTCATGTTTGGTTTACAACATCTCTAGGGAGATCAGATTCAAGTTTGTTCAAATCGAGTCCCTGGGTTCATAATTGAGCTCCCTGTGGGAGCCTGAATTTCAACTTAGTGCAGTATCAGGTCTATTCCATAAAAATCTTATTCTTCAGATCCACCAGTCAGAATTCTTCCATATTTGGTATACAACTTATCTAGGGGCACCCGATTCATGTTTGTTCAAATTGAATTCCTGGGTTCATATTTGGGCTTCCTATGGGAGCCCGAATTTTAACTTAGTGCAATATGAGGACTGTTCTTTAAAAATCTTCTCCTTCAGATTCACCAGTCAGAATGATTCAGGTTTGGTATACAACATCTCTGGGGGGGGGGGGGTGTAAGGGGTCAGATTCAAGTTTGTTCAAATCGAGTCCCTTGTTTCATCAGTTATGGCTTTCAAACTTCAGTGGCGTAACAACGCTTGGAAATTTGGAAATGCTTATCTATAGCTGGGAGAATTGGATCTAGTTGGCAAGACCTATGCTATTATAATGATTATCTGACATGGACACCTGAATTTAATTTCATGATGTCATTCCTCTGTGGTGTTGATGAACCATAAGGAGCTGAATGTGATCCAAAATACTTCTTTGAACCACTTTGTCAGATGAGCGATTTAAGGCCACGTGGGGCCTCTTGTTTATTTTGTGAAGACCTCAGATCGCTTAATATGAAAATGTGAAAACAGGTGAATTACCCTTTACTACGGACAGGGCAGGGGAAAGGGCAGTGATTGGAGGGGGGACAGACATAGTCGAGTCAATAAAAATTTCAAACTTTACCCCAGAGAAACTTGTGCATGTTCCAATTTTGATGGGCATATGTTGGCCCGCTAGGCGGTGCTCTTGTTATTTTTGTAATTATTCCTTTGCCATCAAAAGTTCATGTTCTTGGTTTGTTTTAAGTTTTAGGCCTCATAATCTTCAGAATAGCATGGGTGGTGATATATTTCATCCCGTAAGTGCAAGAAAGCTTTGCAAGCTAAAGCATTACAAAACCTTGTTGCACTCAAGGGACAAATTTATCAATTTTATTAACTTGGGTAAATTATCAGACATAAATCGTTTAATTTTTATTGTACCAACACAAAACGAAGTTTAAGGGGCGTCTATAGGAGTCAACTTCTCCGTCTGTCGTTGTCGTCGTCGGTCCATTGCACATGTAAATTTGTGAAGCGAACTACTTCCACAATTTTAGTCACATTTTCATGAAACTTCACAAAAATAATAAACATGATGAGGGGAAGTGAGTGACAGAATTTTTTTCTAGATCGGATTCAAGATGGCCGACTGGTGGCCATATTGGATTATGCAAAATACTTGTAGAACAAACTACTTCTACAGTTTTTGCTGCATTTTTATGAAACTCAATATAACTTGATCAACATGATGAGCAGTGTGTGACATAAATCTTTTCCAGATCTGATTCAAGATGGCCGACTGGAGGCCATATTGGATTTTGCAAAATACTTGTGGAGCGAACTACTTCCACAGTTTCAGTCGCATTTTCATGAAACTTTACCAAAATGATCAACATGATGAGGAGCAGCACGTGACATAATCTTTTTCCCAATCGGATTCAAGATGGCCGACTGGTGGCCATATTGGATTTTCTTTTTTACTAAGAAAAATTGAATGCCCCTTTTCAGTCACCCACACTAGACGGTATACCGGGCAACAGACCATCTCTAGTTTTTTAAGTTTGCATTGATTATAAAAAGAGAACATGTCGCAGCCAAATGGAGAATGCAGGAGGGCCTGAGAAACAGACTTTTAACTTTTTTAGGTCTCACAATGTTGCTTTAGAGCAAGCTGTTTTATTCTTTCATTAGGTGAAAGGGAAGTGAAAACAATTACTACAACCATTGAAAGTCTTGAGAAAACTGCCGAAGAACTAATGAATGACACAGCACTGTACTTACAGTTAAATATAAGTGGAGTTATATATGAAATTGATGAAACAAATTTAAAATTCAGTGGATCAGTTAGCTGTAGTGAAGGAGCTGTTAGTTATGGTGCAGTTTGTGGTGAGTATTATTTTTTTATCCCCCTTCCATCCATCCATCTTGCCATCCATTCTTCCTTCTATCCTTCCTTCCATCCATTTGTCATTCCCTCATTTCTTATCATCACATATAACCTTTTACCTAACAGCATTTTTAAAAAAATAAATAAAATTTCACATTTTTCAAAAACAAATTTCACAGTTTTTCAATAACACCATGCAAATATGGATATCATTAGAACCAGCTTGACGAGCTGGTTCTGATGATATCCATATATGTATGGTTTTATTGAGAAACGTCTGAGATATTTTAGGCTGTGGTAGGTTTATTCTGGTTAATTTTCTGACTGTTTTTGGCTGCAGTGTTATGGAAAAGGTTAAAAGAAACATGTTCAAAATAATTTCCCAATATTAATATATAGTGGTGATAATACCACATGCAAAGCAGCTCTGTCCAAGTTTTTCATGAAGAGTTATTGCCCATGTTGGATTTGGACTTTCTTGTCATCACATTTCCATTTCTTGTCATCACATTTAGAAAAAAAAAACATTCAAGAATTTTTCCCCAGATTTAATCTATAGATTTTTGGTGATAATATCATGAATATGATTGCAAACCAGCCATGTTCAAGTACTTCTTGAAGAGATCTTATTGGACTTAAAATTTATTGCCGTTACATCACCATTTCTTGTCATCACATTTCAAAGAGAACAGTTCAAGATTTTTTTCCCAAATTTAACCTATAGCTTTTTGATGACAATATTATGAAGGAGCTTGTGTGTCAGTATTTCTTCAAGAGTTATTGCCCTTATTCAGGCCTGTACAAATTGGGCGAACGATCGGTTCGTTCATCTAAAGGTTGCCTTAATTTTTTTAGGGCAAGGCGGTTTCTGTTTGCCCAAATTTTCAGGCATGTTCCTGATGTATATGACGGAAGACAAAACTTGAAAGCTAGTCGGCTTTTTCTTATTTTAATATATGGTGACTGGTCAATGCTTTTTAATTGTCATGGTAAATACAGTTGTACCAGGTGTGTGTGAGTCCCCAGCAAATGCCAGAGATGTGTGACATATTTTCTATTGATAGAGCTGAACTACATGTATAAATAACTGCAGAGACAGCACATTCATCATTGAATGTTTTATTTTCAGCACAACTTACCATGCATCGATGATTTTCCCCAATAGTATGTCAAACTAATTGATAACATTAACAAAGTAGAACAGTGCAAAGTAATGATTTACAGTGGCGGAAACCATGTTGTAGATACATTTATTTAAAAAAATAATTACTTTCAGTTGAAAAGAATTAATTGTTCATGTTGCAATCAATCGCAGTCATCAAATGTTTAAGTTGTCAAGTGGTACAGCACCAGTCATGGGAAAGTCGTCAGTCGTGGTGCTTCAGCTCTGTAAACAAACACAAAACAGCAATACATTTACACTGGTGCAATCTGAAATGCAACTGTTTCTTTTCATAAGTTTTATATCAGCAATGAGCTATGGTTTTAAAGCGTGGAAAAGCCGGGGGGAAAATTAATTATTTTATTGCAAAATAGTGTATATAGGTACTCCCTCTCTTTTTTCTTGTTGCATGTAAGCATATGCCTGACTTTGGGTGTACAGATGAACCTGCACTATCATGACATATCAAATCAATTCCACTCAACATGATAACAGTGCACCGCTAAAATGGGTTACCTTAATTGAAAAGGGTTACCTTAAAAAAAGTAAGGTAACCCATATGTGGGTTGCCTTAATTTTCAATTTTTACAGGCCTGCGGCCTTATTGGACTTAGAATTTCTTGTAATTACATTACAATTTATTGTCATCACATTTCAAAGAAATGTGTTCAAGATCATGAAGAGGATTGTGGATCAGCTGTTTATTACATGCCTGTTCGATGAAATCTCCATCTGCAGCAACAGTACACCATGCGAAAAATGAAAATCCTTTCTGCACACGTGTGCTGAATGGAAATCATTGAGTAGACAATTGATAACCCGAACCTGAACCAATTGCGATATAACTAAATAAAATGTCTAAAATTGAAGGATATGGTGAGTTTTATGTGCATGAAAATAGTGAAGAAGATAATGAATATCCTGAAAAAGAAGAAGAGTATGAGTACACAAATTTGGTTGGTGTTAAAATATGTTCTTTTTGTTGATAGTTGTCAAATGAATTGCTGAGTGTCCTTCCAATAATTGTTTTTATAGACGTGAAGGTGTGTAATAAACACAGAATGACATGTGCATGTGAATGGGTTAATCGATATGGCTCTTGTGCCAATGCAAGAAAGATAAAAATGGGTGGCTTTTTGTTTTATCCTTCTGCGCTGGCACTCATGCCATATTGATTAACTAATTCACATGCGCATGTCATTCTGTGTATCTATAAGTATTCCTTTGTGAGTTATTGCCGTTATTAGACTTAAGCATCAGGGATTGGCCATGTTTTAGTTATGTCTCTAACTTGTGGAGAACTGCTTCCGAAATTTTAATTCCTTATCTGAACATCACTGACAAATGCAGGAAAGCACCTCTGATGGTCTTTGCATGTTTTTGCATAGTTTAAAGATCTGTACATAAGAGAAATGGATAATCTTTTGCCAAAGACTATTCTTTACTTTATTTCGATTCTCACCTGGGGGAGGGGGGGGGGGGGAGCTTGTGGTAACCGGTTCTCATCAGATCTCTGAAGTTAAGCAACAGCGTAGTCCTTGGATGGGTGACTGTCTGAGTGATCGATTCGGACTCCCACGTTGTGTCCTTGTGCAAGGCACATAACTCCAATTGTCCACATGGGGGCACAATGATGCCATGCACTAAGGCGTATTGCACATCGATGGTGCGCATGTCTTCAACCAATCTAACCCTACCTGTGCTGCAGTGCGGAGTTACAATGTTGGGGAGCTGGCAGCTGCTCGTCGTTGCTCGGTGGTTCTCTCCGGATACTCTGCCTTCCTCCACCTGTAAAACTGTCACGGTCATGATCAGCCATTGTACGTAAGTATGTGACCTTAAACACCAATAAATAAATAAATAATTCTCACCTGGGACACAGCTCTAAAGATTGAAGTGGTGGATCATTTTCTGACCAAAGAAATCCTATTGATGCTGATGAACCTGAATAGAACCATTCCAATGGACTAGAGTATTCATATCCAGAATGCTCGTGTTCATTTGCTCATCAACGTTCATATCCAGAATGGTAGTACTCATTTGATCATCACAGTGGGCAATTGGGATTAAGTGTCTTGCAGTATGCCTTAGTACACAGCGCCACCGTGCCCCACATGGGAAATCAGGATTAAGTGCCTTGCTGTAGGAGAGGAGTTGAGGTGAGGTTCGATTCCCCCCCCCCCCCAAAAAAAAATCAAGTCATGCCCCCCCCCCCCCCCCTGCCCCCATGTTAACCCATATACGGAACATCAGGCACAAAACTTAAAATAACAAGGAAAAATGGAAATCTGGCGATGGGGCATGCACTAGAGGGGGCGTGGGGGTCAAGATTCAACATTAGAGCTGGGGGAGGGGTCAAGACGACAGCAGAAGCAGTGGTGTATGAACCATGGGATAAGAAGGTATTTAAACACCCCCTTCCCCCACACACACACACCCCCAAAAAAATGAGAAAACTTTAGCCCTGACATTCTGAGACAGACGACCATCCGGGAGCACTATCACCCGACGCCCACTTGATTTTATGCTCAACAAATGACCATCCTCGCTAACGACATTTCAAACTTGTGCAACAGTCGTCACATCATGATCATACAATATCCTGTACTAACCAGCAGTGCCGGTGATGTTTAATAATAATGATATCCCAATCTCAGTTTTATGTTAATAAGAAAATAAAGTTTTTTGTTAAGCTCTCCAGGAGGCATTTAAACAGGAACCCCAAACCAGACCAGTGCAGCTCTCGGCAGGGCAGAGCATGCACTCCTTCACTTTAGAAAGCTAATCAATTTTTTCTCTTAATAAGAAAGTTCTTAGCGCATAAAGATAGCACGCTAGTTTCGATCTGTTGAGTGTTCTTATAAAAGACAACCTTACTGTACCTGATGGAATTTCAGACAGCAATGGTGTGAATTGTCATTTCAGAAGGAATTAAAGCAAAAGTAACGGAAATGCATTGTAAAATTTCATCTATTTATCAAATGTGTTTTCCTTCGCTGAACTAGAACTTGCCACTTGCTCCACATTTATACTGTCTGATATATTTATTTCTACAGGTAATTTAAAAGCTTGAACTCCAAAATTGGTCTCAAATTCACAGTTGAAGTCCGATGGAAATTTAGTGTTACAATGAACCAAATGAGTGACTTTTACTGATGAAATTTTTAGGGTAGGCATAATTTTTAGCCCGACTGTTTACAGTGAGGGCTATAGTCATGACTTTTGCCTGTTTGTCTGTCCGTCTGTTAGCATTTAGAGTTTTGGTTAAAGTTTGTGGTTAAGGTTTTTTCTGGAGGTTCAAGTGGGGTTTTTTTTCCTGTTCAGTCATGACTTTCTTCTGTCTGTTAACATTTGGAGTTTTGGTTAAAGTTTGTGGTTAAAGTTTTTTAGTCAACCTGAAAGTTTTTTGTTTTTTTTCTCTTTTGAATTGATATTACTATTGTTTGTATCATTCTCATTTTGTTTTTATTTTTTTTATATTTCATGTTATTTTAGGAAATATTTAACCCTTTTTTGTATGGTAATTTAACTTACAACGTCCAGGTTCCACAATTATCCAATGAAAATTGTTGAAGTTATTTCCCTGCCCAGCCACCCCCCCCCCCCCCCTCCCACTTAGGCATTTTTTTTTTCTTTCCTCCATGCATCATGAACTATTTACAGTCACTACACGCGAAACCTATTTTTAAACTCACGTAACCCCCCCCCCCCTCCCCCCCGCCTCAATTAGGCACTTTTTTTTCTCTCATCAAAAATGCTTTTTTACACTTTTGGTTAAAGTTTGTGGTTAAAAACCCAGACAACTCCCCCCCCCCCCCCACCCCCAATTAGGCTTTTTTTTCTTTCCTCCAATATGCCTTTTGAACTATTTACAGCTCACCCTTTCCCCTCCCCTCCCCCCCCCCCCCCCCCCCCCCCAGGCCAATTAGGCACTTTTTTTTCTTTTGTCAAAAATGCTTTTTTACAGTTTGGGTTAAAGTTTGTGGTTAAACACCCCGACAAACATTATCCCCCCCCCCCCCCCACACCGCCCCCCTCCCCCCATGGTGTCAGGCATTTTTTTCCCTCTTTGCTCAAAATGCATTCTGAAGGATTTAGATTGATCACTGCGGAAAAAAAATTGGACTCCCCTAACACACCCCACACCCCACTCCCCTCCACCCACCACTCCCCCACCCACCTCCTCCTCACCCAGGGCCATTTAAGCAATATTTTTTCTTTGGTACAAAATGCATTTTTAGCCTGACTGTTTATAGTCAGGACTATAGTCATGACTTTCATCCGCCCATCTGTCGGTCCATCCATCTGTCTGTAAACAATTGGTTTCCGACCGATAACTCCAGTTTGGATTATTTGATTTCAAGCAAAGTTGATATGTGCATTTTCCAGCTAGTAATACAGGCCAGGTTTGAATGTAGGTTCCACAACTACCTCTACGTACGTACGTTAGTATGTTGGTACATACGTCCACAATTTCCTTTGGCACACTTCACAGGTCGCATTTATGATCAGATCGCTTTGAAACTTGGTATGCTTGTTTGAAGTGACCTCTAGATGGTAGCTATCGATTTTCTTCAATTTCCATCAAAAAAATGTTGCCGCGGCCAATGTTCTTAGAACTTAGTTTAGTCAAACCTCAATATTTCCCTTTGGCACACCCTACAGGGCACATTTATGATTGGATCGCTTTGAAACTAGGTATGCTTGTTTGGGGTGACCTCTAGATGGGAGCTATCGATTTTCTTCAATTTCCGTCAAAAAATTTTGCTGCGGCCAACGTTCTTAGAACTTAGTTTAGTCAACCCTCAATATTTCCCTTTGGCACACCCTACAGGCCACATTTATGATTGGATAGCTTTGAAACCTGCCATGCTTGTTTGGGGTGACCTCTAGATGGGAGCTGTCAATTTTCTTCCATTTCCATCAAAAAATGTTGCCACGGCCAACGTTCTTAGAACTTAGTTTTGTCAGACCTCAATATTTCCCTTTGGTACACCCTACGGGGCACATTTATGATTGGATTGCTTTGAAACATGGCATGCTTGTTTGGGGTGACCTCTAGATGGGAGCTATCGATTTTCTTCCATTTCTGTCAAAAAATGTTGCCATGGCCAACGTTCTTAGAACTTAGTTTAGTCAGACCTCAGTATTTCCCTTTGGCACACCCTACAGGTACAGGACACATTTATGATTGGATTGCTTTGAAACTTTGTATGCTTGTTCGGGGTGTCTTCTAGATGGGAGCTATCGATTTTCTTCAATTTCCATCAAAAAATGTTGCTGCGGCCAATGTTCTTAGAACTTAGTTTAGTCAGACCTCAATATTTCCCTTTGGCACACCCTTGCAGGGCACATTTATGATCGGATTGGTTTGAAATCTGGCATGCTTGTTTGGGGTGACCTCTAGATGGGAGCTATCAATTTTCTTCCATTTCCGCCTGTCAAAAAATGCTGCTGCTGGCAACGATCTTTGAACTTAGTTCAGACAGGTATCAATATATTCCTTTGGTATGCCCTACAGGGCACATTTATGATCAGATCAGTTTGAAACTTTGTATGCTTGTTTGGGGTTTCCTCTGGATGGGAGCTATCGATTTTCTTCGATTTCTGTCAAAAAATGTTGCAATGACCTTCGATGAACTTAGTAAAAACTTAGTGCAGTTAAGCATCAATATTTCCCTTTGACACACCCTGCAGGGAACATTTATGATTGGATTGCTTGCAAACTTGGTGTGCTTGTGTGGGGTGACATCTATATGGGAGCTGTCGATTTTCTTCCATTTCTGTCAAAAAATGTTGCCGCTGACCTTTGAACTTAGTTTAGTCAGGCCTCAATATTTCCCTTTAACACACTCTTCAGGGCACATTTATGATCGGATCACTTTGAAACTTGGTATTTGTGTTCGGGGTGACCTCTAGATGTGAGCTATTGCTTTTTTTCATTTCCATAAAAAATTATTGTCGTTATCACCAGCCTTTGAACTTACTGCATTTGTGTATCAACTTATCCCTTTTGGACTCTCAGCAAGGTATATTTATGAATTTCCATAAAAAAATCCCCCAAAAACGTTGCCACAAGCAATGACCTTCTACTTAGTGTATTTGTGCATTAACATCTTCCTTTGGCATGCCTCAGAGGGCACATTCATTATCAGGTTGTTTTGAAATTTTGTATGCTTATGCAGGGTGACAAAGATAGGAGCTATTGATTTTCTTTTCATTTCCATCAAAAACTGTTGTTGTTAGCAACAACCTTTGATTTTATTGCATTTGTGCATCAACATTCTTTGACATGGCCTACAGGCCACATTTATCATAGGATTGTTTTTGAACTTGGTGTTCTCATTAGGCAAGACCTTTAGATAAGAGCTATTGATTAGCATTCATTTCTGTGAAAAAAAATTTGCCTTTTACACTTACCTCTGAACAACTGCATTTGTGTATCAACATTCTTCCTTTTATTTAGCCAGTCTTACTGTTTACATTTAAAAATTGCATGGATTACTCTGATGTTGTGTTACAATGCTGTTATGTTGAAATTTCATCAAATAACATTGGTACTAATGATCTTTAATTTTGGCATTTCATTTATAACTTACCAAGTTCAAGTTTGTCAAGTTGAGCTACAGTGTCATTGACACTTTCATTTGTAAAATTGCATGTGTTCAGGTGGTTTTTAGCCCGACTGTTTACAGTCAGGGGTATAGTCATGACTTTCATCTGTCTGTCCATCCATCTATCCGTCTGTTAACATTTTGAGTTTTGGTTAAAAATTTTTAGTGAAGGTTAAAGTTTTTTCTTTCTTAAATTAATATTAATTACTATTGATTGTATCATTCTCATTGTTTCATGTTATTTTGGGAAATATTTAATTTTTTTTTTTGTATTGCAATTTAACTTACAACTTCCAGGTTAAAGCTTTTGGTTGAAGTTTTTTTCTTTACAAAGTTACACCTTTAATTCTTCAAACAGTTTAGTGTAATGTCACTGTTTCTCAATTGGGACGATGTCTACTGTCTATTGAACCTTTCTGCAGTGATATTCTTTAATATTGGCATGATTTTAACCCCTTTTAAACATGTTTTCAGACTAAGTTTCTTTGTACTGGAAATTAGGCTTTGCCACATACTTTCTTACTTAAATTTTTGCATAGTCAATACAACTTTATGATTGCATTTTTAATACATCAATGATTTCTTTTATTGGTTTTAGGAAATATTTAACCCTTTTTGGCAGTCAGTTTTACTTAGTATTCCCAGCTTACAGTTTTGGATTAAAGTTTTGCTTTTCAAGGTTGTACCTTTCATTCTTTAAACACTGTGTTATTGTTTTTCATTTGGGGCAAGGTCTACTGAACCTATATAAAGTAGTTTCAAATAATATTGGCATTAATTTAACCCTTTTTAAAACTGTTTTCAAACTTAGTTTCTCTAAATTTCAAATTAGGCTTCTACCACATACTTTATTACTTTTTATCCCCCCACAAGGGAGGGATATACTATAGAGCTCCATCTGTCTGTGTGTCCGTCAGTCAGTCTGTCTGTCTGTCTGTCTGTTCATCTGTCCAAATGTTTGCATAACTCGAACAATAGTTCACAGATTTCAATTCTTATCAGTATATGTCTCTTCAGCAGCAATGCCTATGTAAAGTTCGATGATCACCATTATCCAATGTTGAAGTTATTACCCTGCTCCTCCCCATCCCCTGCCAATTAGGCATTTTTTTTCTTTTGCTCAAAAATGCATTTTGAAGTATTTAGAGTGACTACATGCAGAATTTTTTTTCACTCCATGCCCCTACCAAACTCCCCCCCTCCCCCCACCCATTGCCAATTAGGCACTTTTTTTCATGGGTCCAAAATGCATTTGAATTATTTTGAGTGACTACATGTGGAAAAAAAACTTACTCCAATACCCCCCCCCCCCTCCCTCCCCCTCTCTCCTACCCCACTCCTCCCCTGGGGCCATTTAAGCAACATTTTTTCTTTGGTCCAAAATGCATTTTGAAGGATTTAGAGTGACTACATGCAGAAAAATGTTTGACCCTTGTAGCCCCCCCTCCACCCCCCCCCCCTCCCCCCACACACACACACTTGTTGTGCCATTTAGACATTTTTAGCCAGACTGTTTACAGTCAGGGCTATTTATGACTTTTGTCTGTCCATCTGTTAACATGTAGAGTTATGGTTTGTGGTTAAAGTTTTTTTTAGTGAACATTACAGTTTTTTTTCTTTTTAATTAATATTAATTACTATTGACTGCATCATTCTCATTATGTTTCATGTTATTTTGGGGACATATTTAACCCTTTTTTACAGTCAATTTAACTTCCAGGTTAAAGTTTTTGGTTAAAGTTTTTTATTACAGAGTTACACCTTTAATTTTTCAAACAGTTTAGTAGAATGTAACTGTTCTCATTTGGGACAATGTCTATACTGTTTACTGAAGCTTTCTACAGTGATTTTAATTAATATTGCCAGGATTTTGACCCCTTTTAAACATGTTTTCAGATTAGTTTCTTTGTATTGGAAATTAGGCTTTTACCACATACTTTGTTACTTTAATTCATGCATGGTCAGTACAACTTAATGATTGCATTTACATTAGTGATTTGTTTTATCAGTTTTACGAAATATTTAACCCTTTTTTTGCAGTCAATTTTCTTAGTATTCCTAGCTTAAAGTTTCGGATTAAAGTTTTGGTTCTCAAGGTTGTACCTTTTATTCTTCAAACACTGTGTTACAACATCATTGTTTTTCATTTGGGGCATTTGGGTCTACTGATGCTGTATACAGTGGTTTCAATTAATATTTCCGTGACTTTAACCCTTTTCAAAATGGTTTGCGAATTTAGTTTCCTTAAATTTGAAATTGGGCTTCTAATACATACTTTGTCACTTTTTGTTCTTACATGATCAATACAACTTTTAATAATTGCATTTAAAGACCTGATTTCTTTTACTTGTATGCAGCTTTTTTCTCATTACGTGAGCTTCACAGTTTGAAATATAAAGAAATGCCTTCTGCAGCATACTTCTGTTGTTTTACAAAAGTAATACAGATTGGAAGGAAATGGGAGTGAGGGACTTTGATGCTGTCTCCAATCCACCCTTTCCTCCTCCCCATGTTATCCAGAAGATAAATCCAGTTCTAATTATATGAATCTCTTCAAATTTGATATTACGTTTTTATACGCCCATTTGTGAAAACTGTCATATTAGGTAAATGGTCTGTCCGTCCATCCATCCATCCATCCATCCATCCATCTGTCCATCCGTCCATCAACAATTGGTTTCCGACCGATAACTCCAGTTTAGGTAATTATTCCCAAAATGCATTTTGAAGGATTGGGAGTTATTACATGCCAAAAAAAAAAAGTGACTCCTATAGCCCATTATTGCTTTGTGTACTGCATCTTTAATCCTTTACCTAACACAAGTTGAAGCCAACAGTACAAATTATTTTACTGAAACATGAGATTTTTTCATTTTTAGCTCAACTTTGGCAAAGCCAAATTTGAGCTTATGCCATGTCCAGTCGTCTGCCGTCTGGCCATCTGTCCATCTGTACGTCTGTCCATCAGCAATTCAATATGGCTCGGGCTAGAGGCCGTATTTATGAACCGATCTTTACGAAACTTCTTGGGTACCTTTGGTATCACCGTGGGATGAGAACAAGTGTTTTTGGGTTCGATCCGAAATTTAAGATGGCCAATGGCAGCCATTTTGTACAAAATGAGGTTCAATCAGATTTTTGCACAGAACTTCCATATGAAAGCGCTGATTTGAATACTTATTGTGTGAATGTTTAGTACCATGGGATACATCACATATAATACGGGTTTTTTTCTCATGCAGAAAGTATGCAAATTAGATGTACTTTGATTTTTTCAGTGCTACTTACACACAGTAAGTACACATGTCAATACGACTCGGGCTAGAGTCTGTATTTATGAACCGATCTTCACGAAATGTCTTGGGTACCTTTGTTATCACCTTGGGATGAGAACGAGTGTTTCTGGGTGCGGTCTAAAATTCAAGATGGCTGCCAGTGGCCATTTTGTACCGAATTTAGGTCTAATCAGTTTTTTGTACACAACTTCTATACGGCTCAAGCTAGAGGCTGTATTTATGAACCGATCTTTACGAAACTTCTTGGGTACCTTTGTTATCACCGTGGGATGAGAACGAGGGTTTTTGGGTATGGTCCAAAATTCAAGATGGCCACCAGCAGCCATTTTGTACCAAAATTAGTGCAATCAGTCTTTTTTACAGAACTTCTGTATGAAAGTTCTGATTTGAATAAATTTTTGTATGAATGTTTAGTAACATGGAATACATCACATACAGTACGGGTTTTTTTCTCATGCAGAAATTATGCAAATTAGATGAACTTTGATTTATTCAGTGCAACTTATACACTGTAAGTGCACATGTCAATACGGCTTGGGCTAGAGGCTGTATTTATGAACCGATCTTCACAAAAACTTCTTGGGTACCTTTGTTATCACCTTGGGACGAGAACGAGTGTTTCTGGGTGCGGTCCAAAATTCAAGATGGCTGCCAGTGGCCATTTTGTACCGAAATTAGGTCCAATCAGTTTTTTGTCACAACTTCTATACAGCTCATATTTATGAACTGATCTTCACGAAACTTCTTGGGTACCTTTGTTTTCACCTTTGGACAGGAACGAGTGTGTTTTGGGGTGCTTTTGTTATCACTGTGCTATGAGAACAAATATTTTGGGGTTCAGTCAGACCCACTCTGGGACTCAAAGATTTCTTTTCTAGTTTAGCATCTAACTGTCACCCACCTTTACAATACTTTACCTCTACATTTGTTACAGGCTACGGCCAGTATTTATGTACAGACCGTTACAATACTTTATATGTACCTTTGTTATCAGGTCATTACCTAGATGTTTGTCATTGCTGTGTCACATACTATACATGTACATGTCTTAACAAGCTGAGCTACAGTGTCATTGACACTTTCATTTCCTTCTAACCTTTGCTTATTAGTCCTTATTGGAACAAGCTCATCAAGCTTGTTCCATTAATAGTTCATGAGGTATGTTTTGGAGTAGAGAAATGAAAAAATAACATTTGAATAGCAAGTTTGTATATCACGAGTGCAGATGTAGCAGATTCATTAGGTAAAAAAGGCTCAGATTGTTTTGTGTCTAAGCATTGCCATTGCTGGGACACTCGGGCTGTATGCATGACATCACTCTAGTTTTTTATTTTATTTTTAGATTAACTTGACAAAGTCAAGATAAGCTATTGCCATCACGCATGTGGAAGTCTGTGAGTCTATGAGTCTGGGAGTCTGTTCACATTTTCCTTTAGTACAGGCCACACCCTGCAGTTCTTGTCCGATTGTCACGAAATTTCATGCGTAGGTTTGATGTCATGTCTAGATGAGAACGTCCCGTTTTGGTTGCAATCGATCAACCGTGATGGCCCAAAACCCAAAAACCTTTAGCACAGTCTACAGGTCGTATTTATTAAGGTATTTCATTGTAACTTGGTAGGATGACTCTGTGTAATGTCTATATGAGAACATCCCCTTTTGGTCACGATCGGTCAAGTGTGACGGCTACAGGGACACAAAGTCCAAAAACCTTTAGCAGTCTACAAGTCATATTTATGAAGGGATTTCATTGTAACTTGGTTGGTTAACTCCAGATAATGTCTAGATGAGAACTTCCCATTTTGGTCGCAATCGTTCAACTGTGACGGCTGCCGGAGCTCAAAACCTGAAAACCTTTAGCACAGACTACAGGTCGTATTTATGAAGGGATTTCATTGTAACTTGGTAGGATGACTCAGTATAATGTCTAGATGAGGATTCCCCTTTTGGTTGCAATTGGTCAAAAGTAATGGCTACACAGGCCCGAAGTCCAAAAACTCTTAGCACAGTCTCCAGGCCATATTTATGAAGGGATTTCATTGTAATTTGGTACGATGACTTGGTATCATGTCTAGATGAGAACATCTCCTTTCAGTCGCAATTGAACATCCTATTTTAGCTGTGATCGGTTAACCTTGGTGGCTGCACAGGCCTGTGACCAAGATTTGTTTATGAAGGGATTTCATTGTAACTTGGTACGATGACTCTGTATAATGTCTAGATGAGAACTTCGCCTTTTGGTCACAGTCTGTCAACCGTGATAGCTGCCCAAGCCCGAAACCTGAAAACCTTTAGCACAGTCTACAAGTTGTATTTATGAAGGGATTTCATTCTAACTTGGTAGGATGACTCAGTATAAAGTCTGAATGAGAAATGCTCCAAAATATTTTTAAAATCTTCTTCTCAAGAACCAGTGTGTACAATGACTTGATATTTGCTATGGAGCTTCCTTTTGAGGTGTAGAATCAAGTTTGTTCAAACGAAGTTCGTGAGGCAATATTTGGCTTTGTAATGGGAGGGGTAAGATTTTTGGCCCCGCCCAAAATTTCTATTTTCTGAATGGATAGTCCAGTATGAACCAAATTTGGTATGTGGTATTATTGGGTCATAAGTACTTGACCCATGCAAAAAAAAAAATTCCCTCATCCCCATGGGAATCCTGGGAGCTAAAAATAGAAATATTTTCAAATGCCCATATTTTCCAAACAACATGGAACAGAGAGCTGTTATTTGGTATGAAGTATCCTTAGGACCAGTAGAACTGAATGGTAAAAAAGAATTGCCATCGGTTATGTTAGGGTGTTCTGTAATGGGCATCGAAAAAATGCTGAGTCATCATATTTGCAAAAAAATTTTTAAAATCTTTGCTCCAGAACCAATCATCAGAATCTTTTGATATTTGGTATACAGCATTCATAGGGGGGTCAGACAGATACAAATTTGTTGAAATAAAGCTCATTGGTTCATATTTGGACTCGCTACAGGAGCCCGAATTTTTAACATAGGGTAATATGGGGAATATTCTTTAAAAATCTTCTTCTTCAGAACCACCTGTCAGAATCTTTTAATGTTTGTATACATCATTGTTATGAGGGTCAGATTCAAGATTATTCAAACCAAGTCCCTAGGTTAATATTTGGGCTTCCTACAGAAGCCCAAATTTTAACTTTGTTCAATATGGGAGGTAATTTAAAAAAAATCTTCTTCAGATCCACCAGTCAGAATGCTTTCATATTTGGTATGCAACATCTCTAAGGGATGGGGGGGGGGGGGGGGGGGGGAGGGGAGCAGATTCAAGTTTGTTCAAATGAGATCCCTAGGTATATATTTGAGCTCGCTATGGTAGCCCAAATTTTTACTTAGTGCAATATGGGGAAATGTCTTGAAAAATCTTCTTCTTCAGATCCACCAGTCGGAATGCTTTCATATTTGGTATACAACATCTCTAGGGGGTCAGATTCCAGTTTGTTCAATTCGAGTGCCTGGGTTAATATTTGGGCTCCCTATGGGAACCTGGAATTTAACTTAGTACAATATGAGGGAATTTCTTCAAAATCTTCTTCTTCAGATCCACTAGTCAGAATGCTTTCATATTGGTATACAACATCTCTAGGGGGGGTCAGATTCAAATTTGTTCAAATCGGATCCATAGGTTAATATTTGGGCTTGCTATGGTAGCCCAAATTTTAACTTAGTGCAATATGAAGAAATTTCTTTAAAATTTCTCTTCTTCTTCAGATCCAACTGTCAGAATGCTTTCATATTTGGTACACAACATCTCCAGGGAAGTCAGATTCAACTGTGTTCAGATCGAGAGCCGGGGTTAATATTTAGGCTCAAAGTAAAATCAAAAGTCTTTCTTGTTCAAGCCGAGTGGGGTGAGTGTTTTGAGCGTGAATATCCATTGTATTTCACGATGGCGCCGTGATTCGGTGGTGTTGTCACCGTCCGGGTCGGTATATAGTACCTGTATAATACGGTATGAGAGGTCCGTGCTGGAATGATTACTTTGGTTAAAGTGAATTGCGATAGGGGTGTCGCGTTTATGTTTAATGTCACTTACATGCTACACGGACGGTGACAACACCACCGAATCACGGCGCCATCGTGAAATACAATGGATATTCACGCTCAAAACACTCACCCCACTCGGCTTGAACAAGAAAGACTTTTGATTTTACTTTGATCTATTAGCATTTTTCACTTCTTGTTCTTCAACGCCACCTGCCCGGTGGTAGGGAAACTAACCACAGTAGACGTAATCACGTCACAATTAGACGACGCAACACAGAATTCACTCGAGAGGAATTCAGTTACGAACTTCACCTGTTATCATGGCTCACATATGTAATGAGTGTCAGATCAACTATGCAGACCGGACCGGACTTATACGCCACAATAGGGTTACACACCTCAAGAGAGGTTTTTATTCTTGCGAAAAGTGCATCAAAACCTTCAAAAGGAAAGAATATCTAGATAAACATTTAATGAGAAAATGCCATAAAAATCATTCCCGGCAAATGAACGCCAATTCGGACGTATTGGAAATGGCTGTGACGGAAATTTTCGGGGAAAACACAGTGGATTACATTACACAAACGTTACAAGAAACCTCATCATACCGATCCACTGTAACTACTAACAACTCCACACATGGTGATTCAATACCCATAGCCACGAACAACAATCCCACCATGGCTGCTGCCTCGGGTATTGAGCAACGCAACATGGTTGACCCAGACATTTCTGCACAGAGAAACTTTCCACATGAAGAGTCAGCGATTGCTCCGGTCCGACAAAAGTCGTTATTCGGAAATTCTCCGATGCCAGAACTATTTTACCAGAACATGGACATTGGGTCACCACACCCACAGATCCCATCCCATAGGGGAAACACCCCCCCGAATACGGACATAACTACCCTTTATAATACGGGGAAAGTCTTGCGATACGCGGCAAACATATTAAACCGCAATCAATTTTAAAACGTTGACACTCCTTACTTCCGGGAAATCACAAATAAAAAGCAACATCCAATAAATAATTATCTTTTTATTTCAATCCCAATGATTTACAATGGTGTACGAACAATGGGTTCATGTCTCGTCGGATTACCCTACCGCAACTCTTATGACATTTATTAGACACCAAATTGGTTCTTTCTCTGCTGTTTCCTTTTGCCATTTCTTCTAAAACCTGGAAATAAATTTTATACTGGTGATTATTTACTTACATCCCATCTATTAACAATTAGTATCAAATGGAATCGGCAAGTTAGAGTCACTATTACCAAACAAAACAGCTGTGACCGCCAAATTTAACTCTGCATCAAAGTGGCCGCCAAAAATTTAATTATTAAGTGTGGCCGCCAAAAACAACACAAACCACTGTGGCCGCCAACATGTGGCCGCCAAAATCAATCTAATCAATTAATCACCTATTGTGGCCGCCAACCTTTGTGGCCGCCAAGCTGTTTTCAGAGGAAACCTATAAAAGGAGAGCCGCACAGCAGTTCAATCGCCGGGATCTCTGAAGATCAGGCCCTCTCGCACTCACAGAGTCGTTTTTCATAGTTAATATTTAGGCTCCCTATGGGAGCCAGAATTGGCCATTTTGCTAAAGAATTAAAAATTTTGTATTCAGTACCCTCTCGAGATGTGTAACTAAGATTAATCCACACGGGTTGTATCAAGGGGCTTTATAGGGGAGCTCAACATTTTACTTTATAATCAACTGAAGAAAAGGCATGATGCCTAGATTATTTTTGTCACTCCTGAGGGACTCAAGGATTGACAGTGTAGCCTATGGAGATGGCTTGCTTAATGTACTCATTCTTGGACTCTGTTTATATTGTGTTCTGTTCAACATGAACATTTCCGTCCCCGTGGGGCCTCTTGTTATTGAAAACATAGCATACAGGGAACAGAAATTAACATATTCTCAATTATCACAATTCTTGTCTTATTTCATAATCCTTTCATAAACGTCACAAACAAACACAATCAAGTTAAGCTACAGTGTCATTGACACTTTCATTGTAATTACTTCTTTGCCATCAAAAGTTCAGGTTCTTGGCTTGTTTTATGTTTTAGGCCTCTTAATCTACAGAATAGCATGGGTGGTGGTGTATTTTGTCCCTTGAGTACAAGAGGAATCATATGGGATCCTGTAGGACATTTCTGTATGGGTAATGAACCACATCATTTGTGTTGGGGAATCAACATGGCAGATGTGTTAGAGTATCGTCCCTTAATGTGTATGTGTTTTGAAAAGTTTGTTTGGAGTTTTGCTTGACTGTCCCGTTTTCTGAAAATGCTTGATTTACAAAATGAGAACAACTGTACATGGATTTTATAAATATTCCTTTATTGAGTAACAATTCTTGCAATATACTTACCGAACGTATCATTCCTATCACTTCTGTTTGAGGTTTAAGGTGAGGAAAGATATCATGGCCTGCGCATCTTCCTCCTAACCTGAGTATCTGAGTCATGAAAGTAGATTTGATTCTTGAAAATAGAAAATATGGATTGAATTCTTCCGACACATTTTTTCACAACACAATATTGCCTGAGTCTTGTCAAAATTCACTATAGGCAATCTAAATAATAATTATTTGAGGAAAAACTTTTGAGGGCTAAAATACCCAGGTGGGAGGGGGAGGGGGAAGAAGCGCATGCCATGATATCTTCCCTTGCCCTAAAAAAATTTTCACAACTGAATATCTCTCTGAATGTAATCTATAATCAATACATGTGGTATGTATGTGTAGGACCAATTAAGTGCTTTAGTCATGTGTTTGTTCATGTTTAGTATGTTAAGTTTTAAATAAGTTATTTTGAATATCTCCCTGAATGTCATTAAAAAATAACATATGTGCTATGTATGTAGTGGAACAATCAAGTGCTTTTATCATGTGTTTGTTCATATTTGTTATGGTAAGTTTTAAAAAAATTCCATTCTTTCAGACTCACATTCCCTTTTAAGAGAAGATATGAAAACCACAATATTTTTCCTGTTTATTAACCTCCAAATCTCACCCTAAGTGTTATTAGTATGCATTGTATGAGGTATCCCAAAACAATGTTTGAAACAGGTTGAGTGAGAAATTTTTTCCCCAAATTTGTACTCGCCCCCAACTTTTAAACTAGTTTATAACCACCCCAACCATGGAAATTTTGTTACTCTGGGTCAGAAACCTCATTATTTGTTCATTTTTAATCTTCAAAATAATGCTTCTTTTGATGTCCTTGTTTCCCATATTTTTACACTATAACCCAATCTCCCAGACTAGCTGGTGCTAACTCAAAGTTAACTATCTGGCCCTCCATACATTTACTCTCTGCACATGTGCAGCCGTCAGGAAGTGACCGGAATTGGCACAAACATCATTCTTTGTTTTGCCCTAAAGTCAGCAACAATAAACTGACATCTGTGCTTTAAAATCTCCTTTTTTGAGGATGCCAGACACAAATCAATGCAAGAATGGGTGGATACAAGGCTGTTATTGAATGAAGAAAGTGTTCAGTGATGGTTTTAGACATTTAGGGCTGTAACTTTATAATATTTATAAAATTATTTTATGTTTCCCAATTGTGGGACATAAGCCTGGCATCATCATTTTTGTTAATGATTATTCCACTGTTTGTTAAGTATTCCTTCCCTATCTTTCCAAGGACCCTTCCTGTTAAACTCTTAAGCTTTCTGGCTATTTTTTAGCTCACCTGACTGAAAGTCAGGGTGAGCTTTTCTTATCACTCTTCGTCTGTCGTCCTGCGTGAAGGTGGTGTTTGAGCCTCTTTCTCCTAAACCACTGGCCACATTTTAATTAAATTTTATGTAAGTAGTGGTTATATAGGGGCATTTTGATTTTTATGCATATTAGGTTTCGGCTCATATTGAGCAGAGGTGTGGGGAAAAAATGGCCAAATGTTTTGAAAATCTTCTTCTAATGAACCACCAGTAGCAGAGACTTGATATGTGGTATACAGAGTCCTTTTGAGGTTTAAAATCAAGTTTGTTCAAGAGAAGTTTGTCAGGCATTATTTGCCTTCATTATGGGAGGGGAAAGAATTTTTGCCACTCCCAAAATTTCTATTTTCCAAACTGAGAGGCAGATTTGAACCAATTTGATATGAGGGCTTATTGGGTCAAAAGTACTTAATTTATGCCCAAATTTTTTTTCCTGTCGCCTCATGTGAACCGCAAGAGCTAAAAATAGAAAAAAATTAAAACGCCCATATCTCCAAAACTACATGGCACTGATTCTTATTTGGTGTGAAGCTTCCTTAGGACCAACAGAATGGAATGGTAAAAAAAAATTGCTATCGGTTTTATCATGGGGTACTGTTTGGGAACTTTGAAAAAGTACTGAGTCAGCATTTTTTAACACTGGGTAATGGGAAAAACATGTAAGACTACTTTTCTCCCAAACCACTGCTCCAAAAGCTTTCAAATTTCACATATAACATCTTTGGAAGATTGTTTCACATGTTTATTGAAATCAATTCCCTGGGTCCATATTTGGGCTCTCCATGGGAGCCCAAATGTTTAAATTAGGGCAGTATGAGGAATATTCTTTAAAAATCTTCTTCTTCAGATCCACCAATAAGAATCTTTTAATATTTGGTATGTAGGGGGGTGAGATTCAAGTTTGTTCAAGCCAAGTCCCTGGGTTCATATTTAGGCTGAAAATGTGAGACCCCATTCCGGACGTAGAAATTTTGGACCAAAATCCGGAATTTTTTTGGGTTTTTTTTTTTATGTGTTTCAGTCAATTTTAAGACAAAAATTTTTTTTTTTTTTTACACTGAAAATTTTGGGTCCTGGTGGGACTTGGAAAATTTTAGACCAAAATCCGGAAATTTTTTTTTGTTTTTTATGCGTTTCGGTCAATTTTAAGACAAAAAAATTTTTTTTTTTTACACTGAAAATTTGGGGTCCGTGTGGAACTTGGAAAATTTTGGACCAAAATCCAGAATTTTTGTTTTTTTGTTTTTTATGCGTTTCGGTCAATTTTAAGACAAAAATTTTTTTTTTGTTTTTTTGTTACACTGAAAATTTGGGGTCTGGGTGGGACTTAGAAAATTTTTGACCAAAATCCGGAAATGAGTTTTTTTGTTTTTTATGCGTTTTAAGAAGAAAAAAAAATTTTAGGCTGAAAATATTTTGTTTGGGAAAAAAATCTGTTTTTATGCGTTTATCTCAATTTTGGGACGTAAAAGTGCAGGAAGTGAAAATAGAAGGAAAATCCTGTGTATTGTGTGGGCACAATCGCTTCATCTAGTTGGAATATGCTTTTCTTAGGAGGGGCGTATGCAGCTTATTCAAGTCAAGTACTTGGTTTGATATTTAGACTACCATGTCAGGTGAGCTCCCTCAGGCCCCCTTTGGGCCTCTTGTTTATTGAAACTTTTTATTAAATTTCTTGTGAGTTTAACATGTATTACAGAATATTTATTCTGTTTTTCCCCAGGGTTACGTCCTCACCCTAGGGGTGTTAGGTCCATTCGTCTTGCATCTTCTATCCAATGTACAGTTTTTTCTTTGTATGAAGATCTAGCTTTGCATCTGATAGCATTTAAATTAGTTCTGACTTTGGGCCTTTTTGTGTGCCTGATGTCTTGTTTACATTAACGTTGTTTACATTGACAACGTCCTCATATATAGGTAGTTTTTTATATTCTATAACTGTAGAATTACTATAGAATACATGGATAATTATTCCGGTAATGTAGCTCAAAAAATTTGGATTTTATCCACACTTAGGCTGTATCGTGTGGACCTTGATCTCTTAATGTTCCCTTTGGGAACTTAGGCATTTTTTCAAAAAATTTTTGTTTCCAAAAAATATTTTGAATTGAATTTTGATTGCTATTCATGTATATTAATTATATATATATTTTGTTGTGGAGTTGCACTCCTGTGAACTCTTGTCATTCTTGTGTTCACTGGGATGACTGATGTTGGGTGTTGCGGTTCGTTGTTGGCGGTGAGGTTCAGAGACCTGGCCTCTCTGTGCATTATAATTCATTTTGTCAGTTTTTATTTCAAAGGAACATGAACATGGTGATGATATTCTGACACCCATCCAAGTGTGCTACCATCGTCATGCTGCATGGAGCATATAGAGCTAGATGCAGTGCTCATAATTGCAAGGGTTGGAGCCTTTTGTTAAGGGTTTTAATCTCTTGCAAGCAGCTAGCTCAACCGGTGAAGTGGTACTCTGTCTGTGGGTGCCGTGATGCCAGGTAAGTCTGTTGTGGTCATAAGAAGTGGATGTGGGTAGAGCGAGCACTTTAATATAAATAGCTCACCCAGCGATGACGGAAATAGGGAGGAAATAGGGAGGAAGTCAGCAAGTTCTTGTACTCGGCGAGGTCTGATAGACTGCAAGCCGGAGAGGCCCCTCTCTAATCTAGCAACAACTGGGACCAGATGTTGTTTTGAGAAACTTGCACAAGCCGGAGCATATGTCCGCCCTCCACTCAGGATGCTCTGTTTAGTCTGCAGTCAGGGTCGGCTTCAGTCAAGGCTTTTCCTCTGCTACGTTTCACAAGCCAAAATGAAGTTTTCTGGTTGGAAACTTTCACAAGACTGAGCATATGTCCACCCGCTGCTTGGGAGACTCCGTCTAGTCTGCAGCCGAGCTCAGCTTCAGTCACGGCTTCCTCCACTTCGTTATTTAAGCACACACGACTGCATCCTAGCTACTCAACTTCGGATATCCAGCCTGCTGCATGAAGAAGGACCCACACTTCACCCATGAAATCGGACCATCCGGTAGCTAGGGAGACGAGGCCTCGATCATCAGGACATTCAAAGAAGGGATCCGTCTCCAACACACCATCCAGGCGCAGCATGTGGCTAAGAAACGGAAGACCACTGCTCCTCTGGCCTCGATGACAGACTTACTGTCGCAAATTGTGCAGCTGATCGCAGCATCCCAGCAAGTGGCCTCCCTCAGACTCAGAATCTGAGCTGTCGGATGGTGCTGGGTCGGTCCAGTTGTTTGTTCAGGCAGATGCAATAGACCGAGATTCGCAACTGATTCTCTCGGATAGTGAAAGGGATAAGGAAGAGGATTGCCCTTCCCTTTCGGAACAGCACATGGTTGTGATGGTTTTCATCCATCAATACTACCCTGATTTTGTTCCGCCGAATTAGAATGCTGCGATGACAGTGAGAAATCACTGTTGTCATTGGACGCAGACTTTATCCAGACAAAACAGGAAGTTCTTTCTTTTTCGGTTCAGTCTAGGCAGGTGTTGCAGGCCTTCGTCCATATAGATGATGCCGTATTTATCCTCTTGGGTGCAAGGAAGAAGGCGGTTTCCTATCTTCACCTTCCATATACATATCATGTTTTGGACCACGTGGTTTCTGCTTCCGTAAGCCTCGCAGGTCATACAGGTGATGGTTAAGACCTCTATTGCTCCGCAAAAAAACTGGATAACAGTCACAGAAGATCAGTGGGTGAGAAGTGTAGTCTCGGAGGGCTTACGGCTATCATTCCTAGCGAAACCCCCACTAACAAGTTGTCTGCGTTGGACAAATCTTCCATCAGATCCTTGCATAAGAGAGCTTCTCCTAGTGGAGGTACAGGCTCTCTCATCAAAGGAAGCAATAGAGGTCATCGAGAATCAGGATTCTCGAGGTTTTTACATTCATCTGTTCCTCGTAACAAAGCCAGGTGACTCGTTCCGACCGGTAATATACTTGAGCTGGATAAACAAGCTTATCGTGGCTCCAAAAATTATATATGGAGACCATTCGGTCGGTAAGGGCGAGAGTTCGAGTGAATGACTATGCAGCAAGCATAGATCTGAAAAATGCGTACTTTCATGTCCTGGTACATCTGGTATTCAAAAAGTACCTGCGGTTCGCCATACAAGGGAAAGTGTATCAGTTCAGATCAATGTGCTTTGGTCAGAACCTGCCTCCCTGGGCATTCACTCGAATAATGAACTCGGTAATGTCATACTTTCGAGTTCATTCATCTACGGTAATGGCCGCTTACTTGGACGACCTTCTACAGGGATATGACAACAGAATTATTCTTCAGAACGATGTTCTGAATCTGCTTCTATTACTCCGATGCCTCGGTTTCATTGTAAATGAGAAGAATTCAGATCTAGCTCTGTCCAAGTTGCCTGTTCACTTGGGAATGAGCTTTGAGACTCACAACAATCTGGTTCGTCCGCCGTTACCCAGAAAGCGAAATTAGTCAGTTGTTATGCTCGCTTTTGTCTACACTCAGGCACATTAACAGTGAGGGAATTCATGCGACTCTTGGAGCTGTGCCGAGTGGCTGTGGATCTCATTCCAATGGGCCGACTGCGCACACGTCCTCTCAGGATATTCTTTACTCAGAACTGGAGTGTGAAGACGCTTTCAATGGACCAAATAAAACAAAGGATTCTGATTTGGGCAGATATTCAGTGGTTAATTCAGGGAGTTACGCTGCAACTGCTAGATCTGGCTTTCACGATTATGATGGGTGCGGGTTGGGGCGCGACCCTAAGTCCCTCAGACTTGAAGTGTCAGGATCTTTGGGACCCTCGGTTTCAGGAAAAACACATAAACATCAAAGAGATGATGTCAATATGGCTAGCACTACGACATTGGATTCACATAATAGCGGACGTCCATGTTCAGATTTTGTCAGACAACTCGACAGTAGTAGCGTACATCGGGAACCAGGGTGGCACCCATTCATTTCCGTTATGCCAACTAACGGAGAAGATTCTCCTATATGTTGTGGATCATCATGTTCAGCTTTCTGTCCATCATATACCGGTCATCTGAACGTCCTAGCAGATTCACTCTCTCAGAAAGGTCGCCTGTTGCAATTGGAGTGGACGCTCAACAAGTGAGTATTCGGACAGATTTCCTACCAGTGGGATTGCCGTATGATAGATCTGTTTGCGACGCACAGGAACAATCAGTTACCAAATTTTGTGTCGCCATCCCCAGACAATCGAGCATATGCAGTAGATGCTCTGTCGATCTCATGGGAATGAATGATAGGATATGTGTATCCTTCAATTTCATTGATTCAGTCGATTATGTTAAGATCAAACAGTCTCATTGTAAAATCCTACTAGTAGCTAGTGTTGTGTGGTTTTCGGTTTTGTGAGTCGGTTTCGGTTCGGCTCTAAAACGAAAACTGAAACCGTGTAATTGTTAAATCAGTACAGTTTCAGTTTTCTCTACAAAATGTCAGAAACTTACATTTACACTGTTCAGTTTGCATTGTCAATGACTTAAAAACTAAATCTGTAACATCAACTGATAACTCTGTCGTCAGTATTCGTGTATTCAGACTCCAGTGAAACAAACACTGTCTAACAGGAGTCACTGTTGCATTAGAAGAATGATCACATGTTCCAAGAAATTTTTGTATGATGTATGACAACTCTTGTCCAATTACACAGCATAGTTACAAAAGTGGGTTGGTTTATTCTGTCAAAAATTCTCAGAATAACAGAAGGGGGGGGGGGGGGGGTCAGGAGACAGGGACACCTGTACTGAAAGCATGAGAGCAACCTATACTCTATAACAATGTACCAATGTTCAACTGGTCTTAGAAGTGATCCGTCTCAGATGGCATAGTTCAAAGTACATTTTTTTATATGCCCGTTTTGAAAAAAAACAGTTGTATTATGGTATACCGCTGTCCGTCCACACGTCTATCCGTTCACACGTCGTACAATAACTCGAAAACACTTCGAGCAATTTTTGTGATTTTGTGGTGGAAAGTATATGTTGATGAAAGGAAGCTCTCTTTTGATTTGTGTCGGTGTCCGATTTGTCCTTCCAGAGTTATGAGACTTTATTCGTCAAAATATAGGCAATTTTCCACATGTCGAACAATAACTTGAAAATGCTTAGAGCAGTTGTCATGATTTTTTGGTGGCAAGTGTATGTTGATGGAAGTAATCTTCCTTTCTATTTGTGTAGCTGTCCGATATGTCATTCTAGAGTTATTCATCAAAATATAAGCAATTTTCCACATGTCGAACAATAACTTGAAAATGCTTAGAGCAGTTGTAAAGATTTTTTGGTGGCAAGTGTATGTTGATGGAAGTAATCTCCTTTTCAATTTGTGTCGCTGTCTGATATGTCATTCCAGAGTTATGGGACTTTATTCATCAAAATATAGGCAATTTTCCACGTCAGACTTTTTTGGTGGCAAGTATATGTAACCTGACAAGTACACACGTATACTCATATTGTGTGCTTCCCTCTTGTAATTAATAACGGGCATATCATGTGCTCATGGCGCAACTGTTTATTCAAAAATATCACTGGGTGGGGTGGGGGGGGGGGGGGAAGGGGTCGTAGGCCAGTACTAGGATACTAGGTCCACCTGGATTTTGAGATCAGGATAGCCAGTAGTAGCAAGGAGTCTTCAGATAATATCAGAGTCTTAAGGTTGGCAGTAGATTGGGGGGAGGTTGTGAGGGAGAATTCCTTGGAGAGATGCAATTCATCTTATCCCGCCCCACAATTTACTTGTTCCCTCAACTTTTGTTTCCTTCCAGTTTCCTAGCACCACTCCTGCAGTCCTGTCTTGAGTCTTTTAAATTATTTTTGGGGGGTGGGGTGGTGGTCCACCTATGAAGGAGATTTGTGTTGGTGTGTGTGGCGGGGGGGGGGGGGGGAGGAATTAATGCTAGCCATTGCCAGATGAATTATCATTTAAAATATGACAGAATATGTATTTTTATTGCCTCTGTGTGATATGTTTCAAGCCGACAATATTTTTATTGCAAAAAACCAAAAACCGACCTAAAAACAAAGTTTTTTTGACAAAACCGAACCGAACTGAAACCGAGGTCAGAAAAAAAAAATGCACAACACTACTAGTAGCACCTCTATCATCACAGAAACCTTGGATCAATCTTCTCAGGTGTCTTTTATGGGACGTTTCCCTTTGATGACTAACACAAGAACGATTAAAGTAATGTGGGTGAGGAGGGTTCGATATGACTTCAACCCCCCCCCCCCTCCCTTCCCACCGCCAAAGTGTTAAGAGGCGATTACTGGGCAAGATGTAGTTTTCTTCCCATAAGCCTTATATGAGTTTAAGTACATACATGCATTTCATGACTTCTCGATTGGCGACAGGGTCATGTTCTATGGCGACCTCATGGGCACATCCACATTTTAGTTGATTGGTTTCCTGTGGTTGTTATGTCATATACAAGCGCATAATTCATCCTCAATAAATTGCAAGTCTTTGGGTACCTCGGAGGCTGTCTAGTCAGTAAACTGGTATTCACATGATTACATGCAGGATTTCAATTGTCATGCACTTAATAATGAATTATTAGGCAGACGCATTATTGTATGTTATGGACCTTATAAATAATGAATTATTTCGGGGGCGGTCTGTGTCAAGTCTGTTAATCATAGCTTGTTCCATTTCTAGATCCAGGTTTCTATTAATGTCGGTACCCAATCAAATACACCTTGTCTTACACTTTCATATATTTACATGTTTTTAGATTCATAAATATTGGATAGTACACGTCGGGGGAGTGTTATTACTGGAATTTATTGTACACCTGAATGGGGTCGCCTGTGGGTTTTCCTCAGAAGTGTATTTACTCTCCCGAGATTGTCCATTGTGATTGTATTGGACATGTGTATGTTGTATTTTATTTCACCAGTTTGCAACCTATCTGCTTATGCCGACTCTGCTATACGTTACAAGCGGGCGGTATTAATTACTGAGATCGCCGCTATAGTCTTAGCTTCTGAAGTGGCATTAAGGACCAATGTATTAATAATAATTAATACCTGAGTGCCTGTTCGACGAATATATATATTTTTGGTACCGCTTTTACTGATTCCAGAGTGCTCCCCTCTTTCTTTTTGAAGAAGATTCCTTCAAAAAAAAAGGGGGGGATTTTTTACCTCTTCTCCAGTTTGATAAGTACGTAACTATGAGGGAAGCTGTTTTGTCTGTAATTATTTCCTGCATACAGCTTGGGTTTTATTGTATATGGCGTATGTTTGTGGGGGATATTCTCTTATTCTCAAATATGCCATCCTAATTTTTGGGGCTTAGTCTGGGCTAGCCTTAAAAATTGGGAACTTGTTACATCCAAATTAGCATAGTCTTCATGCTAAGAAAATGGAATTACTTGAACTGGACTCCTTTTTTATGATATGTCTTCTCTGTCACTGTATAGAGAGACATACATGTAATTCCTAATAATTTTCATTTCCTTTCACCTTGGATTACAGGATTGGAACTATGTTGATCTACTAATTCTGAAGTCTTAGGCCCTCCACCTATTTATGATTCAGCTAGTCTGGGCCATTGGGTAAAAGTGCAAAGATATTATAAATTTAAAGTAATTTGCATATTTTTATACTTACCAAAGGCCCAGATGGAGATGGCCCTTCCATAAGTGGGCACTCATTCCTCCCCGCTGAATTATTATGTAGTACTCTCTTCTACAAAGAATGATGTTGGTGCCACTTCCGGTCACTTCCTGATGGTGGCGCATGCAAAGAGGGAGTAAATATATGGAGGGCCAGATAGGACTTTTAATTTTCGGTTTTGCAAGCAAATTTTGGGGATTGGGGGAATCAAAATTTGTGTTTGGCCCTTGATAACTTTGAGTTAGCACCAGCTAGTCTGGGCCATTGGTAAGTATAAGAATATACAAATTACTTTAAATTTATAATTTTCTGGCTATGACATTAGCATCAGTATAATTACCTTGTGCAAAGTAACGCAGGCCATTTATTTCAGTTCGGTGGTGCCTGAGAATCAATATTTTTGGGGGCCTTACAGTAATCAGATTTCAATAACTTTTGGCATGTTGTTGATGTTGATGTGTCATGACCTCGACCAAAGGGTGTAATTCCAAGGTCAATGCCACAAATCACTCGTGTGTTCTGACTTTGTCCTGTCCATAAATTTAAGAAGTGATTCAATTGACAGATCATGTTCATAATTCCAAAGTCAAGATTACAGACGAGTCGTCCATTCTAACTTGATCTGGTCCATAAAAAATTATTCAATGGACAGATCCTATTCGAACTTTACACAATGCTTGTTTATAACTAAAGAGTGTCTTTATCTTGTACCCCAAGGTCATAACTCCAAGGTCAAAGTCAAAATCTGTTCAACTGTTCTAATTTTTTTTGTCCATAAAAATAGTTCAGTTAACAGATATTGTTCAGACTTCACAAAATCAGACATGTTGACCTGAAAATATTTTTTTCAGGGAACTAGAAGATGAATTTCAGGGAAATGGCATGGATTTCAGGGAAAAACGCGTAAAGTGTCTACTACCACATGAAAGCCACACAAAATTTTGTGACAAAATGCTTGGTCATTAATCAAGGGTGTGCCATGGCATTGAGCTAAGGTCATAACTCCTAGGTCAAGGTCACAGATTGTTCATCCATTATAAGGTTTAGTCCAATAAAAATGAATCCATGGGCAGATTTTGTTTTTATTTCACCCAGTGGTTGCTCATGACTCAATTGTGGCATGATCTTGACTCAAGGTCATAACTCCAAGGTCAAGGGCACTGACCATACGTCCAGTCATTAGCAAATGATTCAATGAACTGATTTTGTCCATTCTTCACGCAATGCTTACTCATGACTTCACAGTCACAGACCGTTTATCTTCCAAGACATACATGAAAACCAAAATTATATGCAAACTTGTACAAATTTTTTTCACTGAAATTTTGGTAGCTACACTTTTTTCGGGGCTTTTATTTCATCTAAATTTGGGAGAATTCATTTGGATTCTGGCAAAAATGGTTGTGAGAATCCATACCTGCTATGAGTTTCCCAGAATCCCATGAGGCAACCATGGTTGAACTCCTGTTGTATACTGATGACATGTCAACTCTTTACTCAACACAGCATTTTCATTTTTAAAGCATAAACTAAATTTAATAATTTAAAAAAAAAAACAGTATTTACCCACAAAACCTTACAAATATGGATGTCATAGGAACCGGCTCACTGAGCTGGTTTCAGTGACAGCCATATTGGTATAATTTTATTTTAGTCTCATATTCCATGAGCATCTATAATCCTTGTTGGGCTCATAGGTTTCTGTTGTGCGAATCTTTGCACGAATCGATTCTCAGATTCTTGTTCAAATATAATCCCTGCTTTTTTGACAAAGTTTCTCCATTGTACCACAAACTACCACTGCCATGCCTACACTTTTAGTCTCATATTCCATGAGCATCTATATTCCTTGTGATATTATCTTGTCTTGTTGGGTACTTAAGTTTCTATTGACTAGAAACATAAGGTATAGGCATTGCCATTGAAAATTTGCAACGCAGGCTACGAAAAAATTGTGGAAAACTGGCTTCAAACCTTTGTGAATTCTGATGTTTGTGCAGTGGCATTCATTCCATCTGCAGAGGAAAAAATGTAAAATGATTCATCACATTGAATACTAATTAACCATCTCGGCAATGAAGTCTGTCATTCTGTTCTATAAAAAAAAAAGAATTCTTGAAACTACTGTTGTTTTGTATATCATGCATAGTTTTGATATTTGGAAAGTTATTAAAAAAACAGACAATTTAATTCACCAAAGATGAAGATTTGTAATTGATTGTCAAAAACAAACTAAGGGATTTGAAATTTTGGTTGTTATTTCAATGAGCCATTTTACCTCTGTTGTAAATGTAAGGGATACTGTACTGCCTTGGTAGATCAATTTTTATGCTCCAAGAACTGTTATGTTTTCACTATGTCCGATTCCTGGCGCCTGTCCATTAACTTTTGGTCTACGTCAAATAACTAAAGAACTGCTTATTTGATCAAATCATAATTTTAGGGGTAACTTGTGGATGACTTGACAATGCTTCCTTTCGACTTTGGTCCAGCTAGCTAATTCAATATGGCCACCATGGCTGCCATATTGAATTTGGTTTCCGTCCCAAAACAAGTGAATGCTGACTCAAATCATTTTTATTTTTAGCTGCGACAAGCAGCTCTATATGTGGCAATGTCTGTCTGTCTGTCTGTCTGTCTGTCTGTCTGTCTGTCTGTCTGTCTGTCTGTCTGTCTGTCTGTCTGTCTGTTGTCTGTCTATCTGTTTGTCTGTCTGTCTGTCTGTCTGTATGTCTGTCTGTCTGTCTGTCTGTCTGTCTGTCTGTCTGTCTGTCTGTCACCATTGAGTTTAAAAAACACCATAACTCATAAAATACTTGATGGAATGACACCATACTTGGTATGCAAGTGTATCTTCATGATGTCTACGCCCTCTCAATAGTGCATGTCATTCAGATAATTTCTGTCACATTTATGGACTTGTCACCAACAAGTTTTTTTGTCACCAACGAGTTTTAAAACATCATATCTCCTAAAATACTTGATGGAATGACACCATACTTGGTATGTAAGTTTTTTTGTCACCAAGTTTTAAAACATCATTAGCGTTGCATGAATCGTCACAGCTTCGGCACTGTGACAGTGCGCTCTAGTTTGATTATGCATTGTTGGTGTCAAGAGGAAGCTTCCTTTCGATTTTGGACCAGTCAGCTGATCCAAGATGGCCATTGGTGGCCAATTCATTATGGCTTTGATGGTGGCCATCTTTGGTTTCCGTCGGATAACTAATGAATACTGACTCAAATCAATTTCAGGTTTATGGTTATGCATTATTGGTGTCTAGAGGAAGCTTCCTTTCGATTTTGGTCCAGCTAGCCAATTCAATATGGCCACCATAGTTTCCATCCAATAACTAATGAATGCTGACACGAATCATTTTTATTTTTTAATTATGCATTGTTGGTGTCTACAGGAAGCTTCCTTTCGATTTTGGTCCAGTCAGTTGATCAAAGATGGCCAATTCATTGTGGCTTCCATGGCAGCCATCTTGAATTTGGTTTCCATCAGCTAATGAATACTGACTCGAATCAACTTCAGTTTTTGGTTATGCATTATTGGTGTCTGGAGGAAGCTTCCTTTTGATTTTTAGATCAGCTAGCCAATTCAATATGGCTACCATGGTTTCTGTCCAATAACTAACGAATGCTGACTCAAATCAATTTTTTTTTTTTTTATGCATTATTGGTGTCTACACGAATCTTCCTTTTGATTTGGTTATGCTCCCGAGAGACTTATCTACCCTTTTATGACACTAGGGGGCATATGCCATGTTTTGCATTGCTCTTATTATTCTATGAATTTAATTTTAGTTTCTGCAACAGTGTGTAAAACTCATGCTTTTATTGCAGTTCTGTGTCCAAAAGGAACACGGAAGGAAGGGGATACTTGCATAACATGTGAAAGAGGCACATATCAAGGCCAGTCAGGAGCTAGTATGTGTCATGGATGCCCTACTGGGTTTACTACAGTCAGTACAGGTTCAGAACATATTGACCAGTGCACAGGTGAGTATTGACTGCAGATTAGGACAACAGTCAGTTTACTGGTAAAGTTCATGCTCATTGTTGTTTCAGACTGAAAAAAGTAACATCATTATTTATGTATTACCAGAAAAATTTTAATTTTCAATTAACTGTCACCCATTTACAAATCTTGTACTTTTATCAACAGCATGTCTCATCGTTGATTGCATGTCAAGCCTTTTTCAGCTCAGTCCTTTCAACCAAGTCCCTGTATGGCATCATCCACTTTAACCCTTAAGGGCTTAATTCCTACTTTTTAATGCAAAGGAACGGGTGCCCCAACATGCATTGTTTGAGTAAACTCAGAACTTGTTTTCTAAGTACCTTGTCAGTTGTTTGTAGGCAAGTCTCGGCTGCCTCTGTAGGCAGCCAAAACTTGACTACAAATAACTGCAAAGCCACTGGAGGTAGACTTTAAAAGTACAGTGAAAATGTATAAAAATCTCCAGTCCCTAAGGGTTAATACACTCTACAAAAGGACAAGTTCATTCTGGAATGGTTGAAAGGAATGTGCAATAATTTGTTCCTACAGCATTGTGTCATCTGTTTACCAACTGCCATTCTCCTCTTAGGCAAAAGGGCATACTGCCTTGACTGAGATACACAAGCTCTCGAGGGTACCAGGCTATTTCTGTAAGGAATGTGATGCAGTTATGGCCTGGAACCGAACCTGTCTGTATTTACATATTTCTTAACCAATTTGTAGACCTACTCACCTGAAATATTATGGTTCACTTTTCTGACCAGCTGATATATAGACCTCACTATGAAAGAGACAAAATAAGTAGAATTTGCCATTGACCATTGAACCATTGACCTACACAAGCCGAATATAAAACACAATTTCAAACAGTATGTTTTTTTTCGACACATCGGAATGCATGTACTTCATATTTTGTCTGAAGCATCCTTCAGAGGAGTATAATAATCTTCTGTATAATTAGACTGGCCCAGAAAAATAAATCCTGATCAGTTTCATTGTGGGAGGAATGGTGCATATTAGCATCCCCAATTTTAACACAAAGGTAACGCAAAAAAAAAAATTAAAGACTATTTCTCCCCAACTGCTGTTCCATATTTGGTAATTAACATCACTGTAAGGAGGAGTTATAAATTTATTCAAATCAACCCCCCCTGACAATAGACAAATTACCTAGGTGATGGTTTCTAGTCAAAACTTGACTAGAAATCTTTACGAATCCATTGAACATGTACAGGCTGTGGTCAGGTGTGAATTCAGAACAGTTGTCCAGGCCCTTGAGGGTTAGAGGTGACATTTTTCCCATTGTATCACTGTAGGTAATGAAAAACATTCAAAAATCTGCTCCCAAGCCACTGTTTCAAAGGCGTCCATAAATGGTATATAACATCCTTGTAAAGACAAGCTTCCAGTTTGTTCAAATTAAGCCACTGAGTCATATTTAGATGAGTTTTGGGGATCCAAATTTTTACACTAGGAATAATGCAGAAAACATTTTAAAAATCTTCATCTCCCAAACTACTGCTTTACATGTTGACAGTTTTTTTTTAGCTCAACTTGACAATGTCATGTATGATTAGCTCAATTTGACATCAAGGATGAGCTGTTGGGATTGGTTACAATCTATCGTCCATCTATATATCGATGCCTTAGTCCATTAACAAATCCTTCAGCACACCCTACAGGCCACATCTCTCACCAATCAGTTTCAAATTTCATTTGTGGCTTTAGAGTCATTTTTTTTAATTTTGCCGAAAAATATGACTGCAGGTGACCATCCTGGTTTTGGCATATAAATTATCAACAATTCTATTAGTACACCCTACAGTTCACATCTCTCACCCAATTTTTTTGTAAATATCTATCAAATTTTTCTGAATTTTGTTGAAAAACATGAAAAATTTATAGTAATTTGTATATTTTTTATATTTTCCAATGACCCAGACTTAGCTGGTGCAAACTCCTAACTTTTAAGGACCAAACACAAATTTTGAACCCCTAACCCCCAAAATTTGCATATAAATCCAGAAATTTAAAGTCCTTTATGGACCTCCATACCTTTTTAACTGCACATGCGCCGCAAGCAGGAAGCAATGTAAATTGGAGCCAGTCATCATTCTTGCCAGATTATGTGTCTGATAAAGTAGAAAATCCAGTTGGGAGGAGTGAGTGCCCACTCACGGGAGTGCCATCCCTGTCTGTGCCATTGGTAAGTATAAAAAATATACAGATCACTATAATTTTTTTCATATTTTTCTGCTGCACCAATGGCCCAGACTGAATAGCAAAAAGGCTGGAGGGCCTAGGACTTAAAGGAATAGCAGGCTAAATTCCAGCTCCAAAGCTTGCAGGCAGACTCCCAAAGGTGAATAGGAGATTAAAATATAAGGAATTACATATATCCTTCTCTCTACAACAGTAGAGAAGGACACACCACCAATAAGAAATGAAAGAAGCAATAGCCAAATGAATCCTTATTACTTAGCATAAACAATTACGCTAGTTGGGTGTAAAGAGCCTCAATTTTAAGGCTAGTCCAGAATAAGACGCTTAAAATTAGGAAAAGCGTGTCCGAGAGTTGGAGACTAACGCCCGCAGACACATTCCATATACAGTGCACCACACCGAGCTGTACATAAAAGATCTGTATTATCTGTAGACAATAACAGCTTCACTCATAGTTACACACTCACTATAAGGCCAGAAGAGGTAAGGAGAACGCCCCCCCCCCCCTCCTCTCTCTTTTTTGAAGGAAGTTAACCTTCAAAACAAAGAGAAAAGTGGCCTGGAATCAGTGATAAAGTGGTACTGAAGAACATCAGAAAAGAAACCTATAGGATTCCCTTCTGAGCAATAAAAGGCAGACTGAAGTACATGTATATATAATCGCTTTAAAGTCTCCCGGTTACAAGCATAATTACTCTGTTGTGACCAATACGTCGCCTTCCGAAGGCATCTACAACTAAACAGAACCATCTGTTCAAGACAAAGCTCCAACTTCCAGAGTAGAGATCTTATAATACAATCGAAAGCTTCTAAAATGTGAACAGCATCCAGAATACCCCGGCAGTAAAACGTCAAAGTACTGACTGGGCAGAAAATTGTTAATATGGATATTGGACGAGAACCAGTGATATTAATATGTTACAACCTTAAACTTGTCCAGTTGAATCCCAACGGAAAGTTATCTGAGAGAACTCAGATGCTTCAGAACCAACCAACAGGTGACCATGTCCCAGTGTACAAGTAATTCCCAATAAATGAACTTTCAAACTGTAACCGTTCAAATCTACAGAAATGAGAGAGGAGGATTCCCCTTTGTGTACCAGTTCCGGTTGAAGACTGGATTCAGAACCTGGAACGGGATATAAATAAAAACCTGTCAAGGACCATCTCAGTTTGAATCAATGTTCCCTAGGTTCGTTAAAACCATTGACTGTTCAGAGAATGAATATATATAACTCTGAATAATGAAGAAAAAAAGAGAGGACGTATGCTTAGACGGCCTGTAGTAATCACCATTACTGATCCAAATAGCCCATAACTCTCATGAGCTTTTATACTGACACTGAGCAAGAATTTAAGAGAATCTGTTGAAGAGATGCATCTGCCTAATGATTAATACATATTAAGCCACGCAACTAACAGAATCTCGCATCTGCACTTTCCTGAATAAGCCTGTTGTATCATTGATATAATCAGAGCGATTCAAAATATAACCAGGAAACTGAAGAAATAAAACAAAGTTACGTTAAGGCGATTTTATAACATGACGAATAAACTCATATGGTGTAACAGAAGCAGCCGACTTCTGAAGAGTGGACTAATTGCCATAATCCGAGAATGTCTCCCAGTTAAGCCGACATGCCTGCTGCACAGGTTACTTGAAGGCTAGCATGAAAAAATTCGGAATCCAAAAACAGGATACGAACTATGATCGAGTGGCTGCAGGTTGCAAACCAACTAATGAATGGTTGCGCTCCTGAAGTCGCCATTAGAACAATAACCTTCCGCCAATCGGAGAGCAAGACAGTATGCCAGGACCCTAAAGAATACACCATACATACATACATAATATCCATAATCCTCCGAGTGGAATCATAATCAACGATGATAGATTGGACATAAAATGAAGCGGGCAACAAAAAACCAAGTTCCAGCACCCGATCATAGGCACCTAGATAAACTTCTTGTGCCTCGTCCCGATTGTTTGCAGGAAACATATTCCTGAAAAAAGGAACTAACGACAGGCACAAGAAAGAATGCTTATAATTTCTCACTAGGCTAATATGGCGTCATCAATAGGGCTAACTGCCTCAGACAAATAACCCCAAAAATACCATTAATGAAAGAACAAACTTTTTTCCTTTTAATGGTACCTTGTCCAAGAGGACAGTGGTCTCAGCCTAGCTGACACAACTTAACATCTTCCTATCTGTGAAGACAAATATCTGGGTGTAAACTGCAGCCTCGGAAGCTCACTAAATGGAGATTTACAATGTTAGCCGTTAATGATAGAAGAAAAAACACTGCTCATAATTCTCACTAGGCTACTGTGGCCTCAGCAATAGGACTAAATGTCTGTGACACCTAAGAATCCAACATTGAGAAGGAAATGAAGACAGATATCTGGGTGTAACCTGTGGCCTTGGAAAGCTCACTAAACCGAGACTTGCGACGTTAGCCACTCAAGTAAAAGAAAAAGGGCTGCTCTTAATACTAATTAGACTAATATGGCATCAACAATAGGACTAAATGCCTCAGACACCTAAGAATACAACACTGAGAAGGAAAAAATGTACTCTTTCCTTCTAATGGCCTCAATTCAAAAAAAGACAGTGGTCTCAGCCTAGCTAACGCAGCTTAGAAGTCTTCATCTCCATGAAGACAGATATCTGGGTGTAACCTGCAGCCTTGGAAAGCTCACTAATGGAGACTTGTGATGTTAACCGCTAATGTTATAGAAAAAGACAGCTCTCTTAATTCACAAAAGGCTAATATGGCATCAACAATAGGACTAAATGCCTCTGGCACCTAAAAATACAACACCGAGAAGGAAAAAACGTACTCTTTCCTTCTAATGGCCCTGTTCCAAAAAATGACAGCGGTCTCAGCCTAGCTAATGCAGCTAGCGATCTTCCTATTCGTGAAGATGGAATCTGATTGTAATCTGCGGCCTCGGAAAGCTCACTCAATGGAGACTTACGACTCTAGCTGCTACAGTTGATGTGAAGAAGCAATAAGCTGTACAATTACAACAGCAAGTCCGTCCTCGGGGCAAAAAAATTGGAGTAAACTACAGTAGCTTCGCTATCTGCTGTTGACAGAACAATGACCTGGCCGCAGCTTATTTTCGAGTGTCTCCTGTCTGAAATTGCCTCGATGAGCTAGCAATTGGTTACCCGACTTCAGTAGCGACGAATGGAACTGGATACATGGAACTGTAGAAACAAGTGAAGTCGGAAGCTAGCTTGCGGTCGACTATGCATAGTCCTTACAATGGAAGGAGGGGAAGCAGAACTAGCAGCTACCCCCGGCTGCTGTCGGGGAGGAGAGGGCTCTACCCTTCACTCGGACAAATGCCCCAACACACTGTGCTTTGCTGAAGCCTAAGCAGTCGGCCCTGACTGCTATCAGGATAGATAGGACTCTCCTGCTCATTATGACGAGCATCCCAACAGACACCAACAGGCCTCATCCCCTTGTGTGCTGTCATCATTAGGTGAGCTTTATTTTTTGAGGTGCTCGCTCTACCCTAACACATATCTCAACTGTAACAGACCAACACCGTGATATTGATTTCACTAATGGAAATATGCACTACTGGATGAGTTAGCCACTATCAGGGAGATAAGACACCAAAAGCCTCACTCCCTGCTATAATATGAGCACCCTGCGACTACTCGCTATACTCACATGTGTGGAGATATGGTTGTATAGACAATATGTGCGTCAGCATGATGCCAAAGGTCCGATATCGAAGCTTACATGAGCAGCTATCTTAAGATACTTCGCCACCTGCTGCTCTCGGGACGATGACCTGACCCCAGGTACTATCAGTGCATGTCCCAACTGAAGATGCCTCAATGCTCTAGCTTTGGAAAATCCGACTTCGGACGTGATGAATGGACCTGGATCCATGGAAATGTAGAACATCAGAAGTCAGAATGCTAGTTTGCGGCCTACTGTGCATTGCCTGCATGACAAAAGAGGAGGAAGCCAAACTAACACTGGGCTCCGGCTGCTATTAGGGAGGATAAGACTCTCTCATCCGTCCGGACAAACGCCCTGACTAACTACACTTCAACAGTCGATGCTGACTGCTATCGGGATGGAGAGGGCTCTCCAGCTCAACCCAGAGCATCCCGATGAATAATGGACTGGCTTCCTCTTCATCCATGCTGTAGTTGTAAGGTTAGCTTTATATTTTGAGGTGCTTGCTCAACCCACTTCTACACTCTCCTCGATTGCAATGGACCTACCCAGTGTCCCGGCTCTAACTGGAGAAGACTTCACCGGTTGAGCTATCTGCCAGCAGAGAATTGAAGGCACTAACTTGAGGACTTAATTCCTGCTTAAAATCATGAGCACCTTACAGCTAGCTCTGTTTGCTCATATGAGCATGACAATGGCTGCACAGAATGGATAGCTGTCGATGAACCATAACCATATTCTTGTTCCTCTGAAAAAAGAAACCACCGCCGCCCACAGCATGTTCCAACACCCATCTAGAATGTCTATCCAATATTCACACTTTGCATAAGAATTAGAGAATGTGCAATGGCTACAAGCCAAGCAGGCCTGTAGATGAGAAGAGGACCTAATGGACCCACATGAAGTATGATTCTTCACCTTTGGTCACTATGACATACAAGAAAATAGGAAAAATATAAGCCCTCAACACTCCCTAAAATATATAAAAAAATACTACACTATACATTATAGGATATAACAACACAATAGAAAAATTTAATTTTCTAAAAATGTAGATGACAGCCCAAGTACCCCAAAGGGAACCTAATGAGCCCAAGGGCACCCCGATAGAGTCTAAGTGTAGATATACCACTCCACACTTAGAGCAAGAACATTGGGATTGGCCCTAACATGTAATGTAACGCACTAAAACTATAACTGTACTACAGTAAATCATCACAGTACTTACCAAAACTTTGAGAAAAAGTAAACAACATCAGAAAACAAACTGGAACTAAGAAGAGACAGGCAATAAAAAACGGTCCGAAGTCAGTAACCGGTGTACAAAACTACCAGCTGCAAAACTAAATCTTCCCAGAAAGATAAAATAATGCAACCCGTAGAAGATGTAAGACTAAGACGTCCCCAGAGGTCGACCCGACTGGGACGTAAACCTGGGGTCACACAGAACTAATATTCCAATGAAAAAGTCAAAATTCCCAAGAAATTTTGAAAAATAAATCTCTTAAAAAATGCCAAAGGCACTTGGGAACTTAACAAGAAGGTTCATGGAAGGACAGGGGAGAAGACTAAACAATACTAGTGATATCATAAGAATGTATCAGGTGTATATTCAGAAAGTGGGAAACATAATTTTTAACATTCAAAAATTAAAGGTTACAGCCCTGAACGTTCAAGAACACCAATGTTCTGCAACATCCTGTAAAACCTTTGAATCCACCAATATATTCATTAATCTGTGTCTGGCATCTTCAGAAAATAAGTTTTATAGCATAGAAGTCAGGTAGATATTACTGACATAGGGCCAAACAAAAAGAATGATGACTTGTGCCAATTTGCATTGCTTCCTGCTTGCAGCTCATGCAGTGTATAAAGGTATGGAGGACCATATAGGCCTTTAAATTTCTGGATTTATATGCAAATTTGGGGGATTGGGAGAGTTCAAAATTGGTGTTTGTCCCTCAAAAGTTAGTTTGCACCAGCCAGGGACCAGCCTAGGGGGGAATTTTAGGGAGACTTCAAGTCTCCCTCCAGAAAAAATAGGGAGACTGCAGAGTCATGTAGGGAGACTTCATAGGCAAGTGGGGAAAATTAAGAATATTCATGTACCACCCCCGCTGACCCTTCATATTTTCAGTTTATGGTCCTCCATTAACATACAAATAATCCAGGTCCAGTTGTCTATGATGCATCTGTGCCAGGTTAAAAAATCACAATGTAATTATTGACTGAAAATCCCCCACTGCTACCTTCTCCTTCATGACCCCTCACCTCTTCTTCGTGCCAATCCCCCATCACCCTCCTGTGGTTGCCTTTCAACAAAGTCTACTAAGCTAATAATTTCCTAAGTCTGAAAGTGTGAACAGGACCAGATGTAAGAAGGTTGCTTGGGAGGTACTTTGTTAGTTAATAAACAAAATACATTCTGGGGTCGAGTATTTTGTAAAAGAAATGTCATTCCGCATTATTTTTATGGCATTCCGGTGTCATTTCGCGTCATTTCATGTCATTCCGATGTTTAGGAGGACCCTTTTTCAAGATCATCCACATGCACATTTGTGTCCTGCACAAAGCTTTTCTTGACATCACTAAAGCTTTTTTTCATGTGTTTCAATTCCATTCGTGTTTTTCTGGGAATAGACAGCCCAACAGTTAACAGTCGTCAGCAAATCGAAATGAAAATAATGTGTTATAAAATACGTCCGTTGTGTATACATTTTCGGCATCCTAAGCGACGTAACCTACTTTCAAACTGGGTTGTTTTGTTGAGTCGCGTAAGTCACCTATTTTCGTTTCGACACTTGAAGCTCTCACTAGAACGCAACAAAATAGAAATAAAAAAATCCGCCAAAAGCGACAATGGACAATTGCTTGTCGTGTGATTTCAAATAAATGGACGTTTATTTGACGAATTAAAATGCCCATTTATCACACTCGAGCACATTCGATTTTTGAAAATACTCGTTTTCATGTAAACTTCGCATCACTCAGTTCATCCTTTTCTCATTTTGGCCAATTTTTAGAGGGCGACTTGTAATCGCCCCGACTATTTTTCTAGGCGACTTTGGGCTTAGAAGGGCGACTTAATCGCCCTAGTCGCCCTCACGGCTGGTCCCTGGCACAAGCTAAGTCTGGGTCATTGGTGCATTTGAAATATATGTCCAGCAGTTGCCAGCTAGCATTGGGTATATAAATTGTCAACCATTCCATTTGCACACCCTACAACTCACACCTCTCACTTAATCTCTTCAATTTTTATATGTAGCTTTGGTGTGATGTCTAGGTTGATATAAATTATCAACAATTCCATTAGTACATCCTACAGGCTGCACCTCAGCCCAATCTTTTTCAAATTTTTTATGTAGCTTTGGTGTGATGTCTAGATGGGAGCTATCAAATTTTTCTGAATTTCATTGAAAAACATGGCTGCCAGTGACCATCTTGGATTTGGCATATAAATTGTCAACAATCCCATTACCGTTCCCTATAGGCTGCATTCCTCACACAATCTTTTTCAGTTTTCATATATAGCTTTGGTGTGATATTTAAATGGGAGCTATCAATTTTTTCCTGTAGTAACTTGAGTGAATGACTTGGCATTACTGGAACTTTGTATTTAGTTCAGTCCTTTCTTTGTCAAGTTAAGCTGCAGTGTCATTGACACTTTTATTGCTCAGAGTTCATCAAGGCTTGAAAAGTTCTTGATTTGTCAATCCTGGCCCTAAAAAGCCCTAAAACTTATAATTGTCTTGAAAAGCCCCTGAAAATTGGTGAACTTCCTTGAAAAGTCCTTAAATTTGATTATATCTGCAATATAGACACCTGTTATGTGGGCAGTATAACTATTTTATTTGTTGAGCCTGTCAATAAAGGGAATATTAAGCAGCGATTATGTATGTTTGAAGCAATTTGCACCGATTCCGCAAATTAAATTCATTCAAATCGACACATTCATTGCTGTTCTATAAAAGTGTCTACCTCTGCTAACAATACACTACCACTAAAAGAATTGCCATATAATCAGCCAAAAACAGTTGTTTTGGGAGTAATAGAAAGTGTTTTTGATCCCGTAGCAGCAATTAATAAAACTATATATAATTGTCATAATTGTTTTTATGTTTCCCCAAATAATTCATCCCTTGAGTGCAACAAGGTGCCATCTGCAATGCTTAGCATTGCAGATGGCACCTTCTTCCACTCGAGAGTTAGATTAAAACAAATAAAATACCACAACCAACTATCAAGAAACAATGTAATTCTTACACACAGAATGTTTTTGCGAAGAATTAATTAGGAAAATCAGATGGATTCAAATAGTTAATGAATTACCCTACATTTAAAACATCTGGCCCTGAAAAAAGCCTTAAAAAGTCTGTGAATTTCAAAATGATAATTCTGTATGAACCCTGTTATAGATAGCATCTTTGTAGAGTTGATTTACAACTTTGTTCAAATCAAGCCCATACAGCCATATTCAAGTTTGCCATGATCCTCCACATATCAGTACTGGGAGTTAATCACATGAGTGTTTATCCCATCTCAAAACATCCATCACCTCCTGTCCTTGTGTGCATTTCTCCTTGGTTTATTAATCCATTTTGACGGAATTTCTCATACAAGATCAGTGGGTTTACATATGTCTACTGACAAATTTTCTAAACTGTAAGGACAATTGTAACTGAATTATCTCTCTACACTTGGATTTATTATCAATTTTTATATGAAATTCTTGTGTTTGAATATGAAAGGGTTTTTGAACTAGGTTTTATGAAATTTCTGCATGATCATTAATAGAAGTCATACATAATACCCAGACATGTTAACTCTCCTGGAATCCCTGGAAAATCCCATAAATTTAGTGTAGTTCTGGCCTCCCGGAAGGGAATCAGTTTTGAACAAAAAATCCCGGAAAATTGTGCAGTTGAAAATTTTTCAGTTTCCAGACATTCCGTGTCAAATAATAGGCCTTCAAAGCTCTGATCATAATGAATTAAAAAAAAATATACATACGAGGGAATTATATTTAATAAAAGAGCCCTTTATCATAAATATTTCACTTATATCCACGTTTTTTTTTTTTTTTCTGTTTTGTTCATTTCAGTTTTGCTGTATGGTCAATTTACGAGTGCCAAAGAGGGAGATGAAGTATTTGAACCAATGATTTTTTAAAATGGCATTAAGGATGTCAGCAAATTTTTAGCCTATGAACTACTGGGTGCAAACTGGTGCCAGTGGTGGTCCAAGAGCTGAAATCTTTTAGTTCTTATGTATATTGTTCGTGCATATACGTTTTCCTAAAATTCATCCAATTTCCTTGAAAATCACCCTCAAGTTCCCAGAACAAATTTTTTCTGAGGTTCACATGTCTGATAATACCTACTGCAGAGATTGGGAGTATTTTTTTAACAGAACAATTGCCTCTTGGATTTATTAATTTCCATATGTAGCTTTGTCCTATCAAACTGATTTTGATAATACTTTTCATTATTGCTAGCAAGTAGATGCACAAATACTTCAAATTGTTTTGTAACTACAAGTGGTATTTATTTATCTATTTATTTATTTATTTATTTATTTATTTATTTATTTATTTATTTATTGGTGTTTAAGGTCACATATTTCTGCACAATGGCTAACCATGACTGTGACAGTTTTACAGGTGGAGGAACCCGGAGAGAACCACTGAGCAACGGCAAGCAAGTGTCAGCTCCCCAACATACCAACTCCACACAAGCAAGGTTAGCATTGTTTGAAGACAGGTGCACCATCGACGTGCAGTATGCCTTAGTACACAAAATCACTGTGCCCCCACGTGGGCAGTGGGGGTGAAGTCTACAAGTGTTAAGTGAAGATCTCTTCATCTCAGATTTATTATACCCCCCGCAAACAAAGTTTGGGGGGTATATAGGAATCACCCTGTCCGTCCGTCCATCCGTCCATCTAGGCATCCATCTGTCCGTCTGTCCATCCTTATAAGCGCAACTCCTCCTAAACTGTTTGAAGAATTTTCATGAAACTTTACACAATGGAAGAACTCCATATGAAGATGTGCATGAAGCAATATAATTCCATTCTGACAGGCACGGGTGGTATCACTTTGTGAGCTTGCTCTCAGTGCCTCTAGTTATAATTGTCTTCTGTATACAATTCATGTTTACTGAACTCCCAAGGTATGTAACCTGAATGATGGAACATCTTTTTATGAACATCTTATCTTATACTGTCCAATTTTCAAGTTTTTTTTTTTTTATTTGTTTACTGGTATAGAATACTACATTATTTTTCAAAGGTGATTTATAACATGATTATTTTTTTCAAGGATACCATGCTACCAGTAAAAGGAGCCCTATTTTAGCAAGAATTTGTTCATAAACAATCGTTTTGTTACAATTTGTAAATTGTAATAAAGCAATTCTACACAAACATTTTGGTGTCTCTGCAGCAAATGGTGCAAAGCCACTGAAGTGATTGTCAGCACTTTTCAGTACAGTTATGATTGTAGCTTCCAACACTCAACCAATAAATCCACAAAATAGTTGGAACTATCCATTTAAATCCTTATACTAACTATTCTGTAGAAAAACCACTGTTTTGAACAGTGAAAATTTCCCGTACTGCAGTTGTAAATGTAACCAACTGTCTCTTGTTTGACAGGGATCAAACAAAATATAGGTGGATAAATTTTAAGACCTATTCACACTAACTTACAGAGAGATCTCCGGGTAACTGTATCAGATTAAACTGTCAGAAACTGATTATCCAAGAATCAAATGCGGAGTTACAGACCTGCGACGTTTCCCGTTCTGACAGCACGACATAAAGCGGCACGACAGCAGTGGGCAGAACAACACAAAGACTGGAGACTGCGCGACTGGCATTCAGTTCTGTTTGCAGATGAATAGAGATTTAATTTGCATTTCTCAGACGGTAGAGTTTGTGTTTGGAGGCTCTCAAAACATCGGAATGATGAGACTAATGTCCAGCAGGTTGATCGGTTTGGAGGTGGAAGTGTTATGGTTTGGGGTGGTGTGTGTTATCGCGGGAAGAGGCCTCTTCATGTTGTCCATGGGAACCTGAATGCTCAGATGTACTGTGACGACATTTTGCAGCCGATTGTCTTACCTTATGACCTTAACACGCTAGGGGAGGGATTCTGTTATCTCGACAACAATGCTCGACCTCACCGAGCCCAGATTATCCACGAGTTTAAGGATGTAAACGATCAAATAGTGTGGATGGACTTTCCTGCGAAAAGCCCTGATTGCAGTCCGATAGAACACGTTTCGGATATGCTCAACTGGAGAGTTGTTAATCGGCAGCCGGCGTGTAGCAACATTGATGAACTACGGCAGGCTTTAATTCATGAATGGGATAATATCGCTATAAGAGACATTAGGAAGATGATCGACAGCATGCCAAAAAGATTACATTGTGTCAGAGATGCTAGAGGTGGCCCTACCAGGTACTGACTTTGAGGCCTCCAAGACTTCCATCTGTGGCACCAGTTGTTGTTCTAATAATCCAGATTTGTTTCATTCGTTGTCCATAACTCCATATCTTTACTGCAATACCGATCGAAATTACGCCCTTTAAATCATGAACGTTACTGGTAAGGCTTCATATAGGATATATAGCGGGGGGGAGGGGGGGGGGCTTAACTTTTTTGGACAGGAGATTTTAATGTAAAAAAAAGAATGATAAAGGCAGGTTTACAATGATGAGAGAGGTGTCTGAGAAACAAATATTTTCTTTCAATAGCCTTAATTTTGATTTATGAATGTGATTACTGTGAGCTGGACTCTTCCAAGTATTGCAAACTGTATTCAGTGTACTACCTTTTTGCATCATCACTAGCAAGAGGACTCGTGCATACTAGTAAAGTTTTGAGTTCTAATTTTTTTTTTTTACGAAGTCATCTCACATTGCATTCAGGTTCAATATTGATGTAACCTGGGGTTGATCTCCAACTGACAAACAAATGGATTCAAGGGTTCATAAACAGTTTATTATATCCAAAATATTCTTGATTTACATGGTGTATGGTGGTGGATATATAAAAGATCCTATAAGGCCCCACAAAGTAGATCTTCTGTTTCTCAGGCTATTATTTGTAAAATTGCATGTAGGCGAGTGTTTTTTTTTATTTTATCTTTTACTTCTGTAATTATTTCTTTGCCATCAAAAGTTCATGTTCTTGGTTTATGTTTTAGGCCTCATAATCTACAGAATAGCATGGGTGGTGGTGTATTTCGTGGTGGTGTATTTCGTCCCTTGAGAGCAAGAAGGCTTTGCAATGCTAAAGCATTGCAAAGCCATCTTGCACTCAAGGGACAAATTTATCAATTTTTTTAACTTTGGTAAAACATCAGACATAAACCATTTAATTTTTATTAGCTTAACTTGACAAAGTCAAGATAAGCTATTGCCATCATGCGTGTGGAAGTCTGTTGGTCTGTGAGTCTGTTCACATTTTCCTTTAGCACAGGCTACACCCCGTAGTTCTTGTCTGATCGTCACAAACTTTCATATGCAGGTTTGGGGTCATGTCTAGATGAGAACATCCCCTTTTGGTCCCGATTGGTCAACTGGTATGGCTGCCCGAGCCCAAAACCCGAAAACCATTAGCACAGTCTACAGGTCGTATTTATGAAGGGATTTCATTGTAACTTGGTAGGATGCCTCTGTATGATGCCTAGATGAGAACATCCCCTTTTGGTCATGATCTGTCAACCGTGATGGTTGTCCAAGCCTGAAACCCAAAAACTTGTAGCACAGTCTGCAGGTCATATTTAATTTGGAGAGATTTCATTGTAACTTGGTAGGATGACTCCGGATGATGTCTAGATGAGAACTTCCCCATTTGGTCACGATCTGTCAACTGCGACAACTGCCCGAGCCCAAAACCCCAAAACCTTTAGCACAGTCTACAGGTCATATTTATTGAGGGATTTCATTGTAACTTGGTAGGTTGACTTCATATAATGTCTAGATGAGAATGTCCCCTTTTGGACGTAATTGGGCAACTGTGATGGCTACAGGGGCCCGAAGCCCGAAAACCTTGAGCATAGTCTACAGGTCATATTTATGAAGGGATTTCATTGTAACTTTGTAGGATCACTCCAGATGATGTCCAGATGAGAATGTCCCCTTTTGGTTGCGACCATTCAACCATGATGTCTGCCCAAGCCCGAAGACCAAAAACCTTTAGCACAGTCTACAGATCATATTTATGAAGGGATTTTATTGTAACCTTGTAGGTTGACTTCATTTAATGTCTAGATGAGAACGTCCCCTTTTGGACATGATTGGGCAACTGTGATGGCTACAGGGGCCCGAAGCCCAAAAACCTTTAGCACAGTCTACAGGTCATATTTATGAAGGGATTTCATAGTAACTTGGTAGGATGACTCCAAATAATGTCTAGATGAGAACGTCCCCTTTTGGTCGTGGTCATTCAGCCTTGATGGTGCCTGAGCCCAAAAACATTTAGCATAATCTATAGGTCGTATTTATGGAAGGATTTCATTGTAACTTGCTAGGTTGACTCCATATAATGCCTAGATGATGACATCCCCTTTTGGTCGTGATTGGTCAACTGTGACGGCTACAGGTGCCCGAAGCCCGAAAACCTTGAGCACAGTCTACAGGTCATATTTATGAAGGGATTTCATTGTAACATAATAGAATCACTCCAGATGATGCCCAGATGAGAATTTCCGTTTTGGTTGCGATCATTCAACTATGATGGATGCCCGAGCCTGAAGCCCAAAAACCTTTAGCACAGTCTACAGGCCATATTTATGAAGGGATTTCAATGTAACTTGATAGGATGACTCGTTTTGGAATAATTTCACTGTAACTTGGTAACTTTCATTGACATACGTTAACTGTGAGGGCCACATACATTAACTGTGAGGTCATATTAACCCACCCCTCCGCCCTTTAGTACAGTGTACACCTCATATTATTTTTATTAAAAACATAGCATACAGGGAACAGAAATTAACATATTTTCAATCATCACAATTCTTGTCTTATTTCATAATCCTTTCATAAACATTGAACATTATCCTTTTCATCAAACACAACACACAGACAAGTTAAGCTACAGTATCATTGACACTTTCATTTTTTTAAGTTTACATTGGTTATAAAAAAGAGCATGTGGTAGCCAAACAGACCATGCAGGAGGGCCTGAGAAACAGATTTTTAATTTTTTTAGGCCTAATATAAATATATAACATTTATAAGTTCACAGAATATGATACATATAATAAAATCTAGGTAAAATATGGAATGTATCGAAATATACAAAATGCAATAAAATCGAAAATCGACACGTATGAATAACAGTACCAAACTCACCATATATGCTATGTCTATGATATATCAAATCTTTGCAGATAAGTATAATGATGACTTTCAGCTTTTGAATTACAAACAAATAACATATCAGTGATGAAACTGAATGACAAATGACAGTTAATGAAAGAGGGAGAGGTTTGGCGGGAAATAAGTGAGTGCTGGTTAATAAGGCATGCACTTGCAGTGAACTGTCATCAGTCAGTTGGTCATTGGGTAGAGTATTACCACAATTATGTGGGAGTGCGGTGGCTCAATAGGTAGAGATGCAGGCTGCAAGCCGAGAGGTCCTTGGTTCGAATCCCACCTGCGGCAACCGCGTTGTGTCCCTGGGCGAGACACTTCATCTCCATTGCCCACGTGGGGGCACGGTGGCATTGTGTACTAAGGCGTACTGCAAGTTGATGGTGCACTTGTCTTCAACCAATGCTAACCCTGCTTGTGTGGAGTTTGTATGTTGGGGAGCTGACAGTTGCTTGCCATTGCTTGGTGGTTCTCTCCGGGTACTCCGGCTTCCTCCACCCATAAAACTGTCACAGTCATGATTAGCTGTTGTGCATAAATATGTGACATTAAACACCAATAAATAAATAAATAAATACCACAGTTATGTACATTAACCCATGACCAAGCAGTGCATGTTCCATTCCATATCTGTAAATTGAAAGAAATCTTACATATATTCTGCAATATATTTGCAGCACTCGTAACACTGATATCTGTATTAATGAACAAATTCACGTCTTAAATCCTTACATGTGTGCTTTGCAGTCTAGCTAGTACACACTCCTGGATTAAGTTATCGTGTGAAATTTATCACCCTGACAATTCTAGTTATATACAGTTAACAGAACAGTATTAACCCTCTGCACGCTGATAACAAAATTTCACACAGCATGTTTTTTTCATAATGCAGCTAGAAAGTTAACCAGTTCAATCTTGTTTGACAGGACTCGATGAGCTCAAACAAGATTGAAGTTGTTGAATTCCTGGATGCATTATGGAAAAACATTTTTGCTTAAACTTTTGGTATTTTGACATCAGTATACGAAGGATTAAATAGATGGAGGCTATAAACAGCAATTGAATATTAACTCTGAGTGTATCAGTGTTGCCACAAATGTGATAATCTAGCAATGAACCAGGTTACTGTGGTGACCAGTAGTTTTTCTCTTGTAAATAAAAGTAATTTTTTTTTGTATCAATATACCATTATTCCATGCATTTTATGTGAAAAATATAGAAAAGTTCAGGAATTGAACCCTTTCTTGAATAAATAAGTATTTTATTTTTTGTCTCAAAAACATAGCTTATGACCCCTCATTGGAATGAGCTCATCGAGCTTGTTCCAGTGAGGGCTCGTAAGCTATGTTTTTGACACAAACAATTTGAAAAATAATGAAAATTGAATGATTTTTAATAAATAGTGCTGGCCGGTTTGTGTGTTACGTTGGGTAAAGGATTAATGGCTTATTTCCGACATTTATGACTTCAGAAGAGGTGCCCTTAACATGCTATCATGTGGGGGTTTCTGGTCAAGTCTTGGCTGCCTATTAAGGCAGCCAACACTTGACTAGAAATCTCTGCTAAGCCACTGAACGTATAGAAGATGATGGGCTGGTGGGAATTCAGAAACTTGTCCAGATCATTAAGGATTCAGATCAACTAAAGAGAGTGCGGTAACTCCTTGATAACCACATTGAACTTTAGATCAAAAGGTTAACGGTTTGTTCTTAACCAGCATCATAACATTGTGTCCATAGGCAGGACATTGCTAAAGTTGAAGCAGGGTGGTGCTATGTACTAATGTTGGGACTACCAGGAAAGGAGAGTGATTACTCCCACTTGCCATCATTATCCTAAACATTTCACGAGGGGAGCAATTAATCACACACCTTCATTATATGTGTTGAAATTATGTCTGAGAATAAAAGTTATATTTTGAATTTCACTCACTCGTTACTTAACACCACTCAGCAAGGATACTTGCAAAATATTTTTGCGCATAACTAAAATCTTTCATTTTTTGCTTAAAATGCAACTTATGCCACCTCGTTGGAATGAGCTAATGAGCTCATTCCAGTGAGGTGGTCATAAGCTATGTTTTTGGAGCAAAAAAAAAATAGCAATATTTGTGTGGCCATTTTCATGTAGAGTTATGGGAGTCATGTTAGGTAAGGGGTTAAAATTCCTCTCCAGAATTTTTAACTCTTGCAAAATAAAAATAAAGAAAGTAAATATTCACTTGCCTGCATTATCTTCCCGACAATCACTGTCAGTGAACGCATACAACACCTTGATGGTACACTTGCTTTCAATTTGTGCTAACCCTGCCTGTGTCGAGGTAGTAAGTTGAAGAAGCTGACAGTAACTTGCTTATCCTCTCGCCAAGTACTTTGGTTGACTCCACCCATAAAACTGTCTGACCCAATATGACCCTGGCTGTTGAAAGAGTCATTAAACCCCAGTAAATAAAATTAACTAAAGGGAAAAACCATGTGAGTAACTTTTTGCTTGTGGTCTCTTGTCTGATTATAAAAACTTTAATAAGAGGATGCATTTATGAAAAATAAATATAATATTATATTATGACTGATCAAAGGTTGCCTTTTAATTTTTTCAGTTGAAGAAGTTGTGAGTACAACAGAACAAGGTATTTATTTAAAATTTATTTACTAAGTCCTAACAAAGATAAAAATCTGTTTCTCAGACCATCCTGTTTGGTTATTTAGGCTTCTGCATGCTCTCTTTTTATTATCAGTGGAAACTTAAAAATGAAAAATTAATTGATTTATGTCAGATAAATTACTCAAGTTAATAATATGGATAAAATACACAACTGCCCATGTTATTTTGTATATTATGAGGCCTAAAACATAAAATAAACCAAGTGGATGAACATCTGAGGATAAAGGAAAAATAATAACTAGATGGTTTTGAAATCGCGAAGCGAAGTCTAGAAGTCAATGAAGCACAAGCCTTGATCAAGTTGACCGATCCACAGAGTAGGCCAATAAGAATGTTAAAGTGTCTGTATGCTTAGTAATATTATTATTATGTCATTTAATTTAAACGTTTGGAGTGAAATATAATTTTTAAGTTTTCAGAACTCCATCGCAAATTTGAAAAAAAGAAAAAGAACTGAACATTTTCAAAGAAGTAGAAAAAAAGTTTGTGAAGTTTTTGTAGCTGTGTCTTTTATAGATATATAGTTATGTGAATCAAAAGACAGCCTTTTTATATGGCCGCTCATATTATGAGCGGGCCATATTATGGTATAGCAATGTCTGTTCATCTATCCGTCCATCCTTTAAATTTTGTTTGTCCACGTGATAACTTGAAAGCAATACATACAACAGATACTGTTTATGCATGATTTATTAGTCATGACTAGAAGATGGTTCCTTTTGATAACCAGCATCCTGGCATATCCAATATGGCCACCATGGCAGCCATCTTGGATTTTCAGGGACTTTTGATTGTCCACATGATAACTTGAAAACTATAGATCCAACAGATACTGATTTTTATGGTTGATTAAGCATGACTAGAGGATGGTTCATTTCGACAACCAGCATTCTGGCATATGCAATATGGCTGCCATGGCAGCCATCTTGGATTTTCAGGGACTTTCGATTGTCCATGTGATAATCCAACAGATACTGTGTTTTTATGGTTGATTAGTCATGACTAGTACAATTTCTTCATAGGCAGCCATACAGTACGTGGAGAGTGGATTGTAACTAAATCACCTGCAGAGTGGAGTTATCACCCAAGCAATAACTTTCAAATTCTGTTCATATCGACAAAAAACACAAGCAATGTTTCAGTCAATGGACCTCCGGGTTTAACCCGGAGGTCCATTGGCTGAAACTTTGCTTGTGCTGGTTATGCTTTGCAACAAATTTGCAATTATTGCATGGGTGGAATCTCCACTCTGCGGGTGATTTAGTGATAATACACTCTCCACGTACTGTATATTGATCCACTGCCTGGCAGTGCACTTGTTAATGAAATATGTCAAAAATAGGCTAAAGTTTGATGTGACATTAAAATGTCAAAATGATGCCAAATCGAAAAACAAAAAACAGCTATCTATTAGTTTTTTTTTAACTCTACAGCATACCGTACTAAAAATTTCAGAAAAATCAGACTTATTTTAATTTTGGACTGATGTCCCCCAACGCCCACACTCCACCCCCACCCCCCACTCACCCACCATAGTGATTCATTGTGATGGTTGAGAATTTTGTAGAGTGGCTATAAATTTTTAGATATGTTTTTTGCAGAGATTACAGTCCCAAAATTTCAAAAGGCTGGGACTGAAAATGAGATTGAAAAATAAAAGATATAGAAAAAACATAAAACTGACATTGCTCACATTGTGGGTATCAATTTGACATACTAAAATTTCAGAAAAATCAGACGCATTTTAATTTTTTCCATAAAACCCTCTATAACATCACCTAAGTGTTCGGGTACAATGGTTGAGAATTTTGTAGGTCGGAAATATATATTAAATTTTGAAAGGCAGATTCAAAAAATGAGGTTGACAATAAAAGATAAATAAAAATGAAAAATTGGCATCACAGTATCGCCGTCTGGGAGGGTGGGGAGGTGGGGTCACAATTTCAAATGGCCATAAAATAATATGTGAGGATGCACAGCCATATAATTTATATGAAGGGAGAAAACTTTATCACAAGTGTAGCGTTTTTATTGAAATGTGACCAAAATAGCCATCCCAATAAGTCATTTCAACTTTGTTGCGTGATTTAACAAGAATCAAAAAACCTGCCCACATTCATTTTTATAAGAAAGTTGCCCGAGAAACAATCAGACCCACTCTGGGACTCAAAGATTTCTTTTCTAGTTTAGCATCTGACTGTCACCCACCTTTACAATACTTTACCTATACATTTGTTACAGGCTACGGCCAGTATTTATGTACAGACCGTTACAATACTTTATATGTACCTTTGTTATCAGGTCATTACCTAGATGTTTGTCATTGCTGTGTCACATGCTATACATGTACATGTCTTGACAAGTTGAGTTACAGTGTCATTGACACTTTCATTACATGAGTTACGGCATTTTTTTTACTTGGCATTTGACCGTCTATTAACATTTTTGGTTTCTAATCGATAACTCGAGTTTGGATTATTCGCTCTCAACCAAAGTTGGTACAATTCAAAATGGCTAATGGGTGTATTTAGCTATGCCTGGCAGTGCTCTTCTTAAAGTACACCATGGAAATATTAAATGAGACATATTATTACTGATTAACCAATAAGGATTTGCAACCGTCATCCACTTGCCAATTAGTTGAGTGAACAATCGGCCAATCGGCTGATTGTCAAAAGTCACAACCAAAAGGAGGAGTATGTTCAAGAACGCATAGAATACAGTTAATTTTACAGTCCAGTCAGGTTGATATGCCCGTTGATCTCAAGAGTTAGTTACTGTGTGTATCAAAATAAATACGATGTCAGCAGAAAGATGTTAACAGCATCTTTGGTCAATGCGAAAATAGGTGACTTACACTCATACTGTTTTCAATTCCATGTCCATTTAAAATTTAGTTTCAAGGTGAAATTGAATAAAATTTATCAAAGGAAATAAATAACATTTATTTATTTACTTCATTTAATTACTGATTTTATGTTCTAATTTGAATTTTCGATTCGAAACCCACGTGGATATACAGGTAAAAACAAAAGTAGGTCCTGTTTTGTACAAAGTAATTCAGATTGCTTTTGTTGTGAGGTGGAAATCAACAACTGAAAATGCATTCATACCGGCTGTGTTTTCAAATAGCTTCTAACACTGCAATTCACTCCATTTTGTAGATTCGTATTCACGCATCTAGTGCTGGAAAACCCCAAATGGAAAAATATAATGTTTCACAAATGATAACCAATCCCAGAAGGCCATGCTCAAAATACCAATCCCAGAAGTCCATGCTCAAAATGGCCATACACTATTTTTAGATTGTTATTTTTAGATTGTTTAGATAAATAAGAAACATGCACAGATTGAAGTTATACTCCGGCTGTGAAAACAATCGGCTGATGAGTGTATTTTATGTTCATTTGTTATTGTCCACTTTGTGTTGACAGTGATTAAAGAAGAATTAAGTAGCCAGATTGTTTAAAAATGAACTGACAGTGACATCAGGCGATGAAACAACAATTAATGGTACTGGTGGGGTGCTGTCAGTGTCTGTGTAACTTGTATGGGGAGTGGGATATTATAAATGTCGAATAATCGACAAATCATTTCAATACTACTGCCAATCATTGTGGCAACTTATTAATCTTGTTACTGCTTGTATGAGGTTGTAAATCAAACAATTTTGATCCTGTGGTGGTCACTTTCCACGGGTGGGCAATATTTTCACTGACACAACTATATTAGATTCCAAACACTAAATTTATTAATAATCATCAAGAATTTAATTAATAAAACGCCGGGTACAACCCTGTGCTTCATTAATTAAAATTTTGCTGCTGACAATTTTTATTACCTTGTAAAGGCATGTGTGAACATCACTGCCCACATGTGGGTTACAATCAGTCCATGGCGGCTGTATTGTAGGGCGTTATACATTTCCAACCTCTCTGGCAAAAAGTGATGTCATGGACAGTACGATGAGAAAGATGCAATGAGAATGCTAATGTGTGGTAATGAAATAACATCGTCATAAAACTAACAGTATGGTGTTCCCATGTAACCATCAGCATGAACCGATGTTCAGACACTTCTTCCAATGGTCAACTGATGGCTTAAAATTGGCCGATGTAAGATGCGATTGCCAAACATTGGTTAATCACTACATATTATGGCATTTGAATCACTTGTATCAACTTTTATGTTGATGGTAAATTTTAAGTTTTCAGCATAGGTTAATATACAGTGAACAAATTCTCAAGGAGAAAACTAATGTAAATATCAATTTGTAATTTAATTTATTTGCATTATCATGAATCTAATCTCGATCAGTTTCCTCCCCAACCCTCAATTATGAATGATTATTTTGATGGTAATGAGGGAATGTAATTTGATGCTTTCTCAGTCCACCTGGTACAGTTTCTATTCTATTGCACTATTTAACATGCCCACACCTTTTTCGACAGAGGGGAAAGAAAAATGAAAAATACACAGTAGATAAACATTCATCAAGTTATGAAAAACTCATGTCAATCAATCATGTGTAACCAAACTGGGCATCACTGAAGAAAATTAAATTAGGCATAAAAAAGTTAAATATCTGTTTTTGAGACCCTCCCACATTGTCATTTTGGCTGCCGTATGCTCTCTTTTTATAACCAATGCAAACTTGAAAAAATAAAAATTAAATGGTTTATGTCTGATATTTTACCCAAGTTATTAAAATTGATAAACTTGTTCCTTGAGTGCACTCAAGGGATGAAATTCACCACCACCCATTCTATTCTGTAGATCATGATGCCTAAAACATAAAACAAACCAGGAACATGTTAAAGTCTATGTACATGTAATGTATTTGGAAAAATAAAGGAAACTGAAATCAGTCACAGATCAAAAGGCTTGGCAGTTATGAGTAAATTGTCGTTAGTATTATCTTGTATGATCAGTAAAAACTTTCAGAAAGAACAGTTGCATTAATTATAAGCGATATTGTTACTGATAAAAGTATGTCATTAATTTTTCAGGTGAAAGTGATGGGACAACCTCAGTGCCAGGTTGGTATTTTTATAAATTGAATTTCAGAACAATGAATATACATCTGGTTACCATTTAAAAGCTATGAAAGATCGATATAAATGTGATAATATTTTTATACTAGAACCAATGTCCCAGACTTAGCTGGTGCAAACTCAATAATATCAATGGCCAAACACAAATTTTGAACCCCCCAATCCCCAAAATTTGCATACAGTACCCAACTTTGAAAGTCCTATCTGGCCCTCCATACTTTTAATACTGCGCATACACAATACCCAGGAAGAGACCTGAATTGGCACCAAACATCATTCTTTTGTTTGGCCCAAGTCAATAAACGTTTGAACTGACATCTGTGCAATAAATTCTCAATTTTGAAGATGCCAGACACAAATCAATTATGGTATTTTTACACTGTAAACCAATGGCCCAGACTAGCTGGTGCTTAACTCAAAGTTATTAAGAGCCAGACACAAATTTTGAACCCCCGCCCAATCCCCCAAATTTGCTTGCAAAACCGAAAATTAAAAGTCCTATCTGGCCCTCCATACATTTACTCTCCAAGCATGCACAGACATCAGGAAGTGACCGGAATTGGCGCCAACATCATTCTTTGTTTGGCCCTAAAATCTTCAACCATGAAATGACATCTGTGCTTTAAAATCTCCTTTTTAGCTCAACTTTGGCGAAGTCAAATTTGAGCTTATGCCATGGCCAGTCGTCCGTCTGTCAGTCAACAATTCAGTATGGCTCGGGCTAGAGGCTGTATTTATGAACCGATCTTTACGAAACTTCTTGGGTACCTTTGTTATGACCGTGGGACGAGAACGAGTGTTTTTGGGTCCGATCCGAAATTCAAGTTGGCCGCTGGCGGCCATTTTGTACAGACTTAGGTGAAATCAGATTTTTGCGCAGAACTTCCATATGAAAGCGCTGATATGAATAATTTTTTGTACGAATGTTTAGTACCATGGGATCAATCACATATAATACGGGTTTTTTTTCTCGTACGTAAATTATGCAAATTAGACTAACTTTGATGTATTTAGTGTTACTTTCAGCACTGTAAGTGCAAATGCCAATACGGCTCGGCTAGAGGCCGTATTTATAAACCGATCTTTACGAAACTTCTTGGGTACCTTTGGTATCACCGTGGGACGAGAACGAGTGTTTTTGGGTCCGATCCGAAATTGAAGATGGCCGATGGCAGCCATTTTTTACAAAATTAGGTGCAATCAGATTTTTGCACAGAACTTCCATATGAAAGCGCTGATTTGAAAATTTTTTCGTGTGAATGTTTAGTACCATGGGATACATCACATATAATACGGGTTTTTTTCTCGTGCAGAAATTATGCAAATTAGATGAACTTTGATTTTTTCAGTGCTACTTACACACAGTAAGTACACATGTCAATACGGCTTGGGCTAGAGGCTGTATTTATCAACTGATCTTCACGAAACTTCTTGGGTACCTCTGTTATCACCTTGGGACGAGAACAAGTGTTTCTGAGTGCGGCCCAAAATTCAAGATGGCTGTCAGTGGCCATTTTGTACCGAAATTAGGTCTAATCAGTTTTGTGTACACAACTTCTATACGGCTCAGGCTAGAGGCCTTATTTATGAACCGATCTTTACGAAACTTCTTGGGTACCTTTGTTATCACCGTGGGATGAGAATGGGTGTTTTTGGGTGTGGTCGAAATTCAAGATGGCCACCAGCAGCCATTTTGTACCAAAGTTAGTGCAATCAGTCTTTTGTACAGAACTTCTGTATGAAAGTTCTGATTTGAATAAATTTTTGTATGAATGTTTAGTAAAATGGAATACATCACATACAGTACGAGAAATTATGCAAATTAGATGAATTTTGATTTATTTAGTGCTACTTATACACTGTAAGTGCACAAGTCAATGCGGCTCGGGCTAGAGGCTGTATTTATGAACCGATCTTCACGAAACTTCTTAGGTACCTTTGTTATCACCTTGAGACGAGAACGAGTGTTTCTGAGTACAGTCCAAAATTCAAGATGGCTGCCAGTAGCTATTTTGTACCAAAATTAGGTCCAATCAGTTTTTTGTCACAACTTTTATACAGCTCGTATTTATGAACTGATCTTCACGAAACTTCTTGGGTACCTTTGTTTTCACCTTGGGACAGGAATAAGTGCGTGTTGGGGTGCCTTTGTTATCACTGTGCTATGAGAACAAATATTTTGGGGTTCAGTCAGACCCACTTTGAGTCTCAAAGATTTCTTTTCTAGTTTAGCATCTGACTGTCACCCACCTTTACAATACTTTACCTATACATTTGTTACAGGCTACGGTCAGTATTTATGTACAGACCATTACAATACTTTATATGTACCTTTGTTATCAGGTCATTACCTAGATGTTTGTCATTGCTGTGTCACATACTATACATGTACATGTCTTGACAAGTTGAGCTACAGTGTCATTAACACTTTCCTTTGAGGATGCCAGACACAAATCAATGCAAGAATTGGTGGATACCAGGCTGTTATTGGATGAAGGAAGTGTTCCATGGTGGTTTTGAACATTCAGGGCTGTAACTTTATAATATTTCCCAATTTTGGGACATATGCTCGACGTCATCGTTTTTAAAAATGATTATTCCACTGTTTGTTAAGTATTCCTTCCCTATCCTTCCATGAACCCTTCCTGTTAAACTCTTAAGCTTTTGGGCTATTTTTTATTGAAATTTTGGATTAAATTTCTTGGGAGTTTAACATTTATTACAGAATATTATTCTGTTTCTTCCCCAGGGTTATGTCCTCACCCTAGGGGTGTTAGGCCGTTTAGTCTTGCATATTCTATCCGATGTATCCTTTTTTCTTAGTATGAAGATCTAGCTTTGCATCTGATAGCATTTCAATTGATTCTGACGTTGGGGCTTTTTTGTGTGTCTTGTTTACATTGACGTTGTTTACATTATCAGTGTCCTCATATATAGGTAATTTTTTATATTCTATTACTGTAGTAAACTGTAGGATACATGGATTGTTATTCCGGTAGTGTAGCTAAAAATTTTTGGATTTTGTCCACACTTAGGCTCGATCAGGATGCCCTTGGGATCTTAATGTTCCCTTTGGGAACTTGGACGTTTTTTCGCAATTTTTTTGTTTACAATTATTATTGCTATTATTCATGTATCTTAGTTATATATATATATTGTTGTGGAGTTTGGAGGACTGATATCGACTTCAGTTGATACACTCCTGCGGATGCTTGTCATTCTTGTGTTGCACTGGGATGACTGATGTTGGAGTCGGGTGTCGCTGTACGTTGTTGGCGGTGAGGTTCTGAGGATCAGAGCCTCTTACCGCGTTTTAATTCTGTCAGTTTCTATTTCAGAGGAACATGATCATGGTGATGATATTCTGAGTTAGGGCCTTTTGTTAAAGGTTTTAACCTTGCAAGCAGCTAGCTCGACCGGTGAAGCGGTACTCTGTCCGTGGGTGCCGTGATGCCTGGTAAGTCCGTTGCGGTTTAGGAAGTGGATTGGGTAGATTGTATAAATAGCTCACCCAGCGGCGACGGAAATAGGGAGGAAGTCAGCAAGTTCTTGTACTCGGCGAGGTCTGATAGACCATGAGCGGGAGAGGCCCCCCCTCTCTAATATAGCAACGTCTGGGGTCAGATGTTGTTTTGAGAAACTTGCACAAGCCGGAGCATATGCCTGCCCTCCACTCCGGACGCTCTGTTTAGTTTGCAGCCGGGGTCGGCTTCAGTCAGGTCTTCCTCTGCTACATTTCACAAGGTTAAAATGAAGTTTTCTGGTTGGAAACTTGTACGAGACAGAGCATATGTCTGCCCACTGCTCGGGACGCTGGGGTCGGCTTCAGTCACGGCTTCCTCCGCTATGCTATTTAAGCACACACGACCGCATCCTAGCTACCCGACTTCGGACATCCAGTCTGCTGCACGAAGAAGAAACCACTCTTTGCCCGTGAAGTCGGACCAACCGGTAGCTAGGGAGACGAGGCCTTGATCATCGGGACGTTTGGAGAAAGGATCCATTTCCGACACACCGTCCCAGGAGCAGCATGTGGCTAAGGAACTGAAAACTGCTGCTCCTCAGGCCTCGATGATGGACTTGCTGTCGCAGACTGCAAAGCTGATTGCAGCATCCCATCAAGTGCAGATACAGCCTTCCTCAGACTCAGAATCTGAGCTGTCGGACGATGCTGGGTCGGTCCAGTCGTCTGTTTGCGCAGATGCAATGGACTGAGATTCACAACTGATTTTGCGGATGGTGAAAGGGATAAGGAAGAGGATTACCCTTCCCTTTCGGAACAGTACATGGTTGCGATTTCATCCATCAATACTACCCTGATGTTGTTCCGCCGAATCAGAATGCTGCGACGACGAGAGAAACAGCTGGCGTAATTAGGCGCAGATTTATCCGGACAAAGGAGGAAGTCCTTTCTTTTCTGGTTCAGTTTATGTGGGTGTCGCTGGCCTTCAGCCATATAGACAACGCCGTGTTTATCCTCTTGAGTGCGAGGAAGAAGGCTGTTTCTTATCTTCATCTTGCGTATACATACCGTTTTTTGGACTACTTTCATTTAAAAACAGTCGGGGAAGGTGTTCAGAGAGTTCTTTTGCATTTGGATGAGCAGGCCAGGGATCTAGAGGAATCCTTACCTGTATCATTCACTATTCACTCAAACACAATTGAGATGGCAATTTCTTCAAATAGAGCGAATTTGGACGTTATGTCTTACGCAGAACACCTTACAAGAGCTATGGCGCAACGTCTTAAGGGAAAGGAATTTGAGGACGTTCATACCTCTCTTAGAGTTCTTTCCAGGGCAATTATGTATACCACGTATAACTCCGCCCTAACAGTGGCTAATCTGGAGTTAATCAGACGTGATGCTGCCCTTGCGTCATCATCGCTGATAAGATGACAAGGTGAAAAGCTCTCTCTGAGTCACTCTGGTTTCCGGACATTTAATTTTTGACGACTAGCTTTCGTTAGTCTATGAACAGGCTACTAAGAAAGCGTCGAGTGATCTGCTTTTGAATTCGGCGTATCAACGACCCACTTCAGCAAACAAGAGTAAAGGAGAGTGTTCCAGACAAAATCGTCAAAAGGAAACTCCTCACGAGGGTACAAGTAACCCTCTTATAATTACTCTGGAGGTGGTTAGTATAGCGACTCGGGAAAGGGGCATAGATCTGATCGGAACTATCGGTAAGACTAGCCCCTAGGCTGACGAGACAAGGTTTTTCGTGGGGAGGGTGTGATTCTTCCTCCCGTAAGCCTCGCAGATCATACAGGTGATGATTTATACCTCTATTGCTGGCCAGTTGGCGGAAGGTGATCAAGATCCGCAAAAAACTGGATAATAATCAAGGAAGATCAGTGGGTGAGAAGTGTAGTCTCGGACGGCTTACGGCTATCATTCTGAAAAAAAAAACACAAACAAGTTGTCCGCTTTGGACAAATCTTCCATCAAATTCTTGCATCAGAGAGTTTCTCCTACCAGAGTTATAAGCTCTCTTATCAAAGGAAGCAATACAGGTCATTGAGAATTAGTATTCTAAAAATTTTTACAGTCATCACTGTTACTCGTACGAAGCCAGACGGCTCGTTCTGACCGGTAATAGACTTGAGCTGGATAACAAGCTTATCATGGCTCCAAAAGTTTATTTATGGAAATCATTCAGTCGGTAAAAGCGAGCGTTCGAGTGATCGATTATGCGGCAAGCATAGATCTAAGGATGCGTACTTTCATGGCCTGGTACATCCGGCATTCTAAAAGTACCTGCGGTTCGCCGTACAAGGGAAGGTGTATTCAGTTCAGAACAATATGCTTTGGTCTGAATCTGGCCCCCTGGGCATTTCACTCGAATAATGGACTCGGTAATGTCTTACTTCCGAGCTCATTCATCTGCAGTAACGTTAGCTTACTTGGACGACCTTCTACAGGGTTATGGCAATAGAATTATTCTTCAGAACAATGTTCAGAGTCTGCTTCTATTATTCCGACGTCTCGGTTTCATCGTAAACGAGAAAAAGTCGGATCTAGCTCCGTACAAGTCGTCTATTCACTTGGGAATGAGCTTTGAGACTCACAACAATCTGGTTCATCTGCCGTTATCCAGAGCAAAATTAGTCAGTTGTTATGCTCGCTTTTGTCTGCACTCAGACACATTAATAGTGAGGGAATTCATGCGACTGTTGGAGCTGTGAGGAGCGGCTGTGGATCTCATTTCGATGGGCCACCTGCACGCACGTCCCCTCCAGATATTCTTTACTCAGAACTGGAGTGTGAAGACACTTTCACCTGAACCAGTGTTGTTTTAACAGACCTAGCAAAACAAGGGTTCAGATTTGGGCAGATATTCAGTACTTAACTCAGTGAGTTCCGCTGCAACTGCCGGTTCTGCTTTCCTGATTATGACGGATGTGAGTCAGACAGGTTGGGGCACGACCCTAAGTCCTGCAGTCTTGAAGTGTCAGGGCCTTTGTGACCCTCGGTTCCTGGAGAATCATATAAACATCAAGAGATGATGTCAATATAGCTAACGCTACAACATTGGATTCACATAATAATGGACGTCTATGTTCAGTTTGGTCGGTCAGCTCGACAGTAGTAGCGTACATCGGGAACCAGGGTGGCACCCATTCCATTCGTTATGCCAACTAATGGAGAAGATTTTCCTATACGTCATGGATCATCATGTTCATCTTTCTATCCGTCATATACCGGGTCGTCTGAATGTACTAGCAGACTCGCTCTCTCGGAAAGGTCGCCTGTTGCAATTGGAGTGGATGCTCAACAAGCAAGTATTTGGGCAGATTTGCTACCAGAGGGATCCCCCCACGCTAGATCTGTTTGCGACACACAATCACTTACCATCGTTCATGATGCCATACCCAGACCATTGAGCGTATGCAGTAGACGCTCTGCCGATCTCATGGGGATGAATGCTAGGATATGCATATCCTCCAATTTAGTTGATTCGGTAGATTATGTTTAAGATCAAACAGTCTCGTTGTGAATCATACTAGTAGCACCTCTATCATCACAGAAACCTTGGATCAGTCTTATCAAGTGTCTGTTATGGGCCGTTCCCTGGAAGCTTCCTCCTTGAGAGAACCTTCTTTATCAGGGGAAGTTTTTGTCCTTCACACCCTTCTCCGCCCATAGTGGCATAATGGAGTCAGACATGAGGGAACCATTGCGGTTCCTATATTATTTTATGACTCACACAAGAATGATTAAAGTAATGTGGGTGAGGAGGGTTCAATATGACTTTGAATTCCCCCCCCCCCCCCCCACCCACTGCCAGTGTGTTTAGAGGCGATTACCGGGCAAGACGTAGTTTTCTTCCCGCAAGCCTCTTATGAGTTTAAATACATACATGCATTTCTTCTCTTCTCGATTGGCGGCTGGGTCTTATTCTATGGCGACCTCATGTGCACATCCACTTTTTAGTTGGTTTCCTGTGATTATTCGTCTATATGTCATATACGAGTGCATAATTTATCATAAATAAATTGCTAGTCTTTGGGTACCTCGGAGGCTGCATAACCAGTTAGCTGGTATTCAGATGATTACATTCGGGATTTTAATGCACATGAGCATAATAATTATTAGGCTGACGCTCTGTTGTATGTTATGGACCTTAGAAATTATTAATTATTTCGGGGGCGGTCCATGTCAGAGCCTGTTAATCATACCTACTTCCATTTCTAGATCCAGGTTTCTATTAACCCTTTGAGACTTTAATTATCCTGACATTCAAATGTCGCTGGGAATTCAGTTTCTTTAACGTTTTTCAAAATGTGGTGTCAAATGTCGGAACACACAAATAACAAGATATTTTTCACATTAGTGATTATCTGGTTGAGGACTAGATTATTTTTGGTGATCTGAATTTGTTATTCAAAACTTGTTTTATTACAAATTATTAGAGAGTTCACCCAGGCACTCTCCAATAATTTGTAATAAAACAAATTTCTATAAACAAAATATTATTTGTTTGAATATGAAATCTAAGTTTATTTTTTCTGGGAAGCGACTGGAAACAGCCAAATAGGCCATGTCGCCTCCTGAAGATGCTAATATCTATCTGTATCCTTTTGTATTCATTATACTTGTATATATCTGCATTCTTCGAATACAATTCTGTTCTGTTCTAAGCAAGGAAAGTGTTGGCTTTTGCTCTGGTATCCTCATTTTTTGAAAGCCCTGATAGTGACTTCTAGCACTCAACCAGTTAAGAATTCTTGACAGCAAAATTATATTAGCATTTTAAGCTGCACTAACATTTGGCTCAACGGTTGTCACTGAGCACTATTCGGGAGAAAATAGGAATTGAGGTTAAAACTTTAAAAAACGAAAAATAATAACAAAACAAATGACCACAAAGTATCAATGCGCTGTTTGATTTCGTATGTAATAACACATACAAAAGTATCAAAGGGTTAATGTCGGTACTCAACTCGTATATTCGCATGTTTATCGTGTCATAGATATCGGATAGTACACGTAGGGAAGTGTTGTTAGCAGAATTTATTGTACACCTGAATGGGGTCGTCTGTGGGTTACCTCAGAAGTGTGTTTACTCTCAGAGATCGTTCATTGTGGTTCGATTGGACATGTGTATGTTATATATTATATCACCGGTTTTTGACCTATCTGTGTATGCTGTCTCCGGTGTACGTTATATAGAGGGCAATATTAATTACTGGGATCATCGCTATAGCCTTAACTTCTGAAGTGGCATTAAGCACCGTTTATTAATAATAAATTAATACCTGAGTGCCTGTTCGACGAATATTTATTTTGTTTTTTGGTACCACTTTTACTATTCCAGAGCGCTCCTCTCTTTCTTTTTGAAGATTCCTTCAAAAGAAAAAGGGTGGGGAGGTGATTTTTTACCTCTCCTCCGGCTTATTAAGTATGTAACTATGAGTGAAGCTGTTTTGTCTGTAATTATATCCTGCATACAGCTGGAGTTTTATTGTGTATGGCATATGTTTGTGGGGGATATTCTCTAATTCTCAAATATACCATCCTAATTTTTGGTGCTTAGTCCAGGCTAACCTTAAAAATTGGGAACTTGTTACAGCCAGTTAGCATAGTCTTCATGCTAAGTATACGGAATTACTTGAACTGGGCTCCTTTTTATGATGTGTCTTCTCTTTTTTCTGTATACATGTAATTCCTAATAATTTTATTTTCCTTTCACCTTGGATTACAGGATTGGAACTAAGTTGATCTACTAATTCTGAAGTCCTAGGCCCTCCACCCTTTTACGATTCAGCTAGTCTGGGCCATTGGTTTACAGTGTAAAAATATTATAAATTTACAGTAATTTGTATATTTTTATACTTACCAATGGCCCAGACGGAGATGGCCCTCCTATGAGTGGGCACTCATACCTCCCCACTGAATTTTTATGTAGTACTCTCTTCTACAAAGAATGATGTTGGCGCCAATTCCGGTCACTTCCTCACTTCCTGACATCTGCGCATGCATGAAGAGTAAATGTATGGAGGGCCAGATAGGACTTTTAATTTTCGGTTTTGCAAGCAAATTTGGGGGATTGGGGGGGGGGGGGGGGGGGGTGTTCAAAATTTGTGTTTGGCTCTTAATAACTTAGAGTTAAGCACCAGCTAGTCTGGGCCATTGGAAAGTATAAAAATATACAAATTACTGTAAATTTATAATTTTTATGTAAAAATATTCATGTTTCCCATCGTGATATGCTTCTGAGCGTCGTCATTATAATATGACTTCACTGTTGTTGTGTTAGTGTTACTTCCCTTCCCTCTCCTGAACCCTCCTATTATACTCCCAAGCTCTTTCAGCTTTTTTATTGAGAATTTTTTTTTTAAATTCTTGGGAGTTTAACTTGTTTTACGAGATGGGTTCCGTTTATCCCCTGTGTTTACGTCATGTTTGCTTACTGTTCAGGATGTTTTGCATTCTTGCATCTTCTACCAGATGCATTATGTTTTCTTCCTATCAAGATCTAACTTTGCATCAGGTGGTTGTTGATCGGTTACTGACTTTGGGCCTCTGTTGTGCCTGTTGATGGTTAGTTTCCGTTTTTTACCTGCGTCGCCAGCGGCAGAGCAGGTCTAGTAACCGCTCGACTCCGTCCATCAGTCCATCCATCAGTCCGTCCGTCAGTCCATGCGAAACACTTTTTCCGTCAAAGTTTTCTTGGCTTCTATGAAAGGGAATGATTTTATATTTGGTCTGCTGCTTCATAATGATGAGTTGTATCGTGTAAGCAATTTTCAGATCTGCCGTGCAGCCACTTCCTGTTTGCCGATACTTTGAAATTTTACTGTACCCACTGAACATTGAAATTTTATGTCAAGGTTTTCTCAGCTTCTATGCAAGGGATTCATTTTATATTTGGTCTGCTGCTTCATAATGATGAGTTGTATCGTGTAAGCAATTTTCAGATCTGCCATGCAGCCACTTTCTGTTTGCCGATACTTTGAAATTTTACTGTACCCACTGAACATTTAAATTTTTCATCAAACTTTTCTCGGAGTCTATGCAAGGGATTGATTTTATATTTCATCTGGAGCCTGATAATGATCAGTTGTATCGTGTATGCAATTTTCAGATCTGCCATGCAGCCACTTCCTGTTTGACGATTCAATTGTATGCAGCGACGCAGGTCCAGACCCGGTATTGGTCTTGGCTTGTTTCCTCTTGACATTGTTGTCTGTTCAATAATGTTTTGGACACATATTAATTCAGCGTTTAGTTAAAAACAGTTACTGTTTTTTCTAGTAGGATTCATATTATATCTTATTCTGGTAGTTTAGCTTTAATTAGGTAGTGCTTGTCCACACTTAGGCTTTATTGGGATGCCTGTGGGCTCATGAGGTTCCCTTGGGGTACTTAGGCTCAGTGACGCATGGGAAAGGCATGCGATCGCTCTCGCACACCATCGCTCACGCAAAAATTGTTCAAGGAGCACGAATAATCTCTCGCCTCTGTTCTTGGGTGTCTTTTCCATTTGAGTTGCGTCAACAGAAACATTCAATTAATTTCTGATGTTGGGAAATTTTTAATCACTCACAATTTGATACGTTTAAAGTACAATTCCAAACAAACGTTTAAAGTACAATTCCAAACAATTTCCTTTTCGTCATTATGAACATGACACACAGTAGTTCTCTTATACATCAACACACAACACGCTAACAGTAAGAGGGTTGTACATTGACAACTCGCCCAGACCTTACTCCTGCCAGAAACGAACACGCATGTCCAGATATAAAAAAATGATGGTCATTCTGAGATCTGAGAAATGTTTTAATACTTCTGTATTTTTTTTTATCAAAGACGTGCGGAATGTTGCCCCGTTCCTTATTTTCATTTACATACGCGACACCTGTCACTCCAATTCACCAGTGACACAAATTAATGTGCCTGATTTGGAATTTACACATCCATTTTCCACGATTTTAATAATCTGCCATTTAAAATCCCGAACTAATTTTAGTGGGTTACATATATTTTCACCGTCAAAATTTTCATCCGTGTTCAGTTGTATTCATACATTCGTTTCGAAGGACGCTTGTCAATGGAAATTGCAAAATAAATTTTTGTAGATGTCATAATATATAGTTCACTTCAGATTATCTAAAAGTTCATTTCAGGAATTCTGGTAATACATTTAATAAACAAACACTAGATTTCAAGCTTGCAATTTTATTCTGAACCACAGGCAAACAATAACATGATTAACTTAACTTAATTTAGAAAAAAATACACTTTGAATGGTATTGGGACGTTTCGACCTCAGGACGTTCCAACCGCGAGACGTTTCGGCCTCCTATTTTAACAGTCAGCAGTGAAGGGGATTATCTCATCCGCCAGTATAGATAATAGAGGATATTAAGAGGTGTTAATTGATCAGTATTTTTCAATTTAACCAGTGACCGTTGGGAGCGGGAGAGCAGGAGAGTGGAAATTCACTCTCCACTTTTAGATTTTACGAGAGTGAAAAATTTTAGTAGAGTGATTTTTAAAATATAACTGTAACATGGCAATTTCAAGGTGGAACATGGTTTAATGTCATTCAAAACTTAAAAGGGCTGTATTTCAGTTATTATTCAAGGTGGAACATGGTTTAATGTCATTTAAAAATGCTGTATTTCAGTTATTATTCTATGTCTGAGTCACTCGTAACATCCGAGCCCACTGTTGAGTCATGATCACACTCCTCATCATCGCCATCAGAAGAATCACTTGATTCTGCCCTTTTTCTTTTCCTGGGGGATAGTAAGTCCACATCTCCTCCTGGCACATTCATTTGGACAGTCCGACGTTTTTTCATGAATAGATCAGTGGCAGAAGCGAGAATGTCTTTTTTATCTAAGTCAGACCAGACATTGTGGTTCACTTTGATTAATAATCGATCCTCCATGGATTGATGTGATGTGTTTAGTCGTCTGTCAGAGAGAAGGTGAGTCAGAACACTGAAACCTCGCTCAACAGTACTGTTGCTACTACTCAGGCAAAAGATGCATTCTGCGACAAGGGAAACATTCTGGAATTCTTTTCGCCGAAATTCAAAAAGTTTCTTCCACATAATGGCTAGATCTTTAAGAAGGTCCTTATAATAATAGCGTACAACTGATTTAAGTTGCCTCCATTCCAAACCTACAGCATCAGAGTCAAATCCATGTTGAGCGAGAGGATCCTTGAAGTGATCAGAAATGGTAAGTATTGATTTCGTCTCCGACTTGTGATCATCCGTCCAATTTGCAGGATTCAGCCATAACATATTGGTGAACAAATCATCATTAAAGGACGAAAACCTATCGTCAATGCAGTTCTCGATACTATCAATTACATTGGATCTCAGCGTTTTTGAATGTTCTTCAACTAAATGAATGTTAGTGTCTGTCAGTCTGTCATATGAAACATCAACAAACTCTCTGTTTTGAAGTTTTCTTCGCATATGGCCGGGTTGCGGGAGACTGCATGAAATCTTCTGAATAGTGCCATCATCTGAAACATCACAAATTATGTAGCGCTTGTTCATTTGTTTCTCGTAGATTAACAATTTATCTAGACACATGTTATCATCTTTAAGATCTTGGAGGCTTATTCGAAACTTATCCAGTGATGGACGGACATCAAACACATCTGTAGATTTGCCTTCAAATTGAAGGGATAGTTTGGATAATATCACCACTATTGATCTGTATAGAGCACAAGTAGATAGAAATTTGAAACTTCTGAGTTGCTTCAGGAATCCATATAATTTGGCGTTCACTTTTGAGAAGGTGGTGTTCGCAATAGCATTTTCTACTGCCTGAAGAAGGACTATCCAGTTATTGAGAAGGTTATTGACCCCTTTCCTGTGGTGACTTACAAATCTGGTTCCATGCACTTTTGGGAAAACATAAACTTGGACATTCAGGGCATCAGCAGTTTCATAGAAGTGCCTTTTAAATTTCCCTGATTGTTTGAAGAAATAGTACAAGTTTTTCATAAACTCCGTAACTTTCACAAATGGCTCACACTTCATGACGCTGTCTTTTAAACCCAACTCTACTCTGTGTTGGACACAATGAATAGGAACTATCCAAGGTCTCTCTCTTTTTAGAAGTGTGAACAGTCCCTTTTTCGATCCTGTATTGACAGCCGTCCCATCTGCAGTTATCGAAATTAAATTGTTAAGGTACTGTTCATCCGACATTCCGAGCTTATTTGTAAAAACATTGTCGACACACTTTTTCAGTTTTTCCGCTGTGCTGTCCCCAAACGTGTCGATATCTTCCAGAGCAGGTAGGAAATAAACAGCTTCTCCTTCACGTAAAAGCCGGATGTACACCAATTCTTTCTCCTTACCAGTTTTACGAGTCTGTAAACCATCACACAGAACAGAAAATGCATTGGCAGCTTGTGCAATATCTGATATTTTCTTGCGTATAGTTTCAGCGATGCAGTGGATCAACTCCCTGGCTATATATGGCGACTCCATGCCAGTAACTAGTGGAACTTTGTTAAACTTCATGGCCCTCACCATGGTCCCAAAGAACTCTGTTGGTGCCCCATCTACTGCGAGTATATATGCCGTGTTTATCAACTTCTGGTAGGCATCAGTGGACTGAGACAGGAAAACCTGATCAATTCTTCTTTGGGTGACATCCTGTGATATAATTTTTGCAGTTAGACCACTGGAGCAAGATGCACTGGGCTGATCTGAGCTTTCACCAGAGTCTGTTGCAACAAGAATTGGATTTTCAGACTGCCTGTTATACTGAATTCCAATGGCATGGACTTTGCTCCCTAAGTGACGTGTGACCGTCCATTTCGTCACGAAATTTGTCCCTCTGATATAAGCGACTGCATCTTCCCGTGCCTTCCCATTGATTCTTGCATCCGATAAAATTTTGTCACTGTGGGCTGCACAGACACGGCACCAAACTTCCGTTACCATCAATTTCCCGTCGCATTCTTCGTGCTTCTCGCCTATAAGATCTTTTTTTTGAATGTTGACAGAGCAACAGAATTCCCTTTTATGCCGCCTGGTTTGTTTTTGGATTTCATTTCGACGCGAGAAATTTTCAAAGTCACGACTTTCGAAACTTTTTAACACTTCCGGTATGATTCACCCGGTGCTATACGAAAGATCATTGATGACAGTCAAAACGCCGATAATATATCCGCGCACCTGCTTTCGGACCCGACGATTCACTTAGAGTTTCTCCGCTTGTCTCATTACATCAATGAATTGAAACCTGTCTTGGGCGACCACTGTCCAGTGTCGTCAGCGACCACCTACCATTAACGACTGCTTTCCCTGTGAACCGATCATTTTCACTCTATAGTGACACTGTCGTCACTGTCAGCGACCACCTCCAATATGCGACCAGCGACCGCAGTTTTTAGACCAAAGTTACGATTTTTACCTGTTATCAGGGAACAGGACCACTTGCCCCTGTGCCAACTCGCCCCCTTGCTGGTGGGCCAACTCGCCCCGGGCCAACTCGGCCTCGGGCCAATTTGCCCCCAGGGGGAATAACGAGGATTGGTGGTGATTGCTGTTGAGAAATCAGTAGGCCTAATAACGCGCGATTTCCAAAATAATTGGTTTTATGACGTTTCGGCCTTGAGACGTTTCGGCCCTAAGAGGCCAAAACGTCTTAGAAATTGGGCCAAAACGTCTTCACATTCGGTAATTCTTTTTTAGATGTGATTGTGTGGAGGGGTTTGTGGAGTTTTAAATCCTTTACCCAACATAAATGAGAATTTAGGGGCGAGTTGGCCCGATTTTGGGGGCGAGTTGGCCAACTTCGAAAATTATCGTTATTTATTTTTTTATTTGAATTAAATAGAATTATTTTATATTTCCTGTTACTTACAGATTTCTGAATTAGTAATCCCATTTATATCCGATTTTCTTTTAATCATCAACTTCACAGACTTAGTACATTCCAGCACAAATAAATTTGACAGTCTGACTGAAACATCCCCCCAATCAAGCAGCACAGTTGCAATGTAAACATAACAGATGAGTAATCATGAACAAAACATGTCATCAGATTAACGCTTTGGCGATACTCACTTTGTTCTTAATTCCTTTGATTTCTTTGACTGTTGCGATTATTTTCATTATACCTACCCAGTGAACAAACTGGTCCCAATACTTCAGAACGCGGTAGAGACAGTGGAATCGCGCATCAGAAATTCGTTTTTTCTTCATTTCATGGCGGCTCTTTTTCACTTTAAACGTCATTTCGGATTATAATTTGGACTTTTTATTCCTCAAATATGTTACTGAAAATATTTTTTCATTGGAAATAATTTTTTATTTCTTCTGGATTTGTAACAAAAACATGAATTGGTAAGTATACCTAATAGAAAATTTGATTAAAAATTTGTAAAAACAAAAACGTGAGCAGATATAAATAACACAAAATTCTTATTTATGTTGGGTAAAGGATTTAAAACTCCACAAACCCCTCCACACATCTAAAAAAGAATACCGAAAATGAAGACGTTTCGGCCCGATTTCCAAGACGTTTCGGCCTCTTAGGGCCAAAGCGTTATTAGGCCTACTCATTTCTCAACAGCAATCACCACCAATCCTCGTTATTCCACCTGGGGGCGAGTTGGCCCGAGGGCGAGTTGGCCCGGAGGTGAGTTGACACACCACCAAGGGGTCGAGTTGGCCCGGGGGCGAGTGGTCCCGTTCCTGTTGAAATTGACATGTTACCGGTACCTGAAACACGATGGCAAATTGGGTGGGTGGGGGCGGGATCTCTTGGGGGGGGGGGGGGCTCCCAATGAAATGTTTTTTCCAAACAAATCTTATTGCAGTAAGAGATTTTGTGGAAATTTTAAATCAACATGCGATTTTGCACTCAATTGTCTCGTTTGAGTTGAAATTGTATTCGGACCCCCTATGCTATCGCCAGTATCAGCGCATTTCGTTTCTCTCTTCAAGCATCGTGAAAGCGAAACTTGAAATGCACCCCTTCTCAGCAAACCTGTCGTCAGCGACCACCTGTCTTTAGCGACCATTTTTGGCAAGTCCCAAGGGTGGTCGCTCATGACAGGTTCTTCTGTACTTTGCACTTCTCCGACGAAGGCTTTGAACACGACCGGAAGATAAACGTGCGCGACTAATTACTCGCGGTATACGAAAAAGCGGTGCGCGATGGTGCGCTGGCGTGATCGCTCGCCGTTCCCAACGGTCACTGATTTAACATCCTAAACAGTATTCAAAAAATGAAGATAAACATTGAATCAAAATCACTCTCCTCACATTTTTCACTCTCGCAAACTTGATTTCAGGTGAGGGATTTTCCAATCGCCTCCATTTTGCTCCCATTCGTCACTGCAGGCTTCATTCAAAAAAGTTTTTCGAAAAAATATATGTTATTTGTTTCGAAAATTTTTGTGACTGTCTATGTTATGTATCCTTGTGATGTTTATTGTGTATTATTATTGGGAGTGCAGCGGACTTATCATTTTGGCTTCATTATGATTGTGTCTATTATAATAATTGGGTACCTAGTGTAAGTCCAGGAAGTCTGTCTCGAATTTACATGCTTGTTGTCTACCGGTAGTTGCTGCAGTCCTTCAATACTTGTATTATGGGATGCAAACGTTGGAATCAGGTGTCTACCTCCGTGGTGGGTGGTGAAGTTCCGATGTCAGAGCTTTCACCACAGGCTAATACTAGTCTTTTAGTCTCTTTTTCTGAGGAACAAGAACATGGTGATGGTACATTGACACCTGTCCGTTATGTACTGCCGTCATCGCACTCTGATGAGCCCTGCTCTGATGAGTAAACAGAGCTAGCTGCCAAGGTGCTCATGATTAATAGCAAGGGATTGCGGTCCCTAGTTAGTTCTCTTAATCCTCTGCATGCAGCTAGCTCGACTGGTGAAAAGGTTTTTCCTGTATGGGAGCTGTGATGCTGGGTAGATCCATTACTGTCGAGAAGTGTAGATGTGGGTAGAGTGCGCACCTCAAAAACCAAAGCTCACCTGGTGACGATGGCAAAAGTGGAAGAAGCCTGAAAGTTTCTCTACGGGCCTCTCGGTGAGATCTGGGGTCAGTCAGATCGTGAGTTGGAGAACCGTCTCCGTCCTGTCAGCAGTCGGGGTCAACTGTTTTTCATCACGAGAAACTTCAATGAGTCGGAGCACCCATCCTCGCTTGCTTTTCAGGATGCTCCTTCTACACTGCAGCCGGGGCCGGCTGTGGTTATGGCTTCTTACATGGAAGAGCATGCAAAAGGGATTAGCCTACGAGTTTCTCAGCGGGTTGAGATCATGAGTTGAAGTGCATTCTCCATCCTGTCAGCAGTCAGGGTCGACTGTTTCTGTCCGGAGAAACTTCATTGAGTCGGAACCCCAATCCTCGTTTGCAATTCGGGACACTTCTTCCACACTTCATCTGGGGTCGGCTGTTGTTACGGCTTCCTCTTCTTCCATGGAAAAGCATGTTAAGGGGTAGAAGCCTATAAGTTTCTAAACGGAACGCTCGGCAAGATCTGGAGTCAGATCGCAGGTTGGAGAACCCTCTCCGTCAGCAGTCGGGGTCGACTGTTTCCGCTTTGAGAAACTTTAGTGAGTTGGGGCATCCGTTCACGTTTGCGTCTGGGACACTCCTTCCACACTGCAGCCGGGGCCAGTTGCAGTTGTGGCTTCTTCCACTGCTTCATCGACAAAGCGCGTTAGACTGCAGAGGTGGGGGCAAAAGCCAGGGGATGGTTTGTTATCATTTTGTGTTGAACCCCCTCCAATATGTTAAGAGGCGATTACAGGGCAGGATGTAGTTCTCTTCCCATAAGCCTCATACGCGTTCAATTATATGCTAGTACGGCAACTTCAGAGGTGCATCCACTCTTTAGTTGATTTGCTTCCTGCGATTGTTTGTTCATAGTTTGTATATGATTCCTGAACTGTAACTGTTTTTGGATTCCAAATTCTTTCATGAATACATTTGGTTGATATTGCTAGCTTTTGTGTACCTGTGTGGCAAGCATGTTGGTTATCTGGCAGTTAGTCCACTCTGAGAACTTTCGTTCAGATTTGTCTGCTATTGTTATGATATATGAGTCTATTCCTCATGTTATAAATCACATTAACGTTGTTTTATTCCTTCAGTTTCCTGGTTATATTTTGTATCGTTCAGTTACGTCGATGATGCAGGCTGTATTCAGGCAAGGGTACATGCGGGATTCTGTTGGTTGCATGCATAATATGTATTAATCATTAGGCCAACATATTTTTTGAATTGATTCTCTTAAATTCCTGATCCGTGTCGGTATAAGAGCTTATGAGAATTTTGCGTTAGTTGGATCAGTAATGGATTTACCTACAGGCCATCTATGCATACGTTTTCTATTTTTGTCTTTATTATTCGGAGTGGTATATTCATTCTCCGAACAGTCATTGGTTTTAACGGACCTAGGGAACAATGATTTATTTGGGGACGGTCCTTGATGGGTTTTTATTCATATCCCATGCCAGGGTCTAAATCCAGTCTTCAACCGGAGGTGGTACACAAAGAGGAATCCTAGTCTCTCATTCTCGTAGATTCAACAGTTACAATTTGGAAGTTCATTATTAACTCCGCCTGACAAAGTCAGCAGAGCTTTTCTGATATCGAGTTGTCCGTCGTCCGTCCATCTGTCATCCGACGTCAACATTTTGTTTGTCCGAGCCATAATTTCTTTACCACTGGATATTTTTTAGCTGTGACGAGCAGCTCTATATGTGGCAATGTCGGTCGGTCTGTCACCAATGAGTTTAAAAACACCATAACTCCTAAAATACTTGATGGAATGACACCATACTTGGTATGCAAGTGTATCTTCATGATGTCTACACCCTCTCAATAGTGTATGTCATTCGGATAATTTCTGTCACATTTATGGACTTGTTACCAACAAGTTTTTTTGTCACCAACAAGTTTTTTTGTCCCCAACGAGTTTTAAAACATCATTGGTGTTGCACGAATCGTCGCAGCTTCGGCACTGTGACAATGCGTCTTGTTTAACAAAACTTTCTAACAGTATGTATTGTCAATAGGCAGTGTGCCATCAATCACAATAAGGTCTGTATCCATCAAGGTCAAGGTCACAGGCGACATGGTAAAGGTAACACTCAGGAAAACGTCAACATTTAGTTTGTCCGAGCCATAATTTCTTTACCACTGGATATTTTTTAACAAAACTTTACAACAGTGTGTATTGTCACTAGGCAGTGTGCCATCAATCATAATAAGGTCTGTATCCCTCAAGGTCAAGGTCACAGGCGACATGGTAAAGGTAACACTCCTGAAAATGTCAACATTTTGTTTGTCCGAGCCATAATTTCTTTAATTATGTATTGTCACTAGGCAGTGTGCCATCAATCATAATAAGATCTGTATCATCCGTCCGTCCATCCATGTTTACATTACAATACTTATGTGGCTTCGATTTGGTAAAATAGGATACTTATGTGGCTAAAGGGTTCAGCTGACCTTTTTAAAATGATTTTTTGGACATATCTAGCCTATTTAATTTTATAGCCCCCTCCCCCCCCCCCCCCCCCCCCAGCCCCTACATTGGAAGCAAAAATGTCCATGTCCAAATCCAAATATTATGTTGCTAATTATTCCAAATATTATGTGGCTAATTATTCCCCTTTTCCACTGTTCTGAGCTACATCATTGCTATCAGCTGCATCTGGTTACATCTGATATAATTCCAACATATTCTGATTGTATAATGGTACATTTTGTTGCAATTAACTAATTCATAGACACATAATATTCCATTTTTCAGCCACACAATAGTTGGAAGCCACATAATATTGGTTTTTTAGCCACATAATAGTTGGACACCACATAATATTTGGATGAACATAACTTTTCTTAGCCACATAAGTTCTAGTCACATATCTATCCAAATGTTGGTACGTCCATCTGTCCGGGCCGACATTGGGGGTTTAGGGGATATTATTATTAGGGGCTACCTCCAAATTAAAGTAGTGTTAGGGTCAGGATTGGGGTGGGTTTGGGTTAGGGGTAGCCCCAGAGAAGGGCTTAAGGTTGGGGTGGGTTAGGTCCCAGGGGGGTTAGGGTTGGGGTCAGGGGTGGGGTTTTAGTTTTAGTAGCCCCTAAACCGAAAAATAGCTCCTAATCCTATTGGTTTGGCTAGGGTGGGGTTGGGTCAGGGGTGGGGTGGGGGTTAGGGGTAGCCCCAGAGTAGGGCTTAAGGTTGGGGGTTAGGTCCCGGGGTGGGTGGGGGTTAGGGTCTGGGGTGGGCTTTTAGGGTTTAGGATCAGGGTGGGGTAGGGTTAGGGTGTGGTTTTTGGGTGGAGGGATGGGGTTAGGGTTAAATATAAGTTCTAGGGTAGAGGGGTTCTGGGTAAAATAAGGTTTTTGACATACAAAATGTTTTTTTGGTAGCCCATAAACCTGAAATGTTCGAGCGTCTGTCTGTCCATATGTCCATCCTTAAAAGTGCAACTCCTCCTAAACTGAATTTTCATGAAACTTTACACAATGGAAGAACTCCATATAAAGATGTGCATGAAGCAATATAATTCCGTTCTGACAGGTGTGGGGGGTATCACTTTGTGAGCTTGCTCACAGTACCTCTAGTTTTTTTTCTGGTCTGTTAGAAGCATATTTTTTCATAGGCTTCTATTGGGCATACTCTGTTGTCATCATTGGGGAAAATTTTAAGTTTAAATGCCCTGGTAGATGAATTTCCATCTCTTGTTTTTGTCATGCTTTTCCTGAATTACAAGTACTCATTACCATTACTGTTAGATTTCAGTTCAATGTCTCCCCCCACCCCTCCCCATTTTAATTGTCGATATTCATCAGATCCCCTAAAGCCCATAAGTTTTGTTATGTTGAACCACATCTAATTTAAAAGGGCAATAGGATCATGATGCCTAATAACTCGAGTATCCCATAATTTTTTATTTGTTCTTCGAAAGCCATCATTACCTCGGCTTTATTTTTATTATTTCCTATTTCTTTTTGTTTCAGCTCTTTCCTTCTAGCTTTAAGGATCTCACGGCTGATCTTAAAAAGATATGAATTTAGAATGCTATGATCATAGTTATTGTCACTCGGGTATCTTTTTATAGTCAGGTGAAAACTTGTTAAAGAATCAGATTCATAATCTCCACCATCATTTTTTTCCAATGTTAAAATAAATGATCCTATGAAGGCATCAAGTCCGTAGGTGGGATCAAATAAACTGCCCTTTTTTCATGTGGAGCTACTTCTGTTAGTCACTTTTGGAATTTTCACAAACAACTTTGTGTTTTTCTAACAGAATTTGGATTTTTTTTATTTTCTGTATACCTTTTTAGGTCCTTAATGTTTGCAGATACTTGAAACACACTTGTCTGTGAATGTTTCAGACTTGTCTTGCAAGGTTGGCACTGAGATATGGAGGGTGATTTAGTAAAACTGTTTCTGTCTGTATCAGGTGTGTTATCTCTCTCAGTTTCATAGCTTTCCTCAAAAATCTCATTCAGACAGTCAAATTCAATGAGAGCATCTTTGTCATTATATCCCAGCATATAGCAGTTTAAATTACTGTCGTTTTCCCACTTTTCATTATCAGAATTCTTCATATTAAATTTGCCATATTGATTTTTTGGTGATTCAAACTTGGCCATTTTCTGTGTCAGAACTGTATTTGTAGACAATAAATTATTGCCTTGATCTCGATGATTCCAATGCAAGAAAATGATCAGTTTGGTACTCATAATTTAAGGAAAGTAAATGAAGGGTAGATTTTCATTTTTACTGAAAGGGTCAAAGGGTGAAGTTTTTTGTTCCATTTTTAAAGTTTGTTTCCAATTTTTAATATTGGACTCAGTTTACAAATGAAGTAATAGCAACTTTCCGCCACTCATATCCTAAGGTATGTATAATTTATTCTCAGATTTTTCAGTGGCTAAAAACACACTGTCAATGTCAAAAATAACACCAAGAAAAATGATTGGTCAACTCTCTGGAGAAGAGAATCTCAGCAGTATGATTGGTTCTCTCTCTGATTTGAAAAAATGCAAAAACTTGTATCACACACATGTGTGTTACAACTTTCTTTTTACCACACACTCTGGAATGCCCTGCACACACATTAATTTTAAATGGGTGTGTAATAAATACATAATGTATATGGAAAGGTGAGTGAAATCAATTACAGGTCAAAAAGCTTGGTAGTTATGAGTAAACTTTAGTGAGTATTCTCTTGTATGATCAGAAAAGAACTTTCAGACAAAAGAAGTTTCCCAAATTGTAAGTGATATTATATTGTTATTGATAAAAGTATGTCACTAATTTTTCAGGTAAAAGTGATGGAACTACTTCAGTGCCAGGTTGGTATTTTTATAAATTTAATTTCTGTATAATTAATAAATATCTAACCTTATATGTTTTCTTCACCAACTAGCATGCTGGGAGCAAACAAATCGATATTTTTTTTTTGCAGTACCTCTACAATGAAACAAAATTATGAGTTTGATTTTTATATCTTTGTTGACAGACTCTATAGACAATAGATCATTGCTTCAAGTACGATTTTTATCCTCGAGTGGGGTGCACAGAGGATTATAATAATCTTCATTGCTCACGAGGGGATAAAATCATACTCAAATCTGAGCTGTGAACTTTCGTATTTTATTTATTTTCTCCTTATTTGTTTTTCCAAAACAACCCTTTATAATTGATTCAACTCAACCAGTTTGTAAACAATAAGGCAATGACAGGGCAATGTATAATGGATATATAGAATCAAGTTTGTTCAAAGAAAGATTCTTGTCCAATATTTGAGCTCATTCCATGAGGTGCGGAATTCATAACCCCCTCCTAAATTCTGTCATCAGAGACAGTTAGTTGGTGAGAACCAAAAATGGTATGCAATATTATTAAATGGCATACTTGCTTCATTCCAAAAAAATGTTCAAGGAACACCAGGAACTAAATATAGAAATAAATTTGTCAAAATTAAGTGCGTAGAGTGATATTTGGGCTGAGTGTTGGAGCCCAAATTTTAACTTAGTAGAGTATAAAGACTATTATTTAAAATAATCTTCTTCTTCACAGCCACGAGTCAGATTCTGACAGAGCTGATTGTGGTAAACATTAGTTGTATATGAATGTGAGTATACAAGATTAATGTTTGTGCTCTATTTAGGTGTTATTTATTTATTGGCATTTAAGGGCACATAATGGCTAATCATGACCGTGACAGTGTTACAGATGGAGGAAGCCAGAGTACCCAGAGAGAACCACCGAGCATCAATGGGCAGCTGCCAGCTCCCCAACATCGTAACTCTGCAGGGCAGCACAGGCTGGGTTCGATTGGTTGAAGACATGCGCACCATCGACGTGCACAGTACACAGCATCATCATGTAGCCATGTGGACAATCAGTGTTAAGTGCCTTGCCCAAGGACACAACGTGGGAGTCCGAATCGATCACTCAGACAGTCACCCATCTGATGACTAACCAGGCTCGACATTGTTTAATTTGAAGGTGTTAGTGTGATTTTACGGCAAAAAAAAATTCACCGAATGGACCCTAGTTAAAATAGATTAAGTATATTAACTTGTAGATGCTGAATGTAACCTTAAATCCTTCTTTAAACAATTGTATCAGGTGAGCACATGATGCACAGTTTATTTATCGCTATAGCTTGAGACTTGTTCCCAGCATGCTTTTTTAATATTTTCTGTAATTGTAATTGATAGCTTTATATGAAGGGTGATCCTAATGGTTCATATTTTTTTTCTGGTCTGTTAGAAGCATATTTTTTTATGGGCTTCTATTGGGCATACTCTGTTGTCATCATTGGGGAACATTTTAAGTTTAAATGCCCTGGTAGATGAGTTTCTATCTCTTGTTTTTGTCATGCTTTTCCTGAATTCGAAGTACTCATTACCATTACTGTTAGATTTCAGTTCAATGTCTCCCCCCACCCCCACCCCTCCCCTTTTTAATTGTTGATATTCATCAGATCCCCTAAAGCCCATAAGTTTTGTTATGTTGAACCACATCTAATTTAAAAGGGCACAAGGATCATGACGCCTAATAACTCGAGTATCCTATAATTTTTTATTTGTTTTTCGAAAGCCATCATTGCCTCTGCTTTATTTTTGTTATTTCCTATTTTTTTTTGTTTCATATCTTTCCTTCTAGCTTTAAGGATCTCACGGCTCATCTTAAAAAGATATGAATTTAGAATGCTATGATCATAGTTATTGTCACTCGGGTATCTTTTTATAGTCATGTGAAAACTTGTTAAAGAATCAGGTTCATAATAATCCACCATCATTTTTATCCAATGTTAAAATAAATGTTCCTATGAAGGCATCAAGTCCGTAGGTGGGATCAAATAAACTGCCTTTTTTTCATGTGGAGCTACTTCTGTTAGTCACTTTTGGAATTTTCACAAACAACTTTGTGTTTTTCTAACAGAATTTGGATTTTTTTTATTTTCTGTATACCTTTTTAGGTCCTTAATGTTTGCAGATACTCGAAACACACTTCTCTGTGAATGTTTCAGACTTGTCTTGCAAGGTTGGCACTGAGATTTGGAGGGTGATTTAGTAACACGGCTTCTGTCTGTATCAGGTTTGTTATCTCTCTCAGTTTCATAGCTTTCTTCAAAAATCTCATTCAGAAAGTCAAATTCAATGAGAGCATCTTTGTCATTATATCCCTGCATATAGCAGTTTAAATTACTGTCATTTTCCCACTTTTCATTATCAGAATTCCTCATATTAAATTTGCCATATTGATTTTTTGGTGATTCAAACTTGGCCATTTTCTGTGTCAGAACTGTATTTGTAGACAATAAATTATTGCCTTGATCTCGATGATTTCAATGCAAGAAAATGATCAGTTTGGTACTCATAATTTAAGGAAAGTAAATGATGGGTAGATTTTCATTTTTACTGAAAGGGTCAAAGGGTGAAGTTTTTTGTTCCATTTTTAAAGTTTGTTTCCAATTTTTAATATTGGACTCAGTTTACAAATGAAGCAATAGCAACTTTCCGCCACTCATATCCTAAGGTATGTATAATTTATTCTCAGATTTTTCAGTGGCTAAAAACACACTGTCAATGTCAAAAATAGCACCAAGAAAAATGATTGGTCAACTCTCTGGAGAAGAGAATCTCAGCAGTATGATTGGTTCTCTCTCTGATTTGAAAAAATGCAAAAACTTGTATCACACACATGTGTGTTACAACTTTCTTTTTACCACACACTCTGGAATGCCCTGCACACACATTAATTTTAAATGGGTGTGTAATAAATACATAATGTATATGGAAAGGTGAGTGAAATCAATTACAGGTCAAAAAGCTTGGTAATTATGAGTAAGCTTTAGTGAGTATTCTCTTGTATGATCAGAAAAGAACTTTCAGACAAAAGAAGTTTCCCAAATTGTAAGTGATATCATATTGTTTTTGATAAAAGTGTGTCACTAATTTTTCAGGTAAAAGTGATGGAACTACTTCAGTGCCAGGTTGGTATTTTTATAAATTTAATTTCTGTATAATTAATAAATATCTAACCATATATGTTTTCTTCACCAACTAGCATGCTGGGAGCAAACAAATCGATATTTTTTTTTTTGCAGTACCTCTACAATGAAACAAAATTATGAGTTTGATTTTTATATCTTTGTTGACAGACTCTATAGACAATAGTTCATTGCTTCAAGTACAATTTTTATCCTCGAGTGGGGTGCACAGAGGATTATAATAATCTTTATTGCTCACGAGGGGATAAAATCATACTCAAATCTGAGCTGTGAACTTTCGTATTTTATTTATTTTCTCCTTATTTGTTTTTCCAAAACAACCCTTTATAATTGATTCAACTCAACCAGTTTGTAAACAATAGAAAAAAATGGAATATGATGCTGGGAGTGGAATACCATTTTCGTCGAGTGGCAGTGGGAATACGATTTGTTATTTTTCCAAGTGTTATCTGCTAGACTGGTTAGTTAGCGTGAAATAGAGTGGTGATTTATAATAACAGTGGAAGCTATTCTTTTCAGTTTATAAATATTTTCTGAATAGGATCCCCTGTTACTTCTCTGAAACTGAAAGAGTCTGACTATGTTACATAAAAGGGGGAAACAGAATGAAATCACACCTGGCAATGCAGCTGGTAGGGGTGTGCATCTTCTGGTTCTTACAAGGACTGGATATGTAATATATATGAAAATATTGAGAGACAAGGAGTTTGAATCATCTAAAGTGCAAAAACTTGGTTATGATTAAATTTTGGAATGTATTCTCCTGTCTAATTAATGAAAACTTGTATAAATTATTTGCAGTATTATTTTCTAACTGATTGAATGTTGTCATTTGACATTTCAGTTGAAGGTGGTGGAACTACTGCAGGCCCAGGTTGGTCTTATTTTAAAATTTCATCATGTGTAACAAATGTATATCTAACCAATCCCATATTAATTCGACTCACAGCATGCTGTTATCACATTCAATCAGTTTTCTAGGATTTCTTATAGTTAATGAATATTAAGAATTTTACCCATTCGTGCATCATGACAGGGCAATGTATAATGGATATATAGAATCAAGTTTGTTCAAAGAAAGATTCTTGTCCATTATTTGAGTTCATCCTATGAGTTGCGGAATTCATAACCCCTCCTAAATTTCTATCTTCAGAGCCAGTTAGTTGGTGAGAACCAAAAATGGTTTGCAATATTATTTAGTGGCATACTTGATTCATTTAAAAAACATTTTTCAAAGCATTTTTTAGTGAACTCCAGGAACTAAATATAGATATAAATTCCAATCATCCATATGTCTTAAACATAAGGAGACAGATACTCGTTATTTAATATGCTTGTTCCGTATGAGTAATGGCATCAGGTGGACAAAGAATGCAACTATTAATTGCCTTGTGGTGTACCACATCCCCCCCACCCACCCCCCTTTTTTTTCACTGTTGGTAATTGTGTTTCCTGTCTCCTCTACTGCATTCTTACACCATTTTGTCTATTACTAGATTTTTTTCTGCTAAAATGGACCATCCCCAACTACCTCTGCCCCTGTTTTCATTATCTGATCTCCCCACTGTCTGAATTCACCTATCAAATCATTCCATTAGGATCACCCAACCAATCATTTTGCATCTTTAAGTATGGTCCATCTATCAGTACATACTGAGTTATTACCTTTGATTGTTCCATACAAGTGTTTCTTCTCAAGTGGCATACTTGATTCATTTAAAAAACATATTTTTACACAACAACCAATGGCCCAGGCTTAGCTGGTGCTAACTCCAAAATATCTAGGGCCAAACACAAATTTTGCCCCCCCCCCCCCCCCCACCATCCCCAAAATTTGCATGCAAAATCGAAAATTAGAAGTCCTATCTGGTCCTCCGTACATGCCAGGAAGTGACCGGAATTGGCGCCAACATCATTCTTTGTTTGGCCCTCTGTCACATAACAACAAACTGACTGTGCTTTTAAATCTCAGTTTATTATGATGCCAGACACAAATCAATGGTTAATTTGGTGGATCCAAGGACACAACTGGATGAAGGAAGGAAGAAACGGTGGTTTAAGGGCTGTAATTTTATAATATTTATAAAAATTAGTTCATGTTCCCCAATTTCGGGACTTGGGCCTGACGTTATCATTGTTGATAATGATTTTTCCACTGTTTGTTAAGTATTCCTTCCCTACCCTCCCTTGATCCCCCCAGTTAAACTCCCAAGCTTTTTGGCTTGTTTTATTGAAATTTTTTTATAAAATTTCTTGTGTTACACTGAATGTTTATTTTGTATATCCCCAGGGTTATGTCCTCACCCTTGGGGTGTTTAGGCATTTTGGTCATGCATCATACATCCAATGTATTGTTTTTTCTTCTGATGAAGATCTTGCCTTACATCGGATAGTTCAAAGATCTGTTACTGACTTCAGGCCGTGTTGCCTGGGGTCCCGTTTCCGGTTTTCATTCTGATGTTGTTTTCATTAACAATGCTCTTTTTATATACGTAGTTTCCTATTTATTATATGGTACGTCTGTCGTAAGATACATTAAATATTCCGGTAGTGTAGCAGTTAATTTTGGGGGATAGAAAAATAATTTTTGTCCACACTTGAGCTCTATCGGGATACATTTGGGCACTTCGTTCCCTTTGGGAACTTGGGCTCTTGTCAAAATTTTTAGAAAATTTTTTTTGTGTAAATTATTTTTCGACTTATATTTTGAATGTTTTTTGTTATGTATCTTTTTATAATATTTAATGTGGAGTTGGTGGGAGTACGATCGACTTTGTTTGCTTCATTATGAAAGCATATTGCTCAATAAGCAAGGCGAGGAAGTGTTTCCTCTGATTTACATGTTGGTTGCCTTGCTTGTAGTCGATGTACTCCCACTAATTCTTGCTCAACATGTGTCGCATGGGATGACAAATGTTGGAGATGGGTGTCACGGTACATTGTTAGCGAGGGGCTACTGCCGGTCCTCTCGCCAAAAACCCGCTCTAGTTTTTTAGTTTATATTTACAGAGGAACAAGAACATGGTGATGTTTACATGATGCCATCAGAGAGTGTGCTTCCGTTGTTGCATTTAGATAGTCAATCAGAGCTAGCGGCTAAAGTGCTCATGAATATTAGACAGGGCAATAAACCTCAGCGCAGTTTCAGCTCCCTATCGCCAGCTAGCTCAACTTGTGAAGTGGTTACACCGTCCGAGGGTACCGTGACGCCGGGTGTGTCAGTTGCGATCGAGGAGAGTAGAAAGGGTAGAGCGAGCACTATAAAATAATAATAGGCTCACCCTACGACAACGGAGAGGAAAAAGCCGGCAAGTTCAGCATGAAGCTCGGCGAGGTCTGAAGGACCGTGATCGAGAGAGCCCCCTCTCTCTTTCATAACAACATCTGGGGCCAGATGTTGTAGTTCGGAACTTCTGCAGAAAAGAGCCATCTCGGACACACTGTCCCAGGAGCAGCCGGCGGCCAAGCAACAGAAGACCACTGCTCCTCAGGCCTCCATAACGGACTTGCTGTCGCAGATTGCGCAGCTCATCACAGCATCCCAGCAAGGGGAGAAGCAGCCGTTGGCAGTCTCAGAACCTGAGCTGTCAGATGGTGCTGGGTCGATCCAGTCAACTGCGCGCTCAGATGCCAATGACCATGAGTATAATCTGATTCAGTCGGATGATTAAATGGATTCTGGAGGAGAATTACCCTTCCCTTTCGGAACAACACAGGGTGGCGATGGATCTAATGCATCAATACTTCCCTGAGTTGGTTCCTGAGAATCAGAATGCTGTGACCACTCGAAAGTTGCAATATTCAGAAGCTAAGAGAAGAGGCCTCATATATCGGGACATCCAGAGAAAAGAGACGTCTCAGACACACTGTCCCGGGAGCAGCCAGTGGCCAGAATAGAAGACCGCTGCTCCTCAGGCCTCCGTAATGGATTTGCTGTCACAGATTGCGCAGCTCATCGCAGCATCCCAGCAAGTGCAGAAGCAGCTGATGGCAGTCTCGGAACCTGAGGTGTCGGATGGTGCTGGGTCGGTCCAGTCATCTGTGCGTCCAGATGCCGCTGACCATGATTTTCAATATATTCAGACGAATGCTGCAAGGGATATGGAGGGGGATTACCCTTCCCTTTCGGAACAACAGAGGGTGGCGATGGATCTAATGCATCAATACTTCTCTGAGTTGGTTCCTGAGAATCAGAATGCTGTGACTGCTCGAAAGTAGCACTATTCAGTAGCTAAGAGAAGAGGCCTCATATATCGGGATGTCCGGAGAAAAGTACCGTCTCAGACACACTGTCCCGGGAGCAGCCAGCGGCCAGAATAGAAGACCGCTGCTCCTCAGGCCTCCATAACGGACTTGCTGTCGCAGATTGCGCAGCTCATCGCAGCATCCCAGCAAGTGCAGAAGCAGCTGATGGCAGTCTCAGAACCTGAACTGTCAGATGGTGCTGGGTCGGTCCAGTCATCTGCGCGTCCAGATGCTGCTGACCGTGATTTTCAACTTATTCAGACGAATGCTGAAAGGAACAACACATGGTTGCAATGGATTTAATCCATCAACACTACCCTGAATTTGTTCCAGCGAATCAGAATGCTGCGACTACTTGCAAGAAACCGGTCGCGTTGTTGAATGCTGACTTTATCTGGAAAAAGAGGAGGAAATGTCTTTTCCGGTTAAGTATAGACAGGTGTCGCAGGCCTTTGGCCTTTTAGACAGCGCCATATTCAACTTTCCAGTGGAAAGAAGTAAGGCGGTATCTTGTCATCATCTTCCGTAATTTTACCGATTAACGGAAAACGGGGAAGATGTATTGAGAGTTGCTCTGCGTTTGAATGAGCAGGCTATGGACCTTGTTATGGCCTTACCTTTGTCATTCACTATTCGCTCAGACACAGTTGAGACCGTATTTCTTCATGCAGAGCGAATTTAGACTCACTGTCTTACGCAGATCACTTTTAAGAACTGTGACGCAATGTTTCTACGGAAAGAATTTGAGGGCGTTCATACCTCATTTAGAGTCCTTTCCAGGGCTATTATATTTATCACGTATAACTCTGTCTTAACAGTTGCTAATTTGGAGTTAATCAGATGTGACGGAGCCCTTGCGTCGTCATCCTTAATAGATGATAAGGTGAAAAACTCTCTTCGGGTCGCTCCAGTTTCCGGACACTAAGTTTTTAGCTCACCTGAGTGAAGCTCAAGGGGAGCTTTACTAATCGCTTTCCGTCCATCGTCGTCTGGCGTAAATTTACAAAACCAACTTCTCCAAAGAAACCACTGGCCCAATATTTTTCAAATGTTGGGTAAATGTTTATTACCTAATGTCAATTCAGATTTGTTCAAATGAAGTTGCCCCTCCTCCTGGGTTGGGCCACGCCCCCAAGGGGCACCAGAATCTTTGAAAATCTTCTTCTCATGAACCAGCAGTAGCAGAGACTTGATATTTGGTATGCAGCTTCCTTTTGAGGTGTAGACTCAAGTTTGTTCAAGAAAAGTTTGAGGGGCAATATTTGGCGACTTTATGGGAGGGGCAAGAATTTTGGCCCCACCCCAAATTTAAGTTTTCCGAACCGAGAGGCCGATTTGAACCAAATTTTATGTGAGGGCTTATTGGGTCATAAGTACCTAATTTATGCCAAAAAATTTTTTCACGCAGCCCCGTGGGAACCGCAGGGGCTAAAAATAAAAAAAAATTAAAACGTTCATATCTCCAAAACTGCACGGCACTGAGAATTTTTATTTGGTGTGAAACTTCCTTAGGAACAACAGAAAGGATTGGTTAAAAAAAATTGCCATCGGGTTTTATCATATGGTACAGTTTTAGGACTTTGAAAAAGTGCTGAGTCAGCACTTTTTAACACTGCAGGCAATGGGAAAAACATTAAAAAATCTTCTTCTCCAGATCCAGCAGGCAGAATCTTTTGATATTTGGTATGCAACATTGTAGGGTGGATCTGATTCAAGTTTGTTCAAATCGGCCCCCTGGGTTCATATTTGGACTCGGTATAGGAGCCCGATTTCGAACTTAGTGCATTTCAGGCAAATTTCTTAAAAAATCTTCTTTTTAGATCCAGCAGGCACAATCTTTTGATATTTGGTATGCAACATTGTGGGGTGGATCTGATTCAAGTTTGTTCAAATCGGCACCCTAGATTCATATTTGGGCTCACTATAGAAGCCCGAATTCGAACTTAGTGCATTTCAGACAAATTTCTTCAAAAATCTTCTTCTCCAGATCCAACAGGCAGAATCTTTTCATATTTGGTATGCAACATTGTGGGGTGGATCTGATTCAAGTTTGTTTAAATCGGCCCCCTGGATTCATATTTGGGCTCACTATAGAAGCTTGAATTCGAACTTAGTGCATTTCAGGCAAATTTCTTCAAAAATCTTCTTCTCCAGATCCAGCAGGCAGAATCTTTTGATATTTGGTATGCAACATAGTGGGGTGGATCTGATTCAAGTTTGTTCAAATCGGTTCCCTAGATTCATATTTGGGCTCACTATAGAAGCTTGAATTCGAACTTAGTGCATTTCAGGCAAATTTCTTCAAAAATCTTCTTCTCCAGATCCAGCAGGCAGAATCTTTTGATATTTGGTATGCAACATTGTGGGGTGGATCTGATTCAAGTTTGTTCAAATCAGCTCCCTGGGTTCATATTTGGGCTCACTATTGAAGCTCGAATTTGAACTTAGTGCATTTCAGGCAAATTTCTTCAAAAATCTTCTTCTCCAGATCCAGCAGGCAGAATCTTTTCATATTTGGTATGCAACATTGTGGGGTGGATCTGATTCCAGTTTGTTCAAATCGGCCCCCTGGATTCATATTTGGGCTCACCATAGAAGCCTGAATTTGAACTTAGTTCATTTCAGGCAAATTTCTTAAAAAATCTTCTTCTCCAGATCCAGCAGGTAGAATCTTTTGATATTTGGTATGCAACATTGTGGGGTGGATCTGATTCAAATTTGTTCAAATCGGCTCCATAGATTCATATTTGGGCTCACTATAGAAGCTTGAATTTGAACTTAGTGCATTTCAGGCAAATTTCTTAAAAAATCTTCTTCTCCAGATCCAGCAGGCAGAGTCTTTTGATATTTGGTATGCAACATTGTGAGGTGGATTTGATTCAAATTTGTTCAAATCGGCTCCCTAGATTCATATTTGGGCTCACTATAGAAGCTCGAATTCAAACTTTGTGCATTTCAGGCAAATTTCTTAAAAAATCTTCTTCTCCAGATCCAGCAGGCAGAATCTTTTCATATATGGTATGCAACATTGTGGGATGGATCTGATTCAAGTTTGTTCAATTCGGCCCCCTGGATTTATATTTGGGCTCACTATAGAAGCCCAAATTCGAACTTAGTGCATTTCAGGCAAATTTCTTAAAAAATCAAGTTTGTTCAATTCGGCTCCCTGGGTTTATATTTGGCTTATTATAGGAGCCCAAATTTGAACTTAGTGCATTTCAGGCAAATTTCTTTGAAAATCTTCTCAAGATCCAGCAGGCAGAATCTTTTGATATTGGGTATGCACCATGCTTAGGGGGGTGAGATTCAAGTTTGTTCAAGCCAAGTCCCTGGGTTCATATTTGGGCTCACTGTGGTAGCCCGAATTATAACTTAGTTCAATATTAGGAATTTTCTTTAAAAATCTTCTTCAGAATGTTTTGATGTTTGGTATGCAGCATCCTTAGGGGGGTGAGATTCAAGTTTGTTTAAGCCATGCCCCTAGGTCCATATTTGGACTCACTGTGGGAGCTCGAATTGTAACTTAGTTCAAAATGATGAATTTTCTTTAAAAAATCTTCTTCTTCAGATCCAGCAGTCAGAATGTTTTGATATTTGGTGTTCAGTTCCGAGTGATGTGCTTCGGTCTGAATATAGCGCACTGTGGTGTCACTTGAATAATGAACTCGGTAATGTCTCACAACAATCTGGTTCGTCTGCCATTATCCAGAACGAAATTGGTCAGTTGTTATGCTCGCTTTTGTCTACTATCAGATGCATTAACAGCGAGAAATTTTATGCGACTGATGGGGTTATGCTGAGTAGCTGCGCATCTTGTTTAGATGGGTCGCTTACGCACACATCCCCTCCAGTTATTCTTTAACCAGAACTGGAGTGTGAAAACGCATTCGCTCAGGACCAGTATTGTTTTAACGGATCTAGTAAACAAAAGGTCCATATTGGGGCAGATATTCAGTGGTTAACTCAAAGAGTTCCGCTGCAACTGCCAGATCCGGCTTTCACGATTATGACAGGTATGAGTCAATAGTTTGGGGCACGACCCTGAGTCCGACAGACTCAAATGCAGAGGTCTTTTGGGACCCTCGGTTCCTGGAGAAACACGTAAACATCAAAGAATGATGTCAATATTGTTAGCGATACATCAGTGTGGACACGCTTGTTCAGATATTGTTGAACAACTCAGTAGTGGTAGCGTACATCAGGAACCAGGGGGGCACCCTTTCATTTCCGTTATGATAACTAATGGAGAAGAATTTTCATGTTCATCTCTCTATCCGTCATATACCGGGTCGTCTGAACGTACTAGCAGACTCGCTCCTCGGAAAGGTTGCCTGTTTCGTTTGTATTGGACGCTCTACATGCGAGTATTTGGACAGTTTTAGTTACCGTCATTTGTGTCGCCATGCCCAGATCATTGAGCGCATGCAGTAGACGCTCTGCAGAATTCATGGGGATGAATGATAGGATACGCGTATCCTCCAATTCATTTGATTCAATAGATTTTGTTTAAGATTAAACAGTCTTGTTGTGTATCCTACTAGTAGCACCTCTGTTGTCACAGAAACCTTGGATCAGTATTCTCAAGTGTCTGTTATGGGACGCTCCCCAGGAGCTTCCTTCCTTCTTTCAGGGGAAGTTTATTCTTCACGTCCTTCTCCTCCCATAGTGGCATAATGGAGTCAGTTAGACGTGAGGGAACCATTGCGATTCCTATATTTTTTGATAACTGGCACAGGAACGATTAAATAATGCGGGTGAGGAGATTTCGATATGACTTCGAATCCCCCCCCCCCCCCCCAGCCCCCTCCCGCAAGCCTCATATATTTTAATACATACATACTATGCATGTGGGTCATGTTCTATGGTGACCTCATGGGAACATCCGCTTTTTAGTTGGATTAGTTTCCTGTGATTATTTGTAGATTTGTTATATACGAGCGCTTATTTAAAAATCATCACAATTAATTGCTACTCTTTGAGTACCTTGCAGGCTGCAAAACCAGTTAACTGGTATTCAGATTATTACATGCTAAATATAAATGCTCTCGCGCATTATATTATTAGGCTAACACTTTATTGTATTTTGTGGACCTTGAAATTATAATCTATTTTGGGGGCGGTCTGTGTCGGAGCCTGTTAATCATACCTACTTCCATTTCTAGATCCAAGTTTCTGTTATATCTACTCAATTCACACACATGTTTTTACGATCATAGATATCGATTAGTACACGTTGGAGAGTGTTGTTACTGGAATTTATTGTACAGAGGCCACCTGTGCATTACCTAGGAAGTGTGTTTTCTCTTCAGGGATCATTCATTGTGGCGCGATTGGACATATGTATGTGATATTTTATATCACCGGTTTTCGATGTATCTGTGTACGTCATCTGCGGAGTACATTATATATCAGGCAATATTAATTACCAGGATCGTTGCGATAGCCATAACTTCTGAAGTAACGTTAAGCACCATTTATTAATCATGAATTAATACCTGAGTGTCTGTTTGACGATTATTAGTCAAGTTGTGACGAAGTCAAACTCAACTTATAGTTTGGTGAATGGCGGGCGGGCGGGCGGGCGGGCGGGCGGGCGTAAACAATTGGTTTCCGGATGATAACTTGATAGTGGTTCAACTCACATTCATTAAACTTCATACGTAGGTTGGTCTTGGTGGGAGGAAGAACCCTATTGATTTTGGACATGCTACGTCGAAGGTCAAGGTCACAGTGACCTTGAACGTAGTAAATCTTAAACAATTGGTTTCCGGATGATAACTTGATAATGGTTCAACTCACATTCATGAAACTTCATAGGTAGATTGGCCTTGGTGAGGGGAAGAACCCTATTGATTTTGGACTCGCTACGTCAAAGGTCAAGGTCAACGTGACCTTGAACATAGTAAATCGCAACAATTCCTTTCCGGATGATAACTTGATAGTAGTTCAACCTACATTCATGAAACTTCATAGGTGGGTTGGCCTTGGTGCGAGGAAGAACTCTATTGATCTTGGACTCACCAGATCAAAGGTCAAGGTCACAGTGACCTTTAACATAGTATATCGCAACATTTGGTTTCCGGATGATAACTTGATAGTGGTTCAACCTAGAGTCATGAAACTTTACAGGCGTGTTGGCCTTGGTGCGAGGAAGAACCCTATTGATGTTGGACTCACCAGGTCAAAGGTCAAGGTCACAGTGACCTTGAACATAGTATATCGCAACAATTGGTTTCCGGATGAGAACTTGATAGTGGTTCAACCTAGAGTCATGAAACTTCATAGGTGTGTTGGCTTTGGTGCGAGGAACTGTTGTCACAACTCGACATTGGATCGGTGATCCTGAGCGGCATTTTTTATATTATATTTTGGTACCACTCTTATTGATTCCAGAGCTCTCCCCTCTTTCTTTTGAAGATTCCTTCAAAAGAAAGTGTGGGGGGATTTTTCCCTCTTCTCTGGATTACGGGGTATGAAACTATGAAGGAAGCTGTTTTATCTGTAATTATATCCTGCATACCGCTGAAGTGTTATTGTATGGCGTATGTTTGTGGGGGATTTTTACTCATTCTCAGATATGCCATCCTAATTTTGGGGCCTTAGTCTGGACTAGCCTTAAAAATTAAGAACTTGTTACATCCTAAGTAGCATTGTCTTCATGCTTCCAATAAGGAATTACTTAAATTGGGCTTCTTATTTAGAATATGTCTCTATTATTGTATAAAGAGATATACATGTAATTCCTAATTATTCTAATTTCCTTTCATCATGGATTGCAGGATTGGAACTATTTCGGAAGTCCTAGGCCCTCCACCTTTTTACTATTCAGCTAATTCTGGGCCATTGGTTCTTGTGCAAAAATATGATAAATTTATAGTAATTTGTATATTTTTATACTTACCAATGGCCCAGACGAGGATGGCTCTCCCATGAGTGGGCACTCATACCTCCTCGCTGAATTATTATGTAATACTCTCTTTTACAAAGAATAATGTTGGCGCCAATTCCAGTCACTTCCTGGCGTCTGCACATGCGCGGAGAGTAATTATATGGAGGACCAGATAGGACTTTTAATTTTCGGTTTTGCATGCAAATTTGGGGGATTGGGGGGGCAAAATTTGTGTTTGGCCCTCGATATGTTGGAGTTAGCACCAGCTAAGTCTGGGCCATTGATAAGTATAAAAATATACAAATTACTATAAATTTATCATATTTTTATACTGTACCAATGACCCAGACTTAGCTGGTGCTAACTCCACAAAAACCAGGGCCAAACACAAATTTTGCCCCCCAATCCCCAAAATTTGCATCCAAAACAAAAAGAAATCATGTCCTAAAGGACCTCCATAGTACGACTCTACTGCGCATGCGCAGTGACGCAGTCGTCCCGATATTGGCGCCAAATATCATTCTCTGTTTGGCCCTTCATCAGTCAACATCTCACTGATCTTTGTGCTTGTAAATCTCAGTTTAAAGGATGCCAGACACGTAATTCTTGGAGAAAATGTGATTCTAAGGAGGATAGAAGGAGGAGAGGAAAAAGAAGTGGCAAAAAATAATCAGGGCTGTACTTAAAATTTTTTGTTGAAATTATGTTAAGTTGCCTATTTTCGAGGCAAACGCCTCTTGTTGTCATTCTTGCTAATTGTTGCACTGCTTATTCAGTGTTTCCTCTCCCCTAACCTTCTAAAGTCCCCCCTTGCAATTCTCCCATGCTTTTGGCATATTTTTGAGAAGTTTCATTTCTAAAAATTCCCTGGGAGAGTTGCTTGGTTACAGAATGTTTTCTGTTATTTTCCCCATAGTTACGTTTTCACCCATGGGTGTATAACGTTTGTGTTCTGCATCTTCCATCTGATGTTCTGCAGATTCTCCCCTGGGAGTCTCTGTTTTGCATCAGATAGAGTGTAATTGATGACTGATTCCGGGCCAGTTTTTTCAGAAAGTGCCTGGAGTCATGTTTTCTTCTGTGTTTACACTGTTTGTTTTCATTGGCAACAGCCTTTTTTGAGGGGGGCTGTTTGCCTTTGAGGTAGTTTATCTCATTATAAGATACATTTATATTATCCGAAAGTGTCTCATTAATTATTTTATATAATTTTAAAATTTTTGACCACACTTTGCCATCGGATCCATCGGGGCTCAACGTTACTTTTCAGCAACTTGGGCTTCTCTGAAAAAATATTTTTTCAAAATTATTTTGTTTTGCAATTGTTTTTTCATTTATTAATGGATCATGTTATTATGTATCTTTGTGTCAGGGGTTTTTGCGAGTAACTAGGACTTATTGTTGTTCTTTCACAATGAAGGGAACTTGTTCAAATTGTAATAGGAAGAAATCTTCCTCTGACTTTCATGATTATTGCATTAATTGTAGTCAGTGTTCTCGCATTAATCCCTGTCCTGTATGTGAACATTGGGATGAGAAACATTGGAAACGTGTGTCACGATATGTTGTTTCTGGAGAAAGAGCGATGCCGGCTCTTTCTCCACAAGGTCACTCTACTCTCTCAGTTTCTATTTCAGAGGAACCAGAACAGGGTGATGTTTCCATGTTATCTTCTTCAAGTGTGCGTCCGTCGTCACAAATAAATACAGAGCTAGCGGCAAAAGTGCTCATGGAGATTAGACAAATGTCGTCCGCTAGCTCGCCCGGTGTACCGTCCATTCACCGAATGGTTCGGCAGCCGGGTTCGTCCGATGCGGTCCAAGAGGAAATTTTGGGTGATGCGAGCACTATAAAAATAATAGATGCACACCCAGTGACGGCGGATAGTGAACGAGAACGGAGGAAGCCTTTTAGTCCGGTTCCTAGCTCGTCCAGGTCCAGCCGGGCCGCGAGCGAGAGAGGCCCCTCTCTCGTACAACAACATCTGGGACCAGATGTTGTGGTACAAAATGTGTCTTTAGCGGAGCATACGTCCGTCGCTCGGGACGCTCCGTTGTATAAGCAGTCCGCAGAGACTGTTAAGGCTTCCTCTTCTCGCCGGCGCACACGACCGCACCTTGGCTGCGTGACCTCCGATATTTTGCCAGCTTCGCCGATGAAGGATTCTTCGGCGACCAGGTCACACCATCCGGCAGCCAGGGATTCGAGACCGATGGACTCCGGACGTTCGCATAGGAAAAGTATGCGGGAGCCATCTGATGCGGAGCTGCCCTCGGCAAAGCAGCGAAAGACCGCTCCTCCGCAGGTCTCGACGTCGGACATTCTAGTGCAGATAGCACAGCTTATCGCAGCATCCCAGCAGCCGACAGAGACGGTGTCGGATCGAGAATTATCCGACGGCGCTGGGTCGGTACGCTCCGCCGAAGCATCGGGGGCGGACGACCGGGAACATCGGGAGGTCCGACCGGATGGTGAAAGGGATACGGATGAATTGGAGCTATCCCTTTCGGAACAACACAAAGCTGCCGTGGACTTCATCCGGCACTTTCTTCCTCAAGTTGTTCCGTCGGGCCAGACTGCCGCGCTTCCGGACAGGAGAATTATAGCGTCATTGGACTCTGATTTTTTCGAGCGGTTCAGGGACATCGCTCCCGAGTTTCCGTCGCAGTCCAATAATGTTGCAAGAACATTTGAATTATTGAACGACGCTATTTTTAAACTTGCTTCCAGGACGGGGAAAGCAGGCTTCTTGTCCGCAAATACTCTCAACCTGCCTTTCATTAATGCAAGGAATAAATTCGACACGGCAGGTCAGGGTATACCGAGAGTTCCTCTGCGTATGGACGACGAGGCGGAAGACTTAGAGCTATCATTACCGTCGTCAGCTTCTATTCCAACCGCAGTGTTGGAAACAGCTATTGCGTCTAACAGAGCCAATTTAGATGCCTTATCTTACGCAGATCACCTTACGAAGGCGTTATCACTGCGTCTTCAAGGGGAAGAGTTTCAGGATATACAATCCTCCTTAAGACTTCTTTCAAGGGCAGTAGCTTATTCCACGTGTAACTCCGCCCTTTCAGTGGCAAATCTGGAGTTGGTTAGACGTGACGCAGCCCTGTCTACATCCACACTAGTGGATTCTAAGGTGAAGAACTCTCTTAGAGTCGCTTCGGTCTCAGGAGATCTTCTCTTTGACGGCAAGCTTTCCGCTATTTATGATAATATTAAAAAGAAAGCTAGTGATTCTCTGTTGTTTAGATCCGCTCCTAAAAGGTCGGATACAGCAGACACGAATAAGGCGGGCACTTCTGGGTCTTATCCGCCCAAGAGAGGTTCCTATAGAGGTTCCGGTGCGTCCTCTAGCTCTTATTCGAGAGACCGTCAGGATAGCGACTCTCGTTCGGGACGTCCTTCAGGCCGGGACAATCGGTCGGACGCCCCGAGGTCGACGAGGCGAGGTGCGGGTCGTGGAAGACGTGGTTTCTCCTACCGCAGGCCTCGCAGATCCAGGAGGTGATGGCTCAAACCTCTATCGCGTTCCGGTTGGCGGAAGGTTGTCGAGTTTTTCTCAAGAGTGGGCGTCGATTACGGACGACCCGTGGGTGAGAGGAGTGACTTCGGAAGGTCTAAAGATATCCTTCAAACGAAAGCCTCCATTAACTCGAAGTCCAAAGTGGACTCATCTTCCGTCAAACCCTCAGAAAAGAGACGCTCTGCTATCAGAGGTGCAGTCTCTTTTAATGAAGAACGCGGTAGAGGTCGTAGAAAACCAGGAATCGCTGGGATTCTACAGCCATCTGTTTCTGGTTCCGAAACCAGACGGCTCGTTCCGTCCAGTCATAGATTTGAGCTGGATAAACAAGCTGATCGTCGCTCCGAAGTTTTATATGGAGACGATTCGATCGGTCAGAGCGAGTATTCGGGTGAACGATTATGCAACGAGCATAGATCTCAAAGATGCGTACTTTCACGTCATGGTACATCCGACATTCCGAAAGTATCTACACTTCGCAGTCCTAGGAGTGGTGTATCAGTTCCGGGCCATGTGCTTCGGATTGAATCTAGCACCCTGGGCTTTCACTCGGGTAATGAACTCGGTAATGATCTACTTCCGAGCTCATTCGTCTGCGGTAACGTCGGCCTACCTGGACGACATTCTTCAGAGGTACGGCAACGAGTTAACGCTTCAGAACGATGTTCAGAATCTTCTTCTATTGCTCCGACGTCTCGGTTTCATAGTAAACGAGGAGAAGTCGGATCTGGTGCCGTCCAAGTCATTCACTCATCTGGGAATGAGCTTCGAGACGCACAACAATCTCGTTCGTCTGCCGTTAACCAGAGCGAAATTAGTCAGTTGTTACGCTCGCTATTGTCTGAATACAGACAAAGTCACGGCGAGAGAATTTATGAGACTGATAGGTCTGTGCGGAGCCGCCGCGGATCTCATTCCGATGGGACGGCTACGCACACGGCCTCTTCAAATTTTCCTGACTCAGAATTGGAGTGTGAAAATTCATTCGCTCGATGTAGACGTTCTCTTGTCAGATCAAGTGAAACAAGAGATTCAGACTTGGGCAAACATTCAGTGGTTAACTCAAGGAGTTCCGCTGCAGTTGCCGGATCCGAGTTTTACCATTATGACGGATGCCAGTCAAACAGGTTGGGGTGCATCATTAATCCCAACGGATTCGAGATGCCAGGGTCTTTGGGATCCGCAATTCCTGTGCAAGCACATAAACATCAAGGAAATGATGTCAATTTGGCTTGCGTTACGTCACTGGATGGACATTATTTACGATGCTCATGTCCAAATCCTATCCGACAATACGACAGTAGTGGCGTATATACGGAATCAGGGAGGCACTCATTCAGTTCCGTTGTTCAATCTAACGGAAAGAATCCTTCTGTTTGCGTTGGAACATCACGTTCTTCTTTCGGTCCGTCACATACCGGGTCGTCTGAATGTGCTAGCAGACTCCCTTTCACGAAAGGGTCGCTTGTTGCCGTCGGAGTGGACTCTCAACAAACAAGTATTCAATCAGATTTGCTACCAATGGGAACGGCCAATGATAGACTTATTTGCGACACATCTCAACAATCAGTTGCAGACGTATGTGTCCCCGTGTCCGGATCCAAGAGCATTTGCAGTAGACGCTCTATCGATCCCTTGGGACGGAATGATAGGATATGCGTATCCTCCAGCGCTGTTAATTCAACAAGTATTGCTAAAGATAAAACAATCTCAATGCAAGATTCTGTTGGTAGCATCTCTGTCGCCACAGAGACCGTGGATAAATCTACTCAGGTGTCTGTTGTGGGACCTACCGCGGAAGCTCCCTCCACGAGAGGATCTTCTTTGGCAGGGGAAATCGCGCCAACTACATCACAACCCGCAAGGTCTCAACCTTCACGTTTTTCCGTTGTGCGGTCCTTCTTGCATGGCAAGCACTTTACAGGACGAGCAGTGGACGCGATTTCTAACTGTAGGAGGACCTCCTCTTCGCTAAACTATGCGGCTAAGTGGAAGGTTTTCCGTCGTTGGTGTAGGGATCATTCTGTTGATATATTTGATCCCTCTATACCAGACATTGCTAACTTTCTAGTATACTTGTTTGACGAAATCAAACTGCAACCTGTTACTATAAAGGGTTATAGATCTATGTTATCTGATACCTATGCACATCATGATAGTTTACAAATTGGATCTAATGTCTCTTTATCGAAATTGGTTAGAAACTTTTCGATAAATAGACCCAGAACTCTTAGATTAATTCCTAAGTGGAATTTAGCTTGGGTTCTCCTTAAATTGAAGGAAAAGCCATTTGAACCTCTTGGGACAGTAGATTTCAAATTCTTATCTTATAAGACAGCTTTTCTCTTAGCTTTCTCTTCTGCCAGAAGAGTCAGTGAGCTTCATGCACTATCGGTGGATGATTCTCATTATCGTAGTGTTGGGAACACTATCACCTTCACTACTAATGTCGGTTTTTTAGCTAAGAATCAGGCTCCTAATAAATATCCGGAACCTATTGTTATTAAGGCTCTTCCGTCTTCAGACGGGCGTAGGCCTTTACTCTGTCCTGTTAGAGCACTACGTATCTATAAACAGAGATCTCAGTTCATCAGAAAGGGACGGAAACGTTTCTTTCTGTCTTTGATGCCTAATAGAAAGGACATTTCAGTCCATTCTATTGCTAGATGGATTCAGTTAACTATCCGTACTGCGTATGAAGATTTATCTTCTTCTCAGCAGTCTGTGCTTAAGATTTCTGCTCATGAAGTAAGAGCTCTTTCTACTTCCTGGGCTTATGCTAATAGTGTTGCTATTACAGATTTAATGAAGGCTGCTTATTGGTCTCAGCCATCCACATTTACTAATTTTTATCTCAGAAATATTGAGTCCATTTCTGGAGACCTGCATTGTTTAGGTCCGTTATCTGTTGCTCAGAATGTCGTCCACTAAACAGTTGCAACTATAGTTATGCAGGCTTTCTGTTCCGGCAGTGACTCCGTCCGGCTGCCCTCTTCGCTCTGGGCTATTTGACCCAGGGCAAGGGGAAGGGGGGGGCGGGTGTTCCCTTAGGTCACCTGCTTTATAGTGAAAAGCAAGGGAATGCCTCCTCCAAGACAGTATTTCTGAGTCGCTTCCGGGATGGTTTTAAAGTGTAATATTAATGTTTAATTTCATTCATGTCTTATTTTTAAAGTGTAGCTCGGTGTGAAGCATTTGTATATGTCAAGTGTCAAACGGGCTTTAATATACAATACTCGGACACTTTTAAATGATTATAAAGAGTCTCAATTCTCTGGACTACTTTATTTATTGGCTTGCTTTAAAAATAATTAGTATAAAGGTTATACTGGATGTTAATAGAGAACATGAATGTTATTGTGCTCAATTATTAAGGGTAGTGTATCTTTCTAATTTAAATATTAAATAAGAAAGATACATGTAAAGCCTAATACTCCTTTTCTCCTTAAGGGGTTACCTCTTTATTTTATAATTGAGCTTATTGGATTTTCCTCTATGTCCTAGGCCCTCCAGCCTGTTTACTATTCAGCTAAGTCTGGGTCATTGGTACAGTATAAAAATGTTAAAAAATTTATAGTAATTTATATATTTTTTATACTTACCAATGACCCAGACGGAGATGGCCCTCCCTGAGTTGGGAACTCTTGCCTCCCCGCTGAGTACATAGCGCTGACCAGGCACTGCCAGTAAGAATGATATTTGGCGCCAATTTCGGGACGACTGCGTCACTGCGCATGCGCAGTAGAGTCGTACTATGGAGGTCCTTTAGGACATGATTTCTTTTTGTTTTGGATGCAAATTTTGGGGATTGGGGGGCAAAATTTGTGTTTGGCCCTGGTTTTTGTGGAGTTAGCACCAGCTAAGTCTGGGTCATTGGTAAGTATAAAAAATATATAAATTACTATAAATTTTTTAACTTTTCAAGCATTTTTTAGGGAACTCCAGGAACTAAATATAGAAATAAATTCCAATCATTCATATGTCTTAAACATAAGGAAAGAGATACTCGTTATTTAATATGGCATCAAGTGGACAAAGAATGCAACTATTAATTGCCTTGTGGTGTACCACATCCCCCCTCCCCCCTTTTATCACTGTTGGTAATTGTGAAAAACACTGAACAATCATTTCTTCATGCGCTTCAGGCCACATTAGATTGATGTATGGTATGCGGGTATTCAGTCTCTTGTAGTGATATAGATTCAAGTTTGTTTCAGAAAGGGTTCTCAGGTAATGCTTGCTCAAAATTTTGGCCTACATTACGTGTACAGTCCATTTAAAATATTCTCTCCTCTCCACTAGTCGATTACATAATAGGGTGTCTAAAAATAGGATAAGCTAATTGGCATTGAGGGGAACTTTTAGTATCCATGGTAATTACTTCAACAATAACAAGTGCAGTTGTCAATGATGATCTTATGGACAGTCAGCTGTGTTGACTGATTATGTGGGACAAATGATTTCAACAAACAATACTTTATTAAGCAATTTTTTTTATTAATGATAGCTGACTTTAATGCTTTATCTACAAACATTTGCTCACATGAATAACAGAATATATTATATTTAAAAAAAATATATACGCAAGCACTCTTTCAGAGCACTATAATATCGATCGGGTTTTGTGATTAATGATATCTGACTTTAATTCTTTACAAGTATCTATAAACATTTGCACACATGAATGACAGAATATATTATCTTTTAAAAAAATATGTACACAAGCACTCCCTCAAAGCACAATAATATCGATCGGGTTTTGTTTGCACTTTTGAATAGAAAATCTCTGCTAATATTCCATGGAGTTAGCACTCGATTGCTAATGGGTAAAAATACACAGTACATGACAGGTGGACTACTACCAAATCACTTGTCAAGTGAATGTTTTACAGAAAATATTTTTTAACACAAACTGATTTTTCAAGGGCCACCAGATTTATCTACACATCCATCAAGAGACAATTTGCTTGCTTGTCTGCTGTTTAACGGCGCATGTAAGTTGAAGTTAAGTGGATAATTCACTCTGTGTGTGATTTAGTTGTAATCCACCCTGCACTTATCTACACACACGAAATAAATTGTGTGAACAAACTAGATACTTTGCAAGAAGCATTAGCTATTTATTTATCTATTTATTGGTGTTTAAGGTCACTTTTCAGCTATGGCTAATTGTGCCCATCGGTCGCAATCGGCAATAGTTGCAGAAAAGTGACATTAAACACCAATCAATAAATAAATTGTGACCACAACAAATGTCTGAAGTCAAGTTTAGCCGATCGTTTACCCCTTTGGTGCCCATTTTAGTGGACATCCATCCCAGGCACTGGTGACTGGGTCCTATTTCACCAGTAAAGCAGAACTTTCTTACCATAGTAAATAAGCACTGCTTCACTTCCCGCTGCCATGGGGAAAGACGCACTATTAAATATTATCACAGTGTACATTATTGTCTAAGAAATTCTGTGGAAATGCAATGACTCCCCCCCCCCCCCCCCCCCCCCCAAATATTTCAGACAGCATACCTCTTGAGCGAGGTAGTGATCCATTCAACGTGTTTGTTTAAACACACGAGAATAATTTAACTGGGGGGGGTTTTAACAATTTTTTATGGTTGGGAGACGTGATTTGGTTATACTCACGAGTCTCTTTAAAATTTAATCTTGGTCCTTTTTTAGAACTTCACTTCTTTTTTACAAAGAACTGTTTCGACCAGGGGAGATAAGTTTGACCGGTGTTTTTATTTTTTTCTTCATTTTTTTTTTCATGTCACTGATCATGTTGCGTGTCCTTCCAAAATATTTTTTTTCAAAAGTGGTATCTTTTAAATTGGACACATTTTTCGGTAAATTTAACTGATAATTTTCTGTTGGTAAACAAGTTTTACTGTCAATGCAGTCCAGGATGTGATGGAAGGACATGACGGGGAAACCCCTTCGAAGTGCTTGCCTTTTCGGAATGGGAATCTTTTTCCCTTTCAGTGCTCCATCGCTGGTCAAAACAACATAAACCTTGGTTGACATTCCCTTAGCGCGATCATCGAGATCGTTCCAATGAGAGGTCATAAGCTATGTTTTTTAACAAAAATTTAAAACATAATAAAATTTGAATGGAGATTTTTGTGTATAGTGCTGGCTGAATTTGGCTGTTGATGTTGGGTAAAAACAGAAAGCTTGCTAGCGGTTTTCATGCATGCTTTTTCCCGCATATTGGACGATTAATTTTTTTAATGAATAATACATTCTCATTTTAGTTCATCTAAACTATTTCGGTAAAATGCTTATGCTATAATAAAAATTAAATCACCGGATTTTAACTTTGAAATGTTCGGGCACTCGGCTCAGTATAGAATCCATAATCCCGTATCGGAAAAGCCATTGCCGCAGCGAAACGCCAGGATGTTTCGCCAAAACTGTCACATTGTTGTTTCAGAAACACCGAAATACTCGATCTATTCTAGGGAATCCAAATCATATCAGCGAAAATTTTATTTTAATACGAAAACAAATTGAAAATCTCACGAATTAACGAACAGATTTTTTCAATTCCTATATTAAACCACAGTACAGAGTTCTGGAAATGAAAGATATTGTATTTGTATCTGAATATTTTATTAAATGTAGGGTTTAGAAATTTTCTGACCGATCAATATAATTGCTAATCAGGGACAGTCTCTGAAAGATTTTTTTCGCCAAACATTAATTGGTTATGTAATCCTTCTCATGTGACCGCACTAAAACAGCTTTTCATATACCCGGTCGTTTCTACACAAACGACAGGGTAATTAACAAGTGCGGTTTTGTATGCAATGTCAATGTAATGCTTAGATGAGGGCGTTCTTGTTATCAATGTGCTTGAAATTAATTCGCATTCACAACAAACTTGTTGTCCATCATTTATGCTGTATTTTTGTTTAAATAAATAGTTGATTCCTATTGGGGGACAAATAATGAATTAGTCTACATTCATTTTTATTATGTTTGAAAACGAATCGATGTATTAATTGCATAAACACAGAATGTTTTTCATATGCGACTAGACATCAGTAATTCGGTTTCATCAAGAAACGAGCTGCCTTTGATGTCTGGATTTTCCCTTCGTCTTTAATTAGCCTTGCAAAGGGGGTTGTGGACCTGTGAAGACAATGTGTTCGCCGGGTGTGACAAAAGGGGGTTTTAAATGGAGCGTACACATGATGACCAAATATAGCAATTTTCATAACTGGTCAACAGATTTTAAGAAAAATAGGTATGCAGATGTTTGATATTTGAATATGATATGCCAAAAGTTTTCCTTGTACCCCCTTTGAGAATGTTGATTCAGGTTTGTTCTAGGAAAGTTTTCCCCAATGGGAACCCTGGGAAACATAGCAGTTTTTAATTACTGTTGTAAACAAGTTCTGTTTTGCCAGTAAAATATGACCTGACAACAGTGCCTGGGGTGAATGTATTCTGTAGTGGACAGGATAGGTATAAATGATCTTTAAAACTTGACTTCACACTTGTGTTGCGGTTATGATATAGGTATATTGATAGCCATAGATTATATTGGATCAGCACATTGCAAGACATATTTTGGTCCAAGTTTAAAATTTCATTTTTTTTTAAAAACACTGCAAATATATAAGGTGCTGTACAGTTTTAACAGCCCACTGGCATGTTATGTAATACCCAGTGTTGCTCATGTTACTTTTTGGAACTGATTGACTGATTTGTTCCAAATTTAGCTCTCTAGTAGATGAGAATCTTACTTTTGTTACTGTTATTTCACGGTTTTGCTTGAGTTTTTTTTTCTGTTTTCAAAGCTGTGTTTGCCTAAACCTGCTGTTATTACAGGTCAGATTCCCCATCCTTCATGTCCATATTTCTGATTTTCTTCAGCCTATTTTACTCTGTCTCCTGTCTCCTCTACTGCATTCTTCCACATTTTGTCTGTTACTAGATTTTTTTCTGCTAAAATGGACTATACCCCCCCCCCTCCCCACACACACACACCCTGTCCATATTATTGTCTGGGTATTTGAGGATCCAGGAGGCCATAATTTTGGATACTGCTAGTGGTGACTAAGTGACCTAGGACTCCTCCAGCAAGGACTATCTGTTTTATAAATTTATGTGATTAATGGAATTTTAATTTATTGTGAGGAATCTATTCATCACATATTCTCTATTGTGTCATATTATATCTCTCACACAAAGTTTGTTTAGAAATACCCATTTGGAACTTACCTGGGACTGAGAGCCTCTGTCTGTAGAAATGTTTTTCAAGGATAAAATATTAAGGGTGAGTTGAAGATAGCACAGCTACCACTTTCTTCAAAGTGCTTTAACTGCTAGAAGCCTTTATTATGACAGCATCTTAGGACTTAATGTTGTGATACCATAAGGTTTATTGAGAGTCAGGTTTTGAAATGTCAGTTGAATAATAGTATAACAGTCAATATCAGATTGTCCTTTGCACCTGGGGTGTCTGATGTGCAGTGTTATTTGCTGTATCGTTGTTTCCATTGTGTACGAAAATAAACGCTATCATGTCAACACCTACGGAGTCTCCTCCTGTGAATAGGTATTCATTGGGAGATCCATTTCCTCCTAAAATTGTACCCAAATGTGTTTTCCAAATTTTATTCATTCCTCCCCTTCACCCCCAAAAAAAGAAATATTCCAGGGTGATATGTCTCTATATCCACCTGTCTGTAGATGCAGTTGGTTTCTGCTCTCTAAGTTTCCTCCATCCATCCATCTGGACTTTGATTATGGCATAACTCGAATGATAGTGAACAGATTTCAATTCTTTTTGGGATATGTCTCTATAGCAGCAATGTCTATGTCAAGTTCGATGACCACTGATATCTCTTGACAATTATGGGAGTTATGGCCCTTTGTTATAAAAATATCCTGTAAGACTTGTTTATGGCATAACTTGAACAATAGTTAACGGAGTTCAATTCTTTTCAGTATGTTTCTCTATAGAAACAATGTCTACGTCAAGTGTGATGACCACCAATATCCGATGAAAATTATGGGAGTCCTTGCCCATAAAAAATATTGTGTAATATTTGTTTATGGCATAACTTTAACAATAGTAACTGGATTTCAATTCTTTTCAGTATGTGTCTCTGTAGCAAAAATGTCTACGTCAAGTTTGATGACCAGCGATATTCGATGAATATTATTTGTTAGAAAAAAATCATGGAATGCTTGTTAATGGAATAACTTAACCCTTTACCCAACGAATCGCCCGCATCTGCCCGCGTAATATGCAAATTCAGCAGCTGAAAAAATATTATTTTTCGAAAAATTTTAACAAAACCATATCATGTGCACCATCTTTGGAACGAGCTCGTCGAGCTCATTCCAAAGAGGGGTCACATGATATGGTTTTGTTGAAATTTTGTGAAAAAATTTAAAAAATAATATTTAAAATAATAAATTTTGAAATCATCTGCGTTGGGTAAAGGGTTAAACATTAGTAACCAAATTTCAAAATATTTTGGTATATATCTCTTTAGGAACAGTGTCTACCTCAAGTTTGATGATCTTCATTATCTGATGAAAATTGTTGGAGTTAACGCCCTTTGTTAAAAAAATATTGTGTAATGTTTGTTTATGGCATAACTTCAACAATAGTAACTGGATTTCTATTCTTTTTTGCTCATGTCCCTGTAGCGACAATATATACATCAAGTTCAGAAACCACCACTATTTTGATGAAAATTGATGAAAATTGTGGGAGTTATTGCCCTTCATTGCCCTTCATTAAAAAATATTGCATTAAGCTTCTTTATGGCATAACTTTAAACCCTTAAAGGCCTAGAGATTTTTACATATTTTTGCTACACATTGAAAGTTTACATCCTGTAACTTTGCTGTTATTTTCTGCAAGACTTGGCTACCAATATAGGCAGCCAAGACTTGCCTAAAAAACAACTATTAGGGTGCTTAGAATGTAAATTGTGACTTAAACCAAAGGCTGCACCTGTTCTGTTGTAAAAAATGTGATCAAAGTTGGAAATATGCCCTTAACCCTTTACCTAACATGAAAAGCAGACGACACTTGCAAACAAAATTCTTGAATAACTAATTGTTTTCATTTTTTGTCTCAAAAAAATAGGTTATGACCCCTTCTCTGGAACGGCATGATGAGCTCATTCAAAAGAGGGGTCATAACCTATGTTCTTGAGACAAAAAATGAAAAAGATAATGAAAATTGACGATTTTTGTGAATAGCGCTGGCTGGTTTTGGCCGTTACGTTGGGTAAAGGGTTAAGGGTTAACAGCGGTAAGCAGATTTCAATTAATTTTAGCATATGTCTGTATAGCAACAATATCCAATATCTACATCAAGTTCAGTAACAACTGCTATGTGATGAAAATTATGGGAGTTGAAATAATATCGAGTTAAGCTTGTTTATGGAATAACTTGAACAATATTAACCAGATTTCAATTCTTCCTGATTTTGAATATTTTTTGATTTGGAGCTGTACTGATATATCAAATTTTTTTCTGTGATAAAACATCATCCATGTAAATTTTTATGGGGCCTGATTGTAATTGGTTTCGAATGTGTTTGTTACAGTTTGTTAGCAGGTCATTGTGGGTCTTCCTACTTGGCCGATCAAAACCAAACTTGCCACATGGGATGGATACTAGAAGTAAAAGACCCCTAATTATTTTTGGATTATTCAGCAGAATGTCGAGGTCACTTTGACCTAAAACTTACAAATGTTCCTGGTTTCTACTCTCTAATTAAAGTTCCACTGGGCCAATCGAAACTACACTTGACATGTGGGTTGGGTATGATCAGAGAAAGAACCCTATTCATTTAGGGTCCTTGTGGCAAAGGTCAAGGTTACAGTGACTTTTAACACAGAATTTTCCAGTTTCCCACATTGTAATTAAATCTCTGCTGGTCCAATTGAAACCAAACTTGATGTGCGGGTTGGGTATGATGAGAGAAAGACCCTTGTTTATATAGAGGCATTTGCACCAAAGGTCAAAGTCATAGTGGCCTTTAACTTATAAATTTTCCTGATTTCCTCTCTTTAAAGTGCTGCTGGGCTGATATATCAAAGCATTCTTTCGTAGGGATTAGCCTCCAGCGGCCAGCTTAGTTTGGGGAGTTTTATTGACCAATCCAGTAAAATGAGTCACTTATTAAGGGACATTTGGTAATAAAATGGCAATTTATCTCTAAACTACAAGATTTGATAAGAATTATCACAAAAGTTGGACAGTTTCTGTGAGAAGAAAACAGTTTAGTTCTGTAACACACTGCAATGTCTCTGCTGTAACAATTTAGAATAGATGTGAAATAATGGGTGATCCATCTTTCTGACTGAATTCTAACTTCCTGTCTGTGAGAACGTCACATTTTCACAGAAACAAACATTTGCTAGCCTGCTCGAAACAACAAATCAGTCCTCAAGGAGGGAGGGGGGGACCTCTTGTACATTTTTCATTGTTGTCTTTAATGTAACTCAAATATAATAATAATCATCATGAGAAAATTACAAATACAATTCTATGAACATGTTTTTGTGTACTTTTCTACATTTTTGTGATATTCTGAGAACTCATTAATAGACAATGGATGTACTGCCTGTATGTCTCTCCCATAACAGTCCCTACTGTAACAGCATAAATCATTACAGCAGTAACACAAATTGTTGCAGAATGCAAAATTTTAATCTCCCTTTTTGAAATAAATGGTTAAAAACAATAATGTGTTTGCCTTCTTTCTTTAGATACCATATGGAAATGAGTTTTTATTGCAGGAGATACTCATGTAGGGCCCTGCGAAGCTTCGAATATTCGATTTGATGTCGACATCGCTTTGGTATTCGTATATCGATCTCGAATAGTTTGCCGATTTGTTAGTCAAACGAAGCTTCGAGGAAAATGAATCAGTGTTCGACAATGTACATTTTGAGTTTTTAGAACGGGAAATTAAACGTTCGTTTTGTGACTTTTGCAAATTGGAGCTATTTTAACTTGTAACCTGTTCATGCCCCATCTATACAACCGAAATATCCAGCTATGGGCCTAAGGCCTGCTCCCAGTCCCAGAATCTTCTAACACAATAATGGGGGCATGTCGCCTGGAGTGCTCCCATTATTATGTTAGAAAACTGTGGGAGGAAAACCTCTTTAGTTTCTTTGCATTGTTCGGCGTTGGTACTTGGAAGTTGAAATGAAGTAAAAGCAATTTGTGTGAATGAGCACTGTGTCTATATTCGAGTTAACTAATGCAGAAACTAACACAGTTTAACGCCTTCGCTGCTTTTGATGTATACTGAGTTATTGAGTTGAGAACGGACTGAAATCTACAAGACCCAAATCCTGATAATACAAAAACAATCCAAACATTACAATAATGAGGTTCCTATAAGATGTACATGTATTTAGCCACGCTAACATACGTGAAGTTACCGGCTGTAGCCGACTTCAACCCAAGGGAATTAATGTGCCACTTGCATTACATTTGTGCTTTTAATTCTCATGTCTCAAATGTCTCTTAATTTCTGTCCATATTTATGTCTTGAATTTATTGTCGGGCCAAGTGAACATCTGAATGGCCATTCGATGAGAAAGAAAATTAAAACAATGCCAAGTTGCCAAGTTATGTCAACAATCTCTTCTCGCAGTGCTTTCCAGACATTTCTACACAAGATAATGCCATTTATAGTTATTTCTCGAGTTTATCCTGATTCGATTTGAGATTCGATTCGATGTCGACATCAGTCCCGATTTGATTTGACATTCGATTCGAACATAAATTTCCTGATTCGTAGGGCCCAATACTCATGTTAGGACACACAATGTTAATCTTCTGTTCCTTCGGCCATTTTTTTGTAAAATTGTATGTTGGTGGGCATTTTTTATTTTTTTTTATTTTTTATTTTTCTATTCTTTTCTTTGCCATCAGAAGTTCATGGCCTTGCTTTGTTTTATGTTTCTGGCCTCATAATCTGCAGAATAGCATGGGTGGTGTATTTTGTCCCTTTATTGCAAGAAGACTTTGCAGTGCTGAAGCATTGCAAAGCCTGGATGCCTTCAATGGACAAATTTATCAATTTTATTGACTTGGGTAAAATATGAGACATAAACCATTTAATTTTTATTTTTAGCTCACCTGAGCGAAGCTCAAGGGGAGCTTTACTAATCACTTTCTGTCCGTCGTCCGTCGTCGTCCGTCCGGCGTTAACTTTACATTATCGACTTCTCCTCCTAAACCACTAGCCCAATTTTATTCAAATGTTGGCTAAATGTTTATTACCTAATGCCAATTCAGATTTGTTCAAATGAAGTTGCCCCTCCTCCTGGGTGGTGCCACGCCCCCAAGGGGCACCAAAATCTTTGTAAATCTTCTTCTCATGAACCAGCAGTAGCAGAGACTTGATATTTGGTGTGCAGCTTCCTTTTGAGGTGTAGACTCAGATTTGTTCAAGAGAAGTTTGTGGGGCTATACTTGACCTCGTTATGGGAGGGGCAAAATTTTTTGCCCCGCCCAAAATTTCTATTTTCCAAACCGAGAGGCTGATTTGAACCAAATTTTATGTGAGGGCTTATTGGGTCATGAGTACTTGATTTATGCAAAAAAAAATTTTCCCGCAGCCCCGTGGGAACCGCAGGAGCTAAAAATAGAAAAAATTTAAAACGCCCATATCTCCAAAACTGCACGGCACTGAGAATTTTTATTTGGTGTGCAGCTTCCTTAGGACCAACAGAAAGGATTGGTAAAAAAAAATTGCCATCGGTTTTATCATAGGGTATAGTTTCGGGACTTTGAAAAAGTGCTGAGTCAGCACTTTTTAACACTGTAGGCAATGGGAAAAACATTAAAAAATCTTCTCCAGATCCAGCAGGCAGAATCTTTTGATATTTGGTATGCAACATTGTAGGGTGGATCTGATTCAAGTTTGTTCAAATCGGCCCCCTGGGTTCATATTTGGGATCAGTATAGGAGCCCGATTTCGAACTTAGTGCATTTCAGGCAAATTTCTTAAAAAATCTTCTTCTCCAGATCCAGCAGGCAGAATCTTTTGATATTTGGTATGCAACATTGTGGGGTGGATCTGATTCAAGTTTGTTCAAATCGGCCCCCTGGGTTTATATTTGGGCTCAGTATAGGAGCCCAAATTTGAACTTACTGCATTTCAGGCAAATTTCTTTGAAAATCTTCTTCTCCAGATCCAGCAGGCAGAATCTTTTGATATTTGGTATGCAACATCGTAGGGTGGATCTGATTCAAGTTTGTTCAAATGGGCTCCCTAGATTCATATTTGGGCTCACTATAGGAGCTCGAATTCGAATTTAGTGCATTTCAGGCAAATTTCTTCAAAAATCTTCTTCTCCAGATCCAGCAGGCAGAATCTTTTGATATTTGGTATGCAACGTTGCGGGGTAGATCTGATTCAAGTTTGTTCAAATCGGCCCCCTGGATTCATATTTGGGCTTACTATAGAAGCCCGAATTCGAACTTAGTGCATTTCAGGCAAATTTCTTAAAAAATCTTCTTCTCCAGATCCAGCAGGCAGAATCTTTTCATATTTGGTAAGCAACATTGTGGGGTGGATCTGATTCAAGATTGTTCAAATCGGCCCCCTGGGTTAATATTTGGGCTCAGTATAGGAGCCCGATTTCGAACTTAGTGCATTTCAGGCAAATTTCTTAAAAAATCTTCTTCTCCAGATCCAGCAGGCAGAATCTTTTCATATTTGGTATGCAACATTGAAGGGTGGATCTGATTCAAGTTTGTTCAAATCGGCCCCCTGGGTTCATATTTGGGCTCAGTATAGGAGCCCGATTTCGAACTTAGTGCATTTAGGCAAATTTCTTAAAAAATCTTCTTCTCCAGATCCAGCTGGCAGAATCTTTTGATATTTGGTATGCAACATTGCGGGGTGGATCTGATTCAAGTTTGTTCAAATCGGCCCCCTGGATTCATATTTGGGCTTAATATAGAAGGAAGAATTCGCACTTAGTGCATTTCGGGCAAATTTATTAAAAAATCTTCTTCTCCAGATCCAGCAGGCAGAATCTTTTGATATTTGGTATGCAACATTGTGGGGTGGATCTGATTCAAGTTTGTTCAAATCGGCTTCCTATTTTCATATTTGGGCTCACTATAGAAGCTCGAATTCGAACTTAGTGCATTTCAGATCCAGAAGGCAGAATCTTTTGATATTTGGTATGCAACATTGTGAGGTGGATCTGATTCAAGTTTGTTCAAATCGGCTTCCTAGATTCATATTTGGGCTCACTATAGAAGCTCGAATTCGAACTTTTTAACACTGTAGGCAATGGGAAAAACATTAAAAAATCTTCTCCAGATCCAGCAGGCAGAATCTTTTGATATTTGGTATGCAACATTGTGAGGTGGATCTGATTCAAGTTTGTTCAAATCGGCTTCCTAGATACATATTTGGGCTCACTATAGAAGCTCGAATTCGAACTTAGTGCATTTCAGGCAAATTTCTTAAAAAATCATCTTCTCCAGATCCAGCAGGCAGAATCTTTTGATATTTGGTATGCAACATTGCGGGGTGGATCTGATTCAAATTTGTTCAAATCGGCCCCCTGGATTCATATTTGGGCTCACTATAGAAGCTCGAATTCAAACTTAGTGCATTTCGGGCAAATTTCTTCAAAAATCTTCTTCTCCAGATCCAGCTGGCAGAATCTTTTGATATTTGGTATGCAACATTGCGGGGTGGATCTGATTCAAGTTTGTTCAAATCGGCCCCCTGGATTCATATTTGGGCTTAATATAGAAGGAAGAATTCGCACTTAGTGCATTTCGGGCAAATTTATTAAAAAATCTTCTTCTCCAGATCCAGCAGGCAGAATCTTTTGATATTTGGTATGCAACATTGTGTGGTGGATCTGATTCAAGTTTGTTCAAATCGGCTTCCTATTTTCATATTTGGGCTCACTATAGAAGCTCGAATTCGAACTTAGTGCATTTCAGGCATATTTCTTAAAAAATCTTCTTCTCCAGATCCAGCAGGCAGAATCTTTTGATATTTGGTATGCAACATTGTGGGGTGGATCTGATTGTGATTCATGAACGTATTTATTTGTAAAATTGATAGAATCTTAGACAAAATTTGCAGAAAAGATCTACTATAGAAGGGGTGGTATCCAGGGTGAACCGTTTACCCAAATCTAGCAGTACTAATGCATTATTCACACAAATCTCCGTTCAAATTTTATGACCCCTCATTGGAACACACGCATTCAGCTCATTCCAACAACGGTCATATGCCATGTTTTCGAGACAAAAGAATAAAAATTTCAGTTATTCATGAAATTTTTAGGCAACTGTTGTCTGTTATTCACATTGCTTCATGAAATTTCAGTACTTTTAGAAGTTACCTCAGTAATCAAGGGTTAATTCCCCTTAATTAAATGTCGCCTCTAAAAAACAACCACTTTGCATATCTTACCTTTTTACCAGCATAACTGCCAAAACTTGTCAGCATTCTTCGCAAAAATCGCTATTCAAATTTTAATTTTTGTCTCTTAAACATACATGTACTTATCGCTTGTAAATACCCCATTGGAATGAGCTTTTTGAGCTCATTCCAATGAGAGGTCGCACACCATGCTTTTTGAGTCAAAAAAGCAATTTTTTTTAGTTATTCCAGAATTTCGTATGTAAAACACAGCTTTATGACTTCACATTAAAATGAGCTCTCTAAGCTTGTTCCAATCAACATTCACGCACTATGTCTTTCACACAAAGAATAAAATTTTCCATTTATTCAGGAATTTTGTTTGCAAGAACACTCTTACCCCCCCCCCCCCCCCCCCCACACACACACACACAAACACACACACACACACACACACACACACACACAGTCTTGTCTACCCTACACACCGAGGTACCCCATTGTTTGTCCTTTGTGTGGACTAACGGTTTCTACCTCGTTTTGCCGGTACAGTTCTGGGAAAACAACCGAGGTAAAGGGTTTCTTTTGTCTTTTGTACCTCGGTAAGGCGAAACACGCAAACTCTTTTGTCTAGTTACCTCGTCAAGTTGGTAAGACAAACCCACACACACACACACACACACACACACACACACACACACACACACAAACACAGACACACGCATCTAAAAGTTCGTCAGCAAAAAAACAGTTACTTCAATTTTTAAATGCAATTTAGGAACAACTTGCCTAATCAAATGTAAATACTTTTGCATCATTCTGTATCTAGAACAAACCATTTACCATATCTTTACGCAAAATTCTCCAGCATCATTCACAAAAAAACACCATTATTTATATATTCACATTTCTGTCTCAAAAATATACCTGATCTTCCCATACCCCTATTGGAATAAGCTGTTTGAGCTTGTTCCAATGATGATAAAAAAACTAATATTTTGGAAAATTTGTGAAAATTTTTGTTTTCTTGCATGCAAATATATACAAGTAGCACATGGAAGATATCCACAGTTGGGGAGAGATGTCCAAGGCTATCTCTTCACATTCCTTGTTTGTGCTTCATGCTAAACCAGTTTGTCTGCAGAGATAAATTTGCTTTATTAAAAATCATTGGAGATTGGCCACACACCAATGATTTTAAATAAAACTAATTTTAGGTAACAAATGTTGAACTTCAAACAAAATCTATCACTCAACCAGGTAATGTTGATGAGGCATGACATGGTGAAGGTGACCTAAAATACTTCTTAGAGTCACTTTGTCAGGTGAGCGATTAAGGCCACGTGGGGCCTCTTGTTTTTAAGTTGGCATTGGTTATAAAAAGAAAGCAAATTTAAAACTTTTTAGGCCTTATGGGAAAGACCTAACCTTGTTAGATTCTCAACTTAACTAACCTGTACAAGCAGAATTAGCAGCAGTAGCAGGCACCATCGATATGCAGTATACCTTAGTACACAATGCCATCCTGCCCCCATACTGGCAATCAGGCTTAAATGTCTTGGGAAAGGACACAACATAGTTACTGCTAGTCAGGATAAATCCATCAACTTTTCATTTTAAAGTATAGTGCTCTAACCACTGCGTAACCATGCTCCCTGTACAAAGCATACTTTGCCTGCATAAGGCATTCTGCATAAGTATATCAATATTAGTTTGTCAAGAGTTGAAAATTCCCAACCCATATCCGAATAGTGTGTGCTATATAATTTCCTTTTTGTAATGCATGGTGCTTTGGTTTTTAGGAACAGCTCATGACTGAATATACCCAACCTTTTGTGTTATATATATGGCATTATACACATCCTAATTAGTCCCATAGTTCAGTGTGCCTTAAATATCCAAGAAAGTAGATCTGTTTCTCAGGCCATTTTTTGTAAACTTGCATGTGGGCAGGTGTTTTTTTATTTAATTTTTTATTTTTGTAATCATTTCTTTGCCAGTAAAAGTTCATATTTATGGTTTGTTTTATGTTTTAGGAGGCTGTGCAATGCTAATTGCAAAGCCTTGTTGGACTCAAGTGACAAATTTAACAATTTTATTAACTTGGGTAAAATATAAGACATAAACCATTCAACTTTTATTTTTTATACCCCTCGCAACGGGTTGGTAGTGGGGGGGGGGGGGGGGGGGGGGTATACTGGAATCACCTTATCCATCTCTTTGTCCATCTGTAGACATAATTTTGCGTGGAGATTTTCTCAAACTTTTATTGGCCAATCTGCTCGAAACTCGGTGTGAACGTTCACCACTATGGTCAATTCCTTTGGAACTTGGTAGGGATGTTTACTGCCAGGGGAACCTGTGATTATAGTTTTGTTCGGACTTTTTTTTGCCACAGTTATGCTCCTTTTCATCTTAAAATGTCTGAATTCTTTTCCGGAGATTTTCTTAGATGGTGTATGAGTCGATTCCTTTGAAACTTGGTATGGGTGTTGACTACCATGATGGCCTGTGCTTCTGTGATTATAGTTTCGATCAGACTTATTTTGCCAGAGTTGTGCCCCATTTTGTCTTAGAATGCCTGAATTGCGTACAATTTTGTCCAGAGATTTTCTCAGATGTTTATGGGTCGATTCATTTGAAACTTGGTATGGATGTTCACTACCAAAGGAATCTGTGCATCTGCAATTGTAGTTTTGTTCAGACTTTTCCCCAGCGTTATGTCCCTTTTCATTTTAGAATGCCTGAATTTTGACCGAAGATTTTCTCAGATGTTTATGGGTCAATTTCTTTGAAACTTGGTACAGATGTTTAATACCATGAGAGCCTGTGTTCCTATGATTGTAGTTTTGATCGGACTCTTTTTGGCAAAGTTATGTCCCTTTTTGTCTTAGAATGCCTGAATATTACCTACAGTTTTGTCCGGAGATTTTCTCAAATGTTTATAGGTCGATGCCTTTGCAACTTGGTATGGATGTTCACTATCATGGGAATCTGTGCACCTGCAGTTATAGTTTTGTTCTGCTTTTTTTCCCTAGTTATGTCCCATTTTGTTTTAGAATGCCTGCATTTTGTCCGAAGATTTTCTCAGATGTTTATGGATCAGTTTCTTTGAAACTTTGTACGGATGTTTACTACCATGAGAGACTGTGCTTCTGTGTTTGTAGTTTCGATCAGACTCTTTTTGCCAGAGGTATTTTCCTTTTTGTCTTAGAATGCCTGAATTGCCTACAGTTTTGTCCAGAGATTTTCTCAGATGTTTATGGGTTAATTTCTTTGAAACTTGGTATGGATGTTCACTCCAAGGCAACCTGTGCACCTATGATTATAGTTTTGATTGGACTTTCTTTTCCAGAGTTGTGCCCCTTTTCACCTTAGAATAATCATTGTGGTGGAGGGTATGGGCAGTCTGGGATGGTCACACCTCTAGTTTAAGTTTGCATTGGTTATAAAAAGAGAGCATGTGGCAGCCAAAATGACCTTGTGAGAGGGCCTAAGAAACAGATTTTTAACATCTTTAGGCCTAATCAGACTGAATGACTGTATTGTCAAACATACCATTATCTTATTGGTGAAATATTTACTTCTGTGACATATTTTGGTGTAACTGTGAGGTTCCATTGAGAAAAATCAGGTCTGTCCATATATTTGTGCTCAAAATTGGGATGAGGACCAAATGTTTCATCTTTACATTGTTTTATTTGATCAATACGAGAGATAAAAAAATCTGTATACACTTATGTTAGAGTATGGACATTTGATGCAAGCTGTAAACTTCAAGATGATGTATGGATTTGATGAAAGGATAATTTAGCTCTATCCTTTTTGTATTTATTTCCATTAGCGTTTGTTTTGCAAAAAACCCCATTAAAACATCCTCATTATGTGCTTTCATGCACTTTCTTATGCTCCTTGAATAATTTTCAGGGGAGCATATAGTCTCCTTCTGTCCATCCATCTGTCCATCCGAAACAAATGGTTTCTTGATGATAACTTTAGTTTGACTAACGAAATCAAGCAAAATTTTATACATAACCACATAATACAGGTTGGGATTCATAGAGGGCTTGTCCTTTTCCAACTTAGACATGTTAGATATTGGTTTCTGTATGATAACTTGGAATATAGCTTACTGTAGACATTATATCAGATTGGTTTGAGTTTGATTGTGAGGTGATAATTTTTACCTGAGTTATGGCCCCTTTTGGACTTTATGAATCACTAAATACAGTTTTTCATAAAGCAGGGGCATTAGTGCCCCATGGACTTATTTGGTGGCCTGCTGTATTGGTGCTATGGATTAATGGAGATAAGGTAAGATATTTATTAATTCAGTATCAACAAAGACAAATGCCTAGAAACTCATGCTGGGCAGTGGTGGGGGTGGGTGGGGACATAGCCACCCTTAGCATTGCACTTGTTTTATATGGGTTAAACCATTTCACAGTCCTGCATTTGAAAACATCAGTATGTTGTTTCCATCAGTTTGCATTTCTGGGAGCATCTGTTGGCTATGCCAAGTTTTTACTTGAGTTATTAGTTTTTGTAAAATTTTAGCTAAATCTGATATTGTCTCATATTCGTTCAGTGTTCAGAATGTGTTCCATTTGGATTGGGCCAACTTGAGTAACTATACCGTAACTCTTACGGATATGGGAAATTGTCCTGAATTTCCCACTAGATTATGACCTCTATGTGTCCTGTTGCTTAGCAGTGATTTCTAGTGGGGTCTTAGCTGCCTAGTTGGCAGCCAAGATTTGACTAGAAATCACTACTCAGGTGATTTATCTCTTGTCAGCTGGAACTCCTAATGATAGCATGTTAATGGAACATGTCCTGAAATAGACCCTTGCAGGTTAAACAAGACCCCAAATTCATTTTCTTAAAAAATTATACTTGCTTTTTTAGCTGTTATAAAACTGAAAGGTTACTGTATAGATGAATTTTGCTTCCGATGCTCCAGTGATTTGTCATTTAAATATCCTGTGAAGTCTTTGCATTTCTGCTGGGTGTCGGTACTTCCTTCCAGTTAAGCTGTGTTCTAGGACTTCAGTTACTTTTTTCAGTCTTGTGTCCAAAAGGAAGCCAGAAAAAGAATGGTGCTTGTACATTGTGTGAAAAAGGATATTATCAGGATGAGACAGGTGCCACATCTTGTAAGAATTGCCCTTCTGGATATACAACCAAAGTTACTGGTTCAAGAAGTGCTGACGATTGCTCAGGTAAGTAGGAATTATTATTATACGCTAAACAATAGATTATCAAAACAATTGCAGAAAGGCAGAAATCATATCACCGACTGTGAAGATATATAAATTTTCGCTTTCACGATATCAACCAAAATGGTGGCTTTCAAAGCATCACTTCAAGGTGAATACAAGTCAAATTATCACTGGAAATGATCAATTTATTCTAAAAAGGTATAATGAAAAAAAAATCTAGTGTTTTTGAATGGATACCGATCATTTCCAGAAATAATTCAACACGTGTTAACCTTGAATTGATGCTTGAAACCTGGCAGCTGAATCAGATCGCAAGCAGCTACCTGTTCCGCGTATCGATCAAATCATTCCGCGTATCAGTCCTCTGTTTACTTTCATGCATCAATTCAATTCAAGGTTGAAACGAATGGAATTATCGATAGGAATGATCAGATTCTTATAAAAAGTGTATATTAAAAAGAAAATCTAGTGTTTTTGAGTGGATACCGAAAATTATCTCACTCGTGACCGAGACAAATGGTTATTATTTAAAAATAAACATTTGTCTCAGTCACTCATGAGATAATATTTTTACACTGTAAACCAATGGCCCAGACTAGCTGGTGTTTCACTCAAAGTTATTATGGGCCAAACACAAATTTTGAACCCTCCCAATCCCCCAAATTTGCTTGCAAAACCGAAAATTAAATATTCTATCTGGCCTTCCATACATGTACTCTCTGCGCATGCGCAGACGTCAGGAAGTGACTGGAATTGGTGCCAACATCATTCTTTGTTTGGCCCTAAAGTCATCAAGAATGAAATGAAATCTGTGCTTTAAAAAATCTCCTTTTTTGAGGATGCCAGACACAAATCAGTGCAAGAATTGGTGGATACAAGGCTGTTATTGGATGAAGGAAGTGTTCAATGGTGGCTTTGGACGTTCAGGGCTGTAACTTTATAATATCTATAAAATTATTTTATGTTTCCCATTTTTGGGACATATGCCTGATGTCATCATTTTTAAAAATGATTATTCCACTGTTTGTTAAGTATTCCTTCCCTATCCTTCCATGAACCTTTCCTGTTAAACTCTTAAGCTTTTTGGCTATTTTTTATTGAAATTTTTTATTAAATTCCTTGGGAGTTTAACATTTTTTACAGAATATTAGTCTGTTTCTTCCCCAGGGTTACGTTCTCACCCTAGGGGTGTTGGGCTATTAAGTCTTGCATATTCTATCAGGTATATCGTTTTTGCTCGGTTTGAAGATCTAGCTTTGCATCTGATAGCATTTCAATTGATTCTGACTTTGCGCCTTTTTGTTTGCCTGATGTCTTGTTTACATTAACGTTGTTTGCATTATCAACGTCCTCATATATAGGTAGTTGTTTATATCCTATTACTGTAGTATACTGTAGGATACATGGATTGTTATTCCGGTAGTGTAGCTCAAAAATTTTGGATTTTGTCCACTTTTAGGCTCTATTGGGATGCCCTTGGGCTCCCCTTTGTGTACAAAAAATATTTTTAATTTAATTATGATTGCTATTATTCATGTACCTCAGTTATATTTATATATTGTTGTGGAGTCTGGAGGAATGATATCGACTTTAGTTGATACACTCCTGCAGACGCTTGTCATTCTTGTGTTGCACTTGGATGACTGATGTTGGAGTCGGGTGTCACAGTACGTTGTTGGTGGTGAGGTTCTGAGGATCAGAGCCTCTCACTGCATTTTTAATTCATTCTGTCAGTTTCTATTTCAGAGGAACATGAACATGGTCTTGATATTCTGACACCCATCCAAGTGTGTTACCGTCGTCGCGCTCCATGGAGCATATAGAGCTAGCTGCAGTGCTCATTGTTGCAAGAGTTAGGGCCTTTTGTTAAAGGTTTTAATCTCTTGTAAGCAACTAGCTCGACCAGTGAAGCGGTACTCCGTTCATTGTGGTCTAAGAAGTGGATTGGATAGAGCGAGCACTATAATATAAATAGCTCACCCAGCGACGATGGAAATAGGGAGGAAGTCAGCAAGTTCTTGTACTCGGCGAGGTCTGATAGACCGCGAGTGGGAGAGGCCCCTCTCTAATCTAGCAACGTCTGGGGTCATATGTTGTTTTGAGAAACTTGCACAAGCCGGAGCATATGTCCGCCCTCCACTCGGGACGCTCTGTTTAGTCTGCAGCTTGGGTCGGCTTCAGTCAAGGCTTCCTCCTCTACGTTTCACAAGGCCGAAATGAAGTTTTCTGCTTGGAAACTTGCACGAGAAGGAGCATATGTCCGCCTGCTGCTCGGGACGCTCCATCTAGTCTGCAACCAGGGTCGACTTCAGTCACGGCTTCCTCCGCTACATTATTTAAGCACACACGACTGCATCCTAGCTACCCGACTTCGGATATCCAGCCTGTTGCACAATTACCCTTCCCTTTCAGAACAGTATGTGGTTGCGAGTGCTTTCATCCATCAATACTAACCTGATTTTGTTCCGCCGAAGCGGAATGCTGCAACAACTTTCTTCAAATAGAGCGAATTTGGATGTTATGTCTTATGCAGATCACCTTACAAGAGCTATGGTGCAACGTCTCAAGGGAAAGGAATTTGAGGACGTTCATACCTCTCTTGGAGTTCTTTCCAGGGTAATTATGTATACCACGTATAACTCCGCCCTAACAGTGGCTAATCTTGAGTTAATCAGATGTGATGCTGCCCTTGCGTCATCATCACTGATAAGATGACAAGGTGAAAAGCTCTCTCCGAGTCGCTCCGGTTTCAGTACATTTTATTTTCGACGACTAGCTTTCGTTAGTCTATGAACAGGCTACTAAGAAAGCGTCTAGTGCTCCGCTTTTGAAGTCGATGTATCAATGACCCTCTTTAGCAGACAAGAGTAAGGAGGGCATTCCAGACAAAAATTGTCAAAAGGAAACTCCTCATGAGGGTACAAGAAACCCTCTTAAAATTACTCTAGAGATCGTCAGTATAGCGACTCAGGAAAGGGGCATAGATCTGATCAGGACAATTGGTCAGATGCCCTTAGGCCGACAAGACAAGGTTTTTCACGGGGAGGACGTGGTTCCTCCTCCTGTAAGCCTCGCAGGTCATACAGGTGATGGTTTAGACCTCTATTGCTGGCCAGTTGGCGGAAGGTTATCAAGATCCGCAAAAAAATGGATAATAATCACGGAAGATCAGTCGGTGAGAAGTGTAGTCTCGGACGGCTTGCGGCTATCATTCCAAGTAATAACCCCACTAACAAGTTGTCCGCGTTGGACAAATCTTCCATCAAATTCTTGCATAAGAGAGTTTCTCCTTCCGGAGTTATAAGCTCTCTTATCATAGGAAGCAATACAGGTCATTGAGAATCATCGATAATCAGGATTCTCCAGATTTTTACAGTCACCTGTTCCTCGTACCGAAGCCAGACGGCTCGTTCCGGCCAGTAATAGACTTGAGCTGGATAACAAGCTTATCGTGGCTCCAAAAGTTCATTCAGTCGGTAAAAGCGAGCGTTTGAGGGATCGACTATGCGGCAAGCATAGATCTAAGGATGCGTACTTTCATGTCCTGGTACATCCGGCATTCTAAAAGTACCTGCGGTTCGCCATACAAGGGAAGGTGTATCAGTTCAGAACAATATGCGTTGGTCTGAATGTGGCCTCCTGGGTGTTTCACTCAAATAATGAACTTGGTAATATCTTACTTACAAGCTCATTTGTCTGTGGTAACATCGGCTTACTTGGACGACCTTCTACAGGGGTACGGCAACAGAATTATTCTTCAGAACGATGTTCAGAGTCTGCTTCTATTACTCGGACGTCTCGGTTTCATCGTAAACGAGAACAAGTCGGATCTAGCTCCGTACAAGTTGTCTATTCACTTGAGATTGAGCTTTGAGACTCACAACAATCTGGTTCATCTGCCGTTACCCAGAGCGAAGTTAGTCCATTGTTATGCTCGCTTTTGTCTACACTCAGACGCATTAATAGTGAGGGAGTTCATGTGACTGTTTGAACTGTGTGGAGCGGCTGTGGTTCTCATTCCAATGGGCCGCCTGCGTGCACGTCCCCTCCAGATATTCTTTACTCAGAACTGGAATGTGATGACGCTTTCGCTTGAACCAATATTGTTTTAACAGACCTAGTAAAACAAGGGTTCAAATTGGGCAGATATTCAGTGGTTAACTCAGGGAGTTATGCTGCAACTGCCGGATCTGGCTTTCACGATTATGAGGGATGTGAGTCAGGCGGGTTGGGGCGCGATTCTAAGTCCCGCAGTCTGGAAGTGTCCGGGTCTTTGGGACCCTCGTTTCCAGGAGAAACACATAAACATCAAGAGATGATGTCAATATGGCTAGCGCTACAACATTGGATTCACATAATAACGGACGTCCATGTTCAATTTGGTCGGACAACTCGACAGCAGTAGCATACATCGGGAACCAGGGTGGCACCCATTCATTTCCCTTTTGCCAACTAACAGAGAAGATTTTCCTATACGTCATGAATCATCATGTTCATCTTTCTATCTAATATATAAATGCGAATGTCTGTATCTATATCTCTATCTCTCTCTCTCTCTATCTATCTTTGTTCCGGGGGAACTCCTCCGTGTCTCGACCAATCGATCTCAAATTTTGTACACGGGGGTAATTCGTCCCTGCGAGTAACATAGGATGGGTGCCGTGCCCGTGCGGGGTGACCTTGAAATTGATGACCTTGATCTTTTATTTCGAAAACGGCTGGGAAGATCAGGCTAAAATTCCATATGTGTGGGTATATTGACCCATCGATCATTTTGACTTTATCGGGGTGCCCCTGTGGGATGACCTTGACCTTGAAATTGGTGACCTTGACCTTCTATTTCAAAAACGGCTGGGCCGGTCAGGCTAAAATTTCATATGTGCGGGTATGTTGACCCATCGATCATTTTGACTCTACCGGCGTGCCCGTGTGGGGTGACCTTGACCTTGAAATTGGTGACCTTGACCTATTTCGAAAACGGCTGGGCCGATCGGGCTAAAATTTCGTATGTGCAGGTATATTGACCCATTGATCATTTTGACTTTATCGGGGTGACCTTGACCTTGAAATTGGTGACTTTGACCTACTATTTTGAAAACAGCTGAGCCAATCATATCTGAGGGTATATTGATATAACCATCTTCTCCCGTGCAACGCCGGGTAATGCCCGCTAGTCTGTCATATACCAGGATGTCTGAATGTACTAGCAGCCTCGCTCTCTCAGAAAGGTCGCCTGTGGCAATTGGAGTGGATGCTCAACAAGTGAATATTTGGGCAGATTTGTTACCAGAGGGATCACCCCATGATAGATCTGTTTCCGACGCACCGGAACAATCTGTTACTGTCGTTCATGTCGCCATGCCCAAACAAATGAGCATGCAGTAGACGCTCTGCCAATCTCATGGGATGAATGATAGGATACGCATATCCTCGAATTCAGTTGATTAAGTAGATTATGCTTAAGATCAAACAGTCTCCTTGTGAATCCTACTAGTAGCACCTCTGTTGTCACAGAAACCTTGGATCCGTCGTCTCAGGTGTCTGTTATGGGTCGTTCCCCAATCCCCAGAAACTTCCTCCACTAGAGGACCTTCTTTATCAGGGGAAGTTTTTGTTCTTCACGCCCTTCTCTGCCCATAGTGGCATAATGGAGTCGGCTAGACGCGAGGGAACCATTGCGGTTCCTATATTATTTTATGACTTACACAGGAATGATTTAGTAATGCAGGTAAGGAGGGTTTGATATGACTTTGAATCCCCCCTCCCCCCCCCCTCCCCCACCGCCAATGTGTTTAGAGACGATTGCCGGGCAAGACATAGTTTTCTTCCCGCAAGCCTCGTATGAGTTTAAATACATACATGTATTTCATGCCGTCTTGATTGGTGGCTGGGTCGTTTTCTGTGGCGACCTCATGGGCACATCCACTTTTTAGTTGGTTGGTTTCCTGTGATTGTTCGTCTATATGTCATATACGAGCGCATAATTCATCATAAAAAAATTGCTAGTCTTTGAGTACCTCAGAGTCTGCATAGCCAGTTAACTGGTATTCAGATGATTACATGCGAGTTTTCAGTGCTCACACACATAATAATGATTTATTAGGCAGACGCATTGTTGTATGCTATGGACCTTAGAAATTATGAATTATTTTGGGGGCGGTCCGTGTTGAGCCTGTTAATTTTACCTACTTCCATTTCTAGATCCAGGTTTCTATTAATGTCGGTACTCAATCGAATACACCTTGTTTACACTCTCGTATATTCGTATGTTTATAGTGTCATAGATATCGGATAGTACACATCGGGGAATGTTGTTACTGGAATTTATTGTACGCCTGAATGGGGTCGCCTGTGGGTTACCTCGGAAGTGTGTTACTTTCCAGAGATCGTTCATTGTGGTTCTATTGGACATGTGTATGTTATATATTATATCTCAGGTTTTCGACCTATTTGCGTATGTTGACTCCGGGGTATGTTATATAGCAGACGATATTAATTACCGGGATCGTCGCTATAGCTTTAGCCTCTGAAGTGGTGTTAAGCACCATTTATTAATAATAATTAATACCTGAGTGCCTGTTCGACAAATATTTATATTGTTTTTTGATACCGCTTTTTACTGATTCCAGAGCGCTCCCCTCTTTCTTTTGGAAGATTCCTTCAAAAGAAAAGGTGTGGGGGATTTTTTACCTCTCCTCCAGCTTGATAGATATGTAACTATGAGGGAAGCTGTTTTGTCCGTAATTATATCCTGCATACAGTTGAAGTTTTATTGTATATGGCGTATGTTTGTGGGGAATATTCTCTCATTCTCATATATGCCATCCTAATTTTTGGGGCTTAGTCCGGGCTAACCTTAAAAATTGGGATCTTGTTACATCCAATTAGCATAGTCTTCATGCTAAGTATACAAAATCACTTGAACTGGGCTCCTTTTTGTATGATATGTCTTCTCTATTACTGTATAGAGAGACATACATATAATTCCTAATAATTTTAATTTCCTTTCACCTTGGATTACGGGATTGGAACTATGTTGATCTACTAATTCTGAAGTCCTAGGCCCTCCACCTTTTTACTATTCAGCTAGTCTGAGCCATTGGTTTACAGTGTAAAAATATTATAAATTTAAAATAATTTGTATATTTTTATACTTACCAATGGCCCAGATGGAGATGGCCCTCCCATGAGTGGGCACTCATACCTCCCCACTGAATTTTTATGTAGTACTCTCTTCTACAAAGAATGATGTTGGTGCCAATTCCGGTCACTTCCTGACGTCTGCGCATGCGCGGAGGGTAAATGTATGGAGGGCCAGATAGGACTTTTAATTTTCGGTTTTGCAAGCAAATTTTGGGGATCGGGGGGTTCAAAATATGTGTTTGGCCCTTAATAACTTTGAGTTAAGCACCAGCTAGTCTGGGCCATTGGTAAGTATAAAAATATACAAATTACTTTAAATTTATAATTTTGATATCAACTCAAAACACAAGATATCATCTATACTCCTTGCATGCTGCTGGTGGGTATTCCCACCCAGGACAGGAAATCTTGTGCTATTAAAATAAGTCAAATTTGAGAATTTTTAACCAACTTTCCCCCTGTAAGTTGTGTAGATTTTTTAGCCAATGGTTTCTTGTATGAAATGTTCAGGAATTTTTCATCACATTTGATGAAAAATATTTTGATGAACAATATTTTAAAATTACTCAGCGGGTTAAGAGATAAAGAAGTTAGATGTGATGCAATCATTCTGAGCATTGCAATAAAACAACAAATATAAAGTTTTACCCCTATTTTGCAGTTTCTGCAAGGTGTAATTCCTCGAGTGTGAGCCTCGATCTACAAAAAACACAGATACTAACAACAATAAAATTGATGTGCAGACTGAAATACAAAATCATAGAATTTAATTCCGTTATTAAATGTACCACATCTGGCTTTGGATTAGGTTCAGGTAACGATTGGGTTTGTTCCCAACAAATATCTCTTCTCCCCATATGAGACCATTATGCCTATGAGGAAATCAGAGCCAAAACAAAGTGTCTGGAATCCAAACAGATAACAAAACTCAATATTTAGAGTGGAACTCCATTAATTGAATAACCACTTTGCCAATGAAAAGTATTCAATTAACAGGAGTATTCAATTAGCGGGTAGAGTGCTAAAAAACATTCAAATGATGTTATGAAATATGACATTTTTTTTTCTCTGGAAAAGTTCACTCAAACAGTTATGTCTGTTTTTGCTGTAAATTTTTATCATTTCAAAAATTTATTGGAGAGTGCCCATTGGCACTCTCAATAATGGAAACAACATACGTCATTTCAATACACTTTCTGTTATTTTCAAATAATAGCTACACCTTGCAGGGATGGCAAACCCACTATAGCAGCTTTCAGGACTTTTCAGTAAAACCATTATAGTGGCTTCCAGCACACAGACAGTTCACAGAGATTTGGTCATTTTACTGTATTTTAGAGGTAACCTAAGCATTTAATCTATTATATATCTTGTTTGACTAAGTTCAAAGAGTTCTGTCAAAGAAGATACAGTAGTTTTAATGCCTGTACTGGATGTACTAAGGCAAATAAGTTTTTGAACAAGCAGAATTTGGCGATTGTCAGGGTAATTTATTGACATATTATAAGATTTTTTTATTCAATTAACAGGAGTTTATTCAAAAACCTATATTCAATTAACAGGTAAATGGTTTTGGTATTGGGAATTTATATTCAGTTGACAGAGTTATTCAATTGAGGGATATTCAATTAAGTGGGCCCTACTGCATTACTTTATTGGAACATTTGCAACGCATTTAATGTGTAAAAGTCTTTACCTCTTAATATCATCAAAGTGCTCCATTTTGTTAGGTGTTATGTGGGTGAGGAGGATTGCGCCCACCCATCGGTGTGAACATATCTCTGTACAGTAAAACTTGATTAGCAAATAGAATTTCAGATCTTGTTTCCAGTGATACCTGATTTTATAAAACCTTTGTCTGAAATCTGATGATGTTCATTCCACTTCAGCTTTTAATTTATTATCCCCTGCCAACGAAGTCGGGAAGGGGATATTGAAATGGTGCTTAACTCCTTCAACATTTTTTATTGGATTTTTATGAAACTTGGTCTGAAGTATCAGTATCAAGTGTAGATGTGCATGTGGTCAGGAATTTCCGATGCGACAAATTTTGCATCGTTATGGTCCTTGGAAATAGCAAAATTTCCATCACGAAGTCTTGTCCGCTTAACTCCTCCTACATCTTTTATTGGATTTTTACGGAACTTGGTCTGAAGTATCAGTATCAAGTGTAAATGTTCATGTGGTCAGGAATTTTCGATGCAACAAAGTTATGTGGTGATGGCCCTTGGTAATAGCAAAATTTCCATCACAAATGCTTGTTCACTTTACTAACTCCTCCAACATTTTTCATTGCATTTTTACAAAACTTGGTGTGCAGTATGAGTATGATGTGTACATGTGCATATGGAAAGGAAGTTTTGATTCGAATAATTTTTCCAGAGTCGTAGCCCTTTTCGACTTTGAATTTACCAAAATTGCAGGTTTTTGGAAGATATATTCAGTTGCAATTAATGAAATTAAATGATTTATTCCCCGCTGACCAAATCTGGGGGATATTGAAATGGTGTTCGTCCAGCTGTCCATCAGTCTATCCATCAGTCCATTCATCCATCTGTCTGTCCGTCACAAAGTTTGTCTGCTTAACTCCTGCTACAGTTTTCAGTGGATTTTTATGAAACTTGGTCTGCAGTATCAGTATCAAGTGTAGATGTGTATGGTGTCAGAAATTTTCTATGCGACAAATTGTGCATGGTTACAGTCCTAGGAAATAGCAAAATTTTCATCACAAAGTTTTGTCCGCTTAGCTCCCTCAACATTTTTTATTGGATTTTTATGAAACTTGGTCAGAAGTATCAGTATCAAGTGTAGATGTGCATGTGGTCAGGAATTTTTGATGCGACAAATTTTGCGTCATTATGAACCTTGGTAATAGCAAAATTTCCATCAGAAATGCTTGTCCACTTAACTCCTCCTGCATTTTTCATTGGATTTTTACAAAACTTTGTGTGTAGTATGAGTATGATATGTACATGTGCATATGGAAAGGATGTTTTGATTCGAATAATTTCACTAGGGTTATAGCCCTGTCAACTTTGAATTTACCAAAATTGCAGGTTTTTGGAAGATATCTTCAGTTGCAATTAAAGAAATTAAATGATATTTGGTGAGTGACATTATTGGTTATGAATACATGTCCAGGTTGTCGGCGGGGGATATGGATATCATTAGACTGTCTTGTTTGATCATTGGAGGTCACTTAATTGGGAATGACTTTATAGAAAAGCTTTTTTAAAACACCATACCCAGAATACAAATTTAACCTGTTTATAGAAAATTGGTTACCATATAGAGTAAAGCCCTTTTAACCCTTACTTACCCTGATAAGAAGAAATTGCAAAAATATTTGTAAATAACTAAAAAAAAATTTCTTTGTGTCTTCAAAAAATGGTTATGACCCCTTATTGGAATGAGCTCAATGCACTCATTCCTTTGTGGGGTCATAAGCTGCAAAAATGTGTGTAAATGCTTCAACTGGTTGAGTGCTAGAAGCCACTATCAGGGCTCTATTGAAATGTGTTGAATGTCACTTTAGTGGCTTTACACTGTATACATAACCTTGTTATTTGTGCAGTATTCGAAAAACTAAATGTTAATGCAAAATTGTTTTGTTACCATTTATTGGAGAGTAGCTGCAGGCACTCTCCATTAAATAGTAACAAAACAATTATTTATTAACAAATACTTGATAAATTAAAGCTTCTCTTGCTGAAAGCATTGTATCTTTGAAAAAATACTCATGTTACAAAGCACCTTTGAAAAATAACTTAGCACACTGTAACAAGTTAATAGTTCAGTCTTTATCTTTAACCCTTTATCTAAAGAATCAGCCATTTCTTATCAACCTACCTTACAATTGTTTACTACAGGCTTGCACGACAGTGGAAGACCCTAACTCAGAAAATATACTCTCTGTTTGATCTTTCCCAAGAGATTTGGGAAAGAAAAATGGTGCAAAAACACCATGAAAAAATAAGCCAAAACTGGGTCGAGCGCCATCGGCACACACCCAGTAGGGGACGCTGTTAAGGCTCATTACAACCGCATTGTTCCATTACGTCCGCAGGCCAATATGTCCGCAGAAACTGACAAAAAATGGACCATTGCGTCCGCAAGGCCCATTACGTCTGCAGCAAGTTGAACCATTGTGCCCGCAAGGCCCATTACGTCCGCAGCAAATTGAACCATTGTGTCCTCAAGGCCTATCACGTCTGCAAGAATTTGTCCATTGTGTCCGCAAGGCCCATTACGTCCGCAGCAAATTGACCCATTGTGTCCGCAAGGCCCATTACTTACGCGGCAAATTGAACCATTGTCCGCAAGGCCCATCACGTCTGCAAGAATTTGACCATTGTGTCTGCAAGGCCCATTACGTCCACAGCAAATTGAACCATTGTGTCCAAAGGGCCCATTACGTCCGCAAGAATTTGAACCATTGTGTCCGCAAGGCCCATTAGGTCTGCAAGAATTTGACCATTGTGTCTGCAAGGCCCATTACGTCCGTGGCAAATTGAACCATTGTGTCTGCAAGTCCCATTACGTCCGCAAGAATTTGACCATTGTGTCCGCAAGGCTCATTATGTCTGCAGCAAATTGAACCATTGTGTCTGCAGGGTCCATTACGTCCACAAGAATTTGAACCATTGTGTTCGCAAGGCCCATTAGATCTGCAAGAAATGGACCATTGTGTCCTCAAGGCCCATTACATCCACAAGAATTTGACCATTGTGTCCGCAAGGCCCATTACATCCACAAGAAGTTAACCATTGTGTCCACTAAGCCCATTTCGTCCGCAAGAATTTGACCATTGTGTCCACAAGACCCAATACGTTCGCAGGAAATTCACCATTGTGTCCGAAAGTCCCATTGCCATTGCTGAAATCGGACTATTCTGCCCGTAAGGCTCATTAAGTCTGCAATACTTGGCCCATTGTGCCCGTTCAAAACAAGTACATTGTGCACACAAACCTCATCATGTGAACAAGAATTGGAATTTGTTGCAATTTTTCTCCTGCGTTACGTTAAAACAAAAAACCTTCCGCGGTCAAATCTGCACCCAGTTCACTAAATCTGTCAAACAAATTTAACGTTTCACTACACTGTGAATTTGAATGATTGAGATTGAGTTCCAGGAATCTAAGCTTCCGACGGGTTTGATATGATAACATTTCAGGTTATTTTCCCCACACTAAACAACATGCAAAAGCTGATGAAATCACCATTTGAGAGCCCAAATCTCCGGAGTGGGGGGGGGGGGGGGGGGGGGGGGTGAGAGAGAGGGAGGACTGCCCAACATTGTGAGTGATGCCAGTAGTCCCCATCTTAAGTGTGAAGTCATAAACCCTAAGAATAATTCTGTGTCTTTTTTACCTTTTGATCAAGCAACTCCATAAAACAGCACTGACAACTCGCTCCTACAGATCTTTGTGTCGGATCTTCTCCGGGCATCGGATGTTGTAGATGTGCCTCAGACAAGTGTTGAAAATTGCCTTATCTTCTGCTGTGTCATCCTTGTGTGCCATGTCTCGTACCCATACACCATAATGACCTTCCCATTGGAGTTGAAGAGGAGTTTGTTTTTTATGCTGATCTCTCCTGATGCCCAGATGTTCTTTAGCATGACAAAAGCTGCTCTGGCCTTTCCGATCCTAGCTGTGACAGCTCAGCCTGTGTCCTCCCTGTCGGCTGAACACATTTCCTAGGTAGACAAAAGAATCCACCTCCCTGATTAGCGCTCCACCGACTTTGACTGGTGTGCTGGCAGAGGTGCTGATCTTCATCAGCTCAGTCTTCTTCCTGTTGATCATGAGCCCTGTCGTCGCTGATGTGGTATCAAGGCGAGTGGTCTTGTTCTGCACCTGGCTGTGGTTGTGTGACAGGAGTGCCAAGTCGTCAGCAAAGTCAAGGTCATCCAGCTGTGTCCAAATTGTCCACTGTATCCCATTGTCCTGTCTGTAGTCTTCGTAATCTAGTCAATGACCATAGGAAGAGGAATGGCCACAGCCGGAACCCTTGTCGAACTCCGGTCTTCACCTCAAAACTTTCTGACAGCTGGCTGGTGTGGACAATGCTGCAGCTGATGTCCTGGTAGGTGCACCGGATAAGGGAGATGATCTCCATAGTGCTTCAGCAGCTTCCACCTCTCTCTGTCCATACTGTCGAAGGCCTTCTCATAGCCTATAAAGCTGATTTTATTGTAGAGGGGGGAGGGGGGGGGGTTCCACTTCAGCGACTGATCCACAGTGATGCGTTCTTCATCAGCTCAGTCGATATAGAACATGACAGGAGCACGATCCCTCGGTAGTTGCTGCAGTTCCTGAGGTCTCCTTTCTTCAGCAGCTTTATGACAACTCCTTCCTACCACTGCGCCAGTACACCCTTCTCCCAGATCTTGCTGAAGTGGCTGGGTAGCATGTTGACAGCAGTCTCCACGTCTGCTTTGACGGCTTCTGTAGGTATCTTGTCCAGCCCTGCAGCCTTCCCATTTCTGTGTCATAATGGCCAACTTGATCTCTGCCTTAAGAGTTTTTCGCAGTTGATGGGTAGTTCTGTCTCTGCAGGCAGGGTGTGGGAGGGGGGGTGGTGGGGGGAGATGTCTAGTGGTGTATCAGGAGAGGGGATATTCAGCAGCTCCATGAAGTATTCTGCCCATCACTTCAGCTGTTCCTCGGTTGTCATCAGTGAGTTCTTATTCCTATACCTCACTGGCCTGCCTGTCTGCTGGAACTTGCCCGCCAGCTTCTTGGTTGACAGGTACAGGTCCTTCAGGTTCCCTTGTTTGGCCGGATATGAGAAGACTGTCCCATAAAAATTTCATTTGAGGGTAGGGTATGTTATGTCACCAATAAGAATATTAAAAAAACAGTTGTTGGGTTATTCCAAATTCTTGCCCACTGTCAATTAAAAACTCTTTTACATGGTTGTTTCATGTTTACATTGCTCAGGACATGGAATCGGTGTCTTAGAGAACTCGAGTGGGGCATCGTTTGAGCGTAATTTCACTGTTCCTTCACAACTTTATAGTCGTGTTTTCCGTTTAAGGCTACCTAAGAGCCCATGCCTAGGCAGGGTGCCTGCTTTTGTCTTGGCTTCAATCTATTTGGATTTCCAGGTACCACTTTTTTCCTGCGCTTTTACCGCGTAACTACACCTTAATTGTCATTTTTTGCGTACAAATCATGTATTTTTATACTGTACCAATGACCCAGACTTAGCTGGTGCTAACTCTAACAAAACCAGGGCCAAACACAAATTTTGCCCCCCAATCCCCAAAATTTGCATCTAAAACCAAAAGAAATCATGTCCTATAGGACCTCCATACTTCGCCCCTACTGCGCATGCGCAGTGTCAAGGACGTTCCGAAATTGGCGCCAATTATCATTCTCTGTTTGGCCCTTCATCAGTCAACATCTCACTGATCTTTGTGCTTGTAAATCTCAGTTTAAAGGATGCCAGACACGTAATTATTGGAGAAATGGTGATTCTAAGGAGGATATAGAAGAAGGAGAGGAAAAAGGAGTGACAAAAAATAATCAGGGCTGTACTTAAAATTTTTTATGAAATTATGTTAAGTTGCCTATTTTCGAGGCATGGGCCTCTTGTTGTCATTCTTGCTAAAAAGTTGCACTGCTTATTCAGTGTTTCCTCTCCCCTGGTCTTCTAAGTCCCCCCTTGCAATTCTCCCATGCTTTTGGCATATTTTTGAGAAAGATCATTTCTAAAATTCTCTTGGGAGAGTTGCTTGGTTACAGAATGTTTTCTGTTATTTTCCCCATAGTTACGTTTTCACCCATGGGTGTATAAACGTTGTGTTCTGCATCTTCCATCTGATGTTCTGCAGATTCTCCCCTGGGAGTCTCTGTCTTGCATCAGATAGAGTGTAATTTTGATGACTGATTTCGGGCCAGTTTTTTCAGTGCCTGGAGTCATGTTTTCTGGTGTTTTACACTGTTTGTTTACATTGGCAACAGTCTCTTTTGAGGGGGGCTGTTTGCCTTTGGTGTAGTTTATCTCACTATAAGATACATTTCTATTATCCGTAAGTGTTGCATTAATTATTTAATATAAATTTAAAATTTTTGACCACACTTAGCCATCGGATCCATCGGGGCTCAACGTTACTTTTCAGAAACTTGGGCTTCGCTGAAAAAATATTTTTCAAAAATTATTTTGATTTGCAATTGTTTTTTCATTATTAATGGATCATGTTATTATGTATCTTTATGTCAGGGGTTTGTGCGAGTAACTAGGACTTGTTGTTGACTTTTCACAATGAAAGGATATTGTTCAAATTGTAATAGGAAGAAATCTTCCTCTGACTTTCATGATCATTGTATTAATTGTAGTCAGTGTTCTCGCACTAATCCCTGTTCTATATGTCAATATTGGGATGACAAACATTGGAAACGTGTGTCACGGTATGTTGTTACTGGAGAAAGGGCTATGCCGGCTCTTTCTCTGCAAGGTCACTCTACTCTCCCAGTTTCTATTTCAGAGGAACAAGAACAGGGTGATGTTTCCATGTTATCTTCCGCAAGTGCGCTTCCGTCGTCACAAATGAATACAGAGCTAGCGGCAAAAGTGCTCATGGAGATTAAACAAATGTCGTCCGCTAGCTCGCCCGGTGTAGCTTCCATTCACCGAATGGTTCGGCAGCCGGGTTCGTCCAATGCGGTCCAGGAGGAAATGTTGGGTGATGTGAGCACTATAAACATTCAACGTGCACACCCAGTGACGGCGGATAGCAGGCGAGATCGGAGGAAGCCTTTGAGTCCGGTTCCTAGCTCTTCCAGGTCCAGCCGGGCCGCGAGCGAGAGAGGCCCCTCTCTCGTACAACAACATCTGGGACCAGATGTTGTGGTACAAAATGTGTCGCAAGCAGAGCATACGTCCGTCGCTCGGGACGCTCCGTTGTATAGGCAGTCTGCGGAGACTGCTCAGGCTTCTTCCTCTCGTCAGCGCACACGACCGCACCTTGGCTGCGTGACCGCCGATATTTTACCAGCTTCGCCGATCAAGGATTCTTCGGCAACCAGGTCACACCATCCGGCAGCCAGGGACACGAGGCCGATGGACTCCGGACGTTCGCATAGAAAAAGTATGCGGGAGCCATCTGATGCGGAGCTGCCCTCGGCGAAGCAGCGAAAGACTGCGCCTCCGCAGGTCTCGATGCCGGACGTACTTGTGCAGATAGCACAACTTATCGCAGCATCCCAGCAGCCGACAGAAACAGTGTCGGATCGGGAATTATCCGACGGCGCTGGGTCGGTACACTCCGCCGAAGCATCGGGGGCGGACGACCGGGAGCATCATGAGGTCCGACCGGATGGTGAAAGGGATACGGATGACTTGGAGCTATCCCTTTCGGAACAACATAAAGCTGCCGTGGACTTCATCCAGCACTTTCTCCCTCAAGTTGTTCCGTCGGGCCAGACTGCTGCGGTTCCGGACAAGAGGATTATAGCGTCATTGGACTCTGAATTTTTTGAGCGGTTCAGGGACATCGCTCCCGAGTTTCCGGCTCAGTCCAATAATGTTGCAAGAACATTTGAATTATTGAACGACGCTATATTTAAACTTGCTTCCAAAACGGGGAAAGCAGGTTTCTTGTCCGCCAATACTCTCAACCTGCCTTTCATCAATGCAAGGAATAAATTCGACACGGCAGGACAGGGTATTCCGAGAGTTCCTCTGCGTATGGACGACGAGGCGGAAGACTTGGAGCTATCATTACCGTCGTCGGCGTCTATTCCAACTGCGGTGTTGGAAACAGCTATTTCGTCTAACAGAGCCAGTTTAGATGCCTTATCTTACGCAGATCACCTTACTAAGGCGTTATCACTGCGCCTTCAAGGGAAAGAATCTCAGGATATACAATCCTCTTTAAGACTTCTTTCAAGGGCAGTAGCTTATTCCACGTGTAACTCCGCCCTTTCAGTGGCAAACCTGGAGTTGGTTAGACGTGACACAGCCCTAGCTACATCCACACTCGTGAATTCTAAGGTGAAGAACTCTCTCAGAGTCGCTTCGGTCTCCGGAGAACTTCTCTTTGACGGCAAGCTTTCTGCAATTTATGATAAAATTACAAAGAAAGCTTCGGATTCTCTGTTGTTCAAATCTGCTTCTAAGAAGTCGGATACGGCAGACAAGAATAAGACAGGCACTTCTGGGTCTAATGCGCCCAAGAGAGGTTCCTATAGAGGTTCCGGTGCGTCCTCTTGGTCTTATTCGAGAGACCATCAAGGTAGCGACTCACGTTCGGGACGTCCTTCGGGCCGGGACAACCGGTCGGACGCCCCGAGGTCGACGGGACGAGGTGCGGGTCGTGGAGGACGTGGTTTCTCCTACCGCAGGCCTCACAGGTCCAGGAGGTGATGGCTTAAACCTCTATTGCGTACCGGTTGGCGGAAGGTTGTCAAGCTTTTCACAAGAATGGGCGTCGATTACAGACGACCCTTGGGTGAGAGGAGTGACTTCGGAAGGTCTAAAGATATCCTTCAAACGAAAGCCTCCATTAACTCGAAGTCCAAAGTGGACTCATCTTCCGTCAAATCCGCAGAAAAGGGACGCTCTATTATCAGAGGTGCAGTCTCTTTTAATGAAGAACGCTGTAGAGGTCGTAGAAAACCAGGAGACTCCGGGATTCTACAGCCATCTGTTTCTGGTTCCGAAATCAGACGGCTCGTTCCGTCCAGTCATAGATTTGAGCTGGATAAACAAGCTGATCGTCGCTCCGAAGTTTTATATGGAGACGATTCGGTCGGTCAGAGCGAGTATTCGGGTGAACGATTATGCAACAAGCATAGATCTCAAAGATGCGTACTTTCACGTCATGGTACATCCGACATTCAGAAAGTATCTACGCTTCGCAGTCCTAGGAGTGGTGTATCAATTCCGGGGGATGTGCTTCGGATTGAATCTAGCACCCTGGGCTTTCACTCGGGTAATGAACTCGGTAATGATCTATTTCCGAGCTCATTCGTCTGCGGTAACGTCGGCCTACCTGGACGACATTCTTCAGAGGTACGGCAACGAGTTAAAGCTTCAGAACGATGTTCAGAATCTACTTCTATTGCTCCGACGTCTCGGTTTTATAGTGAACGAGGAGAAGTCGGATCTGGTGCCGTCCAAGTCATTCACACATCTGGGAATGAGCTTCGAGACGCACAATAATCTCGTTCGTCTGCCGTTAACCAGAGCGAAATTAGTCAGTTGTTACGCTCGCTATTGTCTGCACGCAGGCAAAGTTACAGCGAGAGAATTTATGAGACTGATAGGTCTGTGCGGAGCCGCTGCGGATCTCATTCCGATGGGGCGGTTACGCACGCGTCCTCTCCAAATTTTCTTGACTCAGAATTGGAGTGTGAAAATTCATTCGCTCGACATAGACGTTCTCTTGTCAGATCAAGTGAAACAAGAGATTCAGACTTGGGCAAACATTCAGTGGTTAACTCAGGGAGTTCCGCTGCAGTTGCCGGATCCGAGTTTTACCATTATGACGGATGCCAGTCAAACAAATTGGGGTGCATCATTGATCCCAACGGATTCGAGATGCCAGGGTCTTTGGGATCCGCAATTCCTGGGCAAGCACATAAACATCAAGGAAATGATGTCAATTTGGCTTGCGTTACGTCATTGGATGGACATTATTCACAATGCTCATGTCCAAATCCTGTCCGACAATACGACAGTAGTGGCGTATATACGGAATCAGGGAGGCACTCATTCAGTTCCGTTGTTCAATCTAACGGAAAGAATCCTTCTGTTTGCGCTAGAACATCAGGTTCTTCTTTCGGTCCGTCACATACTGGGTCGTCTGAATGTACTAGCAGACTCCCTTTCACGAAAGGGTCGCTTGTTGCCGTCGGAGTGGACTCTCAACAAACAAGTATTCAATCAGATTTGCTACCAATGGGAACGGCCAATGATAGACTTATTTGCGACACATCTCAACAATCAGTTGCAGACGTATGTGTCTCCGTGTCCGGATCCAAGAGCATTTGCAGTAGACGCTCTGTCGATCCCTTGGGACGGAATGATAGGATATGCGTATCCTCCAGCGCCGTTAATTCAGCAAGTATTGCTGAAGATAAAACAATCTCAATGCAAGATTCTGTTGGTAGCATCTCTGTCTCCACAGAGACCGTGGATAAATCTACTCAGGTGTCTGTTGTGGGACCTTCCGCGAAAGCTTCCTCCACGGGAGGATCTTCTTTCGCAGGGGAAATCGCGTCAACTCCATCACAACCCGCAAGGTCTCAACCTTCACGTTTTTCCGTTGTGCGGTCCTTCTTGCATGGCAAGCACTTTACAGAACGAGCAGTGGACGCGATTTCTAACTGTAGGAGGACCTCCTCTTCGCTAAACTATGCGGCTAAGTGGAAGGTTTTTCGTCGTTGGTGTAGGGATCATTCTGTAGATATTTTCGATCCCTCTATACCAGACATTGCAAACTTTCTAGTATACTTGTTTGACGAAATCAAACTGCAGCCTGTTACTATTAAGGGTTATAGGTCTATGTTATCTGATACCTATGCACATCATGATAGTTTACAAATTGGATCTAATGTCTCTTTATCTAAGTTGGTTAGAAACTTCTCGATAAATAGACCCAGAACTCTTAGGTTAATTCCTAAATGGAATTTAGCTTGGGTTCTTCTTAAATTGAAGGAAAAGCCATTTGAACCTCTTGGGACAGTAGATTTCAAATTCTTATCTTATAAGACAGCTTTTCTCTTAGCTTTCTCTTCTGCTAGAAGAGTCAGTGAGCTTCATGCACTATCGGTGGATGATTTTCACTATCGTAGTGTTGGGAACACTATCACCTTCACTACTAATGTCGGTTTTTTAGCTAAGAATCAGGCTCCTAATAAATATCCGGAACCTATTGTCATTAAGGCTCTTCCGTCTTCAGACGGGCGTAGGCCTTTACTCTGTCCTGTTAGAGCGTTACGTATCTATAAACAGAGATCTCAGTTTATCAGAAAGGGACGGAAAGGTTTCTTTCTGTCTTTGATGCCTAATAGAAGGGACATTTCGGTCCATTCTATTGCTAGATGGATTCAATTAACTATCAGTACTGCTTATGAGAGTTTATCTTCTTCTCAGCAGTCTGTGCTTAAGATTTCCGCTCATGAAGTAAGAGCTCTTGCTACTTCTTGGGCTTACGCTAGTAGTATTGCTATTACAGATTTAATGAAGGCTGCTTATTGGTCTCAGCCATCCACATTCACGAATTTTTATCTCAGAAATATTGAGTCCATTTCTGGAGACCTGCATTGTTTAGGTCCGTTATCTGTTGCTCAGAATGTCCACTAAACAGTTGCAACTATAGTTATGCAGGCTTTCTGTTCCGGCAGTGACTCCATCCGGCTGCCCTCTTCGCTCTGGGCTATTTGACCCAGGGCAAGGGGAAGGGGGGGGGGAGGGTGTTCCCTTAGGTCACCTGCTTTATAATGAAAAGCAAGGGAATGCCTCCTCCAAAGTCAGTATTTCTGAGTCGCTTCCGGGATGGTTTTAAAGTGTAATATTAATGTTAAAATTCATTCATGTCATATTTTTAAAGTGTAGCTCGGTGTGAAGCATTTGTATATGTCAAGTGTCAAACGGGCGTTAATATACAATCCTCGGACACTTTTAAAAGAATATAAAGAGTCTCAATTCTCTGGACTAACTTTATTTATTGGCTTACTTTAAAAATAATTAGTATAAAGGGTTATACTGAATATTAAAAGAGAACATGAATGTTATTGTGCTCAGTTATGAAGGGTATTGTATCTTTCTAATTTAACATTAAATAAGAAAGATACATGTAAAGCCTAATACTCCTTTTTTTGCCTCTATATTATATAGTTGAGCTTATTGGATTTTCCTCTATGTCCTAGGCCCTCCAACCTTTTTACTATTCAGCTAAGTCTGGGTCATTGGTACAGTATAAAAATGTTAAAAAATTTATAGTAATTTATATATTTTTTATACTTACCAATGACCCAGACGGGGATGGCCCTCCCAGGAGTTGGGAACTCTTGCCTCCCCGCTGAGTACATAGCGCTGACCAGGCACTGCCAGTAAGAATGATAATTGGCGCCAATTTCGGAACGTCCTTGACACTGTGCATGCGCAGTAGGGGCGAAGTATGGAGGTCCTATAGGACATGATTTCTTTTGGTTTTAGATGCAAATTTTGGGGATTGGGGGGCAAAATTTGTGTTTGGCCCTGGTTTTGTTAGAGTTAGCACCAGCTAAGTCTGGGTCATTGGTAAGTATAAAAAATATATAAATTACTATAAATTTTTTAACTTTCTCCTGAAAATACCACGAATTGCATGAGACTTGAAACAGTTTAAAATAACCAGAAATAGATTGAAACGAGTTTGTTCGGATATAAATTTACAAAATAGCAAACTTTTCCAAATGCCCAGATCACCTATCATCAAGAGGGCGACATTCCCCGTGTTCTCACCCACCTTGGACGTATGTACAGCTCTCGGTTCGTACCTTTAGCACTAAATCATTTCACCTTCTAGCCCAGCCTTTCTAGCCTACAACCCGCATGCACAAGGGTGTAATGGGGAGCTGAGCCATTAACCCCTCCAGAAAAAAATAGAAAAATCCTCATTCTGTCATTTTGATCAGCTTTTGGCCATGTCCTACATTTGATTCAATGCCACTGGATTTAAAGCCGAAAGATTTGTGTAGGCCTAAGCTTCTGTATGATCTGAAGCAATCATCCCCAGTGAAAGAAAAAAAAACAGTCTTCAGGGTATGCACTAGACTGTTTACGAAAAGGTCAACAAAATCATTTCGCAACTCCTTCTCTTTAAACCCCTGCACTGGCCCATGATTGTGGAAGGGTCAGAGTGGCCCCCTTACATCTTTTGGTGAGAACTATGAAAGGGCAGAGAAGAATTATTTAATTTTTTTGCTTTGTTATCTGCATAGTCCTTTTTTGTTTTCTCTTTATACCTCAAAACCAGAATTTTATTACCAGTGTAAGATAAAATGTGACCCGTCGATCCGGATTATAAATTTATCAAAAGTGCCCGTTTACGGAGAAACATTTTAAGCTGCGTTTTTCCATTGTCTGAGAATGTAGCCATAATTTGTTGAAGACCGCAGTGAACACGAAATCTGCGTAACATTAGTAGATGCGTTGTGGAATAATCTTCTTTCTCTTTGTGGTTTGCTTACTGTCTTTGACAATTGTGACAGCTAAAAACAGTGTTTCGTCGGTGTCTAAAGAAAGACACGATGTGTTATTGGGTATTGATTAAGTTTGTACCTATTACACCAAACCTCAACCACCCTATGACACCTAATTTCGCTCAAGAAGCACACTGCAAAAGAAAACTAGTCTTCCAAAATGTATTTTTCTTCTGAGCCAAATGTGAAGCAAGGACTTCCTCGGCGTGTGTCTTGTAGCCTACGGCAGCCCCCCTCCCCCCCCCCCCCCTCCTGTTAGGGTGCAGGAGGGGGGTGTACGCTTGCCCAAAAAGTCAGCTCGACGTGAGAAATTTACTTTTATACCCCAAAAGACGCATTTTCCTTACATTTTGAGCCTACAATTCCCCAGTTGAAATGCCTAAATATGGCATTAATCATTATTAAAAAATGTTTTCCCTCATTTTTTTTTAATTAACAAAAATTGTTTTACCGATGTTTGGGCAAAAGTGCCCGAAATGTGTGTGGGGGAGGGTGTGTCCCCTGCATTTCAGGCGCGTACGCCTATGGCGGGCTGTAATTCCTACAGGGATGGAGTGGAGTTCTTGTCCCCAATCGCAAAAGATTGAAAAGAGAATAGAAACTGCACCAAAAAGCTAAGCCAGCTGCACTATTGTACAGCTTATCGAGCCCTTATCTTTTAACAGCCCATTTCATCTAGTGGTCCTTGGGTTGTTACCCGCATTTTGATGCCATGTACCCTTAGTCTAGTGGGTAACATAGGCATGTGGGGGGGGGGAGTGGGCAGGTTTATACACTTTCCAGGAAACCTGTAGAATGTTGGGAGAAAGAGGCCACGCCGGCCCGATCTTGGTTCGGGCCTGCGTGAGAAAATTTTGATTTTCAGTCCCCCAAAAGACTCATTTTCCTCGCATCTGGAAGCTATACGTCCACACTTGGAGCCCCTTGATAGAACGTTTGTCTTGGTTTGGGGGGGGGGGGGGGAGGGAGGTTTGTAGCCTACAGTTGCCAGGAAAGAGAGTGTTGTGAGAGAGAGTGCCCACCCCACACTTTCTCCCCCAGCCAAATTTTTCAACAATCATTTTTACACCACTATCACCTTATTTACTGTAATTTTTACCTTAATTTGACCGGAAAAGCAAGGAAATCGTGTCTTTTTATGGTGAAGTTTCACATTTTTTTTAACTTCGGCCCAGAGAATTTATGCTATCCATCACCCTTTACTAAAATCCAACTTATATCTGAGGTAAAAATAAACTTCATGAATGATCCTACAGCACCACTCTAGAAGCTCACACGAAGGGAGATGAAAAATCTACAAACATCTATCTATTCACCTGATTTATTCGGTCCCTGGGGATCATGTCCAAAATCTTTCACATCTCCAGCATTTGTCGCGGAAAAACGTGTATGAATCCAGACATGTGTCATCCCGTTGAATTTGAATATTTGTTTTAATTTAATATGCTTGAATAATATTGATAACAGTTGTGTGTTTCAGCTGTCGTTATATGAGACTTAACCCGGACTCACAAAATCTAGTTCCTCCTTGAAATGATCGGTTCACCGATACAATTGCTTAGTGGTGGTGGGGGTGGGGGGTTCTGCGGTCACGGTTCACATGAGGTTTTTGCTCACCATGGACATACAGGGGTAGTATGGTGCATCCCCTCCCCCAATTTTTTATCCATTCCGTTGAAAAATTGGACATAGAGCAATAATTGAGCAAAAACAAATTGAGGGTGGAACTAAACAAAAAACAAAATGTTCTATCAAGGCACTCCAGGTGTGAAAGTATAGCTTCCAGATGCAAGGAAATTGCATCTGAAAATCGAAATTTTCTCATGACGGCCCAAACCATGATTGGGCTGCCCCCCCCACCCCCCACCCACATGCCCCCCCCCCCCCCTGGATCCATCACCCCTACCCTCCACACTTTCAACCTCCCTTCCCCCTTAACCATTTTGGTTTCCGTTCATTTAAAATTGTTTGGCTGCATCGATCGGTTTCAAATTTTATATGCTCATGACTAATGTCAAAATACTGATCAAATTCGATTTCTGGTTTGGTCCGACAATCATCTCACTGGAAGTTATAATGCCAGGTATAGTAGGATTTTGAAAAACATCTGTTACCAAATTTTCTCTGGGATTTAAGTCGGAAAGAATTTTCCATGATCCCGCATTTATTCATGATTCTAACCAATTAAATGTATTTTCCTTTACTAGAACTGCTTTAGAATTGGAATTCACACAAACTGTCTGAACACAGGTACTCAGCACAAACTGGGAAATCGAAAGAAAAATTATATTTGATAGCATTTTTTAATCGATGCCGACTTACCCCCATAATGGTATATAATATTAACAAATATTAACAAGGTACACAACTCGCTTTTAGAAAACCATAGCACTCATCTTCGTTATACCCACCTCAAATTTGATTCACATAACGTATCTAGCTGTACCCGGCATCAGTGGAAAGGGGGATGAATAAGCTTTCCATTGCTATATTACACGACCGTTGGGTCTTCTTGGGTTGTTCATGATAACTGGGAGAAGTCACAGAAAAGACCTAAAAACATTTAGTCGGACAAGATAGTGCGCAGTGGAAAGTGGTTTACAAGCGACAGTTATCCGATTTATTATAAATTATTCGAGGTCCCATTGTCTTTCGAGGGCAGATTCAAATATTAACCATATACCTTTATCAATTACTAATCTCAGATCCACATTTATTCATTTCTAGTGATCACATTTACCGTTTGAAGCCAAGACGAAAGCAGGCACCCTACCTAGGCGTGGTCCTTTAGGTAGCCTTAAACGGAAAACACAACTATAAATTCGTGAAGGAACACTGAAATTACACTCAAACGATGCCTCCCTCGAGTTCTCAAAGACTCCGATTCCATGTCCCGAGCAATGTAAACATGGAATAACCATGTAAAAGAGTTTTTAATTGACAGTGGGCAAGAAATCCGGCCAAACAGGGGAACCTGAAGGACCTGTACATGGCAACCAAGAAGCAGGCGGGCAAGTTCCAGCAGACAGGCAGGCCAGTGAGGTACAGGAATAAGGACCCACTGACGACAACCGAGGAAAAGCTGAAGCGATGGGCAGAATACTTCATGGAGCTGCTGAATATCCCTTCTCTTGATACACCACTAGACATCCCCGCCCCTCCCCCCCCACCCGAAAGTCACACGCGACACGTAAAATATATAAAGTACAATGAAAACATGGTTGAAAATAATAACGAGAATATATAAAACGCAGTCCTGGTATTATACGATCCTCAGATCCATAATTCCAGTCACAGGAAACCATTGTCAACGAGATGAATTATCACTGTTTCTGAATTTGCAAATGGCCGTCCTACTCACAAGGACGGATGAAAAAAGAAAGATTTGATGACTGCTTTGCACACTGGTTAACGGAAGTCGTGGATTTGTTCTAAGAGAAGAGCGTCTGTTAAGGCTCATTTTGTCTGCATTGTTCCATTACATCCACAGGCCAATATGTCTGCAGAAACTTGACAAAAAATGGACCATTAGGTCTGCAAGGCCCATTACGTCTGCAGCAAATTGAACCATTGTAACTGCAAGGCCCATTCCGTCCGCAACAAATTAAACCATTGTGTCCGCAAGGCCCATTACGTCTGCAAAAAGTTGACCATTGTGTCTGCGAGGCCTATTACGTCCACAAGAATTGAACCATTGTGCCCACAAGGCCCATTGCATCTGCAACAAATTGAACCATTGTGTCCGCAAGGCCCATTACGTCCACATGAATTTGAACCATTGTCTCCGCAAGGCCCATTACATCTGCAAGAATTTGACCATTGTGTCCGCAAGGCCCATTACGTCTGCAAGAATTTGACCATTGTGTCTGCAAGACCCATTACGTCCACAAGACATTGACCATTGTGTCCGCAAGGCCCATTACGTTCGCAAAAAGTTAACCATTGTGTCTGCGAGGCCCATTACGTCCGCAACAATTGAACCATTGTGGCCGCAGGGCCCATAATGTCTGCAAGAATTTTACCATTGTGTCCGAAAGACCCAATACGTTCGCAGGAAATTGACCATTGTGTCCGAAAGTCCCATTGCCTTTGCTGAAATCGGACCATTCTGTCCGTAAGGCTCATTAAGTCTGCAATACTTGACCCATTGTGCCCGTTTGAAACAATTACATTGTGCAGGCAAACCTCATCAGGTGAACAAGAATTGGAATTTGTAGCAACTTTTCTCTTGCGTTACGTTGAAACAAAAAACCTTTCATGGTCAAATCCGCGCCCAGTTCACTGAATCTGTCAAACAAATTTAAACATTTCACTACACTGTGAATTTGAATGATTGAGATTGAGTTCCAGGAGTCTGAGCTTCCGACGGGTTTGCTGTGATAAAATTTCAGGTTGTTTTCCCCAGACTAAACAACAATGAAAAGCTGATGAAATCACCATTTGAGGGAGGACTGCCCAAGGTTGTGAGTGATGTCAGTAGCAGTGCTTTCATTTTGACGGGGCCGATCGGCCCCAGCCCCGTAAACGGCCCCTGAAAAAAAATTACGGGGCCGATTTATCGGCCCGGCAAAAAAAGTTAAATCCCAAACACGTTATTCACGAATTGAACGGGTTGTCTCCATTTCGGTTTTTGTATATTGGTGCAAACGAAATTCTAACAACTTTGGTATCCGCTCAGCGAATGGAACGCAACCTGAGTGCATGATGATAAAAATAGAAAACTTTGAGACTGCCATCAAATTCAATGTCGAAATTTAAATCAAATAAAACTATTCTTGTCAGTACATTCAACAAATTTTCATTTGCAAATCAATATGAAGTTGAAACGCAACAGGATGATGATGGAAAATCATATGTTTCGAAAGTTACCTGCAAACTTTGCAGCAGACATCAGCAGGCAGTGATGCGGGCGGCTCCCAAAGGGAAAATACGTAAGTACATTATTATTTTTCCAATTATATTTATTTTCTGAAGTAACTGCAACCACAAATGACAAATATGATTTTCGGGCCATTTATATTTCTGTGCAGTTGCAGTAATGGCCCACCGCTTCAGGTTAACAAAATCTTCACACAGAAAATCTAAATTGTGCCAGTCTGCGCGTGCACTCACTGTTGATCTTGCAAAACAGTTCACTGGTTGTCAGGGTAACCGAGCATAGGTCGTTTCGCTCGGTGTTCAACTCGCCCCGAAGTCGATTCGTCCCAATTTCTCACACCTGTTCATTTCGCCCCAACTTCCACAAAGGGGTAGTTTTGTTGTATGAGGCCTAAAAATCGGCCCCGTAAAAGCACTTACGGGGCCTATTTTTATAGGTAAGGGCTGATTTCTCCAAAGTGCCTTATATTCAGCATGACATGTAGTTTTTTATATGGTATTTTAATTTATATGACATATATATTACCAGATCATTTCCAATATATATGTTAGAAATGATCTAGTAAATTATATGTAATATATTATAAATGCCATATAAAAAATGACCAAGATAGATAAAAAGGTAATGGGGTGAGGGAATGAGTCTGGAGGGTGGGGGCGGGGGGGGGGGGGGGGGGGGGGGGGGAGGGGGTAGAAGATGCCATATTAACATAATAATATGATCTTTAAATAATTTTTGAGTAACTTGGTGTAAGCTGGAAAGTTAAAACTTTGTTTCTTGTTTTATTGACTCTTGCTCCTTAGTATAATTGCAGGGGACAACAGTGTTGTACATTGTATTGTACGAAATTCGAATCCTATAAAAATGAAAGTTGTGTACCAATAATTGAATATAATGATTTATTAATTTAATAAACAAAATGTTACAAAATTTTCTTGTTCAGTCGTTCCCTCCTAATTGTCACCCTGACCCACAGCCACTTTGGAGTTCAACTGCTGAAATAAAGTAAGTTATAAGAGTTCCAATCCAGTCTACCCAGAAAACCTCTTGTGCAGTAAAAACAAAGGAATTTTCGAAAAGTAAAACGAACACAAGCAAGCAGTCTGCTGACTGCTTATAGACTCCTGAGTCCTCTGGAGCATTCTAAACTTACTGTTGCACTTAACTAGTATTAAAAATGTCACACTTGAAGTCATTTCAAAAACCACAGAATGTTGCGTGTAAATTTACTGTAAAAAAATAAATCTTTAGTTTGATTGGAGTTTAACTGAAATTTCTTGTTTTTTTTTTCAAATGGACAAATATGGTCAGTCACCATCTCTATCAGAACACTCAATGTTAAAATCACTGTCAGAAATGTTCAAAGATATGTCATGCTCAGCCACATCATCACCTGAACTCTCCAGTTCACTTTCGGAAGAATCACTGCAAAGTGAAGTGGAGGGGATCAGTGTTGTTTGCAGCAGCACCTGCATCACAATATTTATCTAAAATATTAAGTTTCCTTCTTTTTGTGTTTCTGTACAGGTCTTTGTGTTCTGAATCAGTTATTTTTTTCTTCCTTTTTTTTTCTAAATATTTTGAAACAGCTGACTCAATAATATCATTTTTTTCATCAAAGGACCACACTTTATCATTTGCTGCAACAATTATTTGATCTCTTACAGCAGAGTGGTGCATGGATAACCTTTTATCAGTTAAAATGTTTATAAGTAAAGAAAACCCCCTCTCAGTTGTGGAATTCGAAATTGGGATACTCAAACAAATTTCTGCAATTAGACATATATTTGGGAACAGATCCCTTCTGTAAACAAGAATATTTCTCCAAAAAGGCAAACATTTCACCCCAAGGTATTTTCGGTCCCTTAAATTTTTCAGGTCATTCCATTCATTCTGAGCGGCATTTTTATCAAAATCTCTGTGCTCTAAAGTTGCTTCAAAATGTTCTGCTATCTTATTCAAGTCATCCACTCCAAACAGTTTATCAGATGTGACCCAATCACTTGGATCCATAAAATTTCCCATATTTAAAAATATATCATTATCAGAAAATGAGCGGAAACGCTCACTGATTTTGTCAATCATATTTGGTACAATGTTGTGTTTGATGGTCGAAATAATATTTGCTGATGCACTTTTGTCAGTGTGTGTCATATGATTCAATACGAGCTTGACAGTTTCTCGATTGTTAGGTTTTCGACGCATATGACCTTGTTTATGAATATCAGCAGCAATGGAAAAGCCGGTAGAGGAATCACTGTCAGAAACTAAACAATACGGTCCTGCAGAATGATCATCAACAGTACAAGTTAATAAATCATTGAGATTTTTCTTGGCATTGGTTACTACTGGCTCTACAGTCCAAGCTAAAACATCACCTTGCTCAAAACAGAGTGAGATCTCAACTGGTGCCTGTAGAAGTTCTTTGTAAGTGTGAACTATTCTGAGGAATGAAAAGCTTTGCAGTTTTTTTAGAAAACCTGTTATTTTTCCACGGGTGCCAGGGACCATTGGCATACCACTCTGAAGAGCTTCACCAAAACTGTTTGCAAGAGGAATCCAACCATGAAGGAGTGTACGCAAACCACGAAGGCGGTGGGCTACAAATCTTGTTCCGTGTATACGGGGAATAGTGTATGCATCAACATTCATTGCATGACAAGCATTATTGTACATCCTTCGCATTTTCCCTGATTTTTTATGGAGATAGTAAATGTTTTGCATAAAATTGTCAGCCGTCTTGATGTGTTCATTTTTTAATAAAGCATCCTTTAGCGCCAACTCTGCTCTGTGGTTGACACAGTGAATACCTAGTAACCAAGGCCGCTCAGCCTTAAGTCTAGTTAAGAGCCCACTGTGAATACCAGTATTAACACTTGCACCGTCAGATGTCGCTGAAACCATAGATTTTATATAATCACAATCAGAGACCAGAAGGTCCTTAAAAGATTTATCAATGCATGATTTGAGACCCTCAGCATTTGCACCCCCGTGATCCTTCACATCCTCCAGTCCAACACAAAAGTATACTGGCATGCCCTGTCTTACTGTTCGAACATACACAAGTTCCTTTTCACTACCTGTTTTTTTTGGCTCACTTCCATCAGTAAGAATACCAAATCCTGTCTGGGAACGAAGAAAACATGAAATTTTGTCTTTAATGACTCCTGCAAGAACACTAGTGTATTCGCGTGCAACACGTCCATCCATTTTACCATCAATTAGTTTGACACCACACTCTTTCAAACATTTCAGTAACACATGGAATTTATTGAAAGGCAACCGTTCTGTCACAAGATTGTATGCTGTTTGGAAAATTTTGTTGTATACATCTTTCGTAAACTTATCAACAACAGATGATATGGTTGGCTGAAAAAGAGCTGCTGGACTGGAGAGTGTTGAACCTGACGATGACCCACCTGCAGAATCATCACCTCCCGCAACATCTACTGCCATACTATCTTCTCTGGCTCGCTTGTGCCCTTCACTTCTAAGTGCCGTAACAAGTGATGCTTGCTGATGAACCCAGATAGGCCATTAATGTACCTCATAGCAGTTTCACCTGAAAAAAAAAAATAATAATTACCCAGAGAGAGAGAGAGGGGGGGGGGGGAGAGAAAAGAGGGGA